>CM060880.1:40482500-41082500 GCA_030762935.1 Hymenopus coronatus
TTTTGGGTGGAGTGCAATACCTTCTCTAAACACTATGTACAGACACAGTCTGTAAATCTAATGTCTTACAGTCACATGATCTTTTCTACTGTAACAAAGTGGTGTTAAAATGTGTATTACTCCATCTTTTTGTTATTAATCTAGCTAAATATAAGCACAAATTGTGTTACTACTAAGGAAATACACTACACTAAAGCGATAGTCTAAAAGCCTGTTGCCATGTGGTTGAAATCTGTTTCTTTGAATTGTCAGGAGTTGAAAACTTCTTGTATGAGAAAAGTTAATAGTTATTTATTATACAGAGAGCTTATCCATAAGTAGAACAATTTAAAACGCCATCCGAAGGGGAGCGGTTTAAGTTCTACGAGTAGATAATAGAGGTATGTCCACTTGTGTGTTACATTATTTTATCCCACAGATACCATAAATTAATATATGACTAATGTCCAGTAAATGATTTTACAACAGATAGTATTAAATTAAATAAACAATAAGGCATTCAATTGAGGCGTTCTTATAGGTATAAAATATGGTAGGCTATGAAAGAATACAAGTTTGTTTTTATCCCTGCTAGTTTCAAATTGATTAAGTTTTTGATGGACGTTGAGAACGTTAATATATCGGTTCCAAATCAAATATTAAATGAAGCAGTTGAGGCTTTGTTACTATCGACTTTACGTAAATTATACGAAAAGTACCGGAGGAACAAGTGATTTTGTTTACTTTATCCCACCCGTTGCGCTATTAACTATCACTTTGAATTAAAATCCAAGTTTTCTATGTCGTTTCCCATAGCAAAGGTGTCTATTACAAGTATCTGTAGCATAAAAGTATTTTAAAACTGAACGCAATAACAAAAAATATCTCAAACGAAACAAACGACATAAATTGTGTGCTTTCACAAGAAGTGCAGTATTTGTGTAGTAAATTTTTGTCTGTTGTTACAATTTACCGGTTATGCAAATTTCATTCCGAATAAACATAACATTTGAGGCAATTCCCAGAAAACTCAAGATATAAATGTTTGTAATGTAAATATCTGTAGTATACAGTATTTTTATAAAAAATCGTCGGGTTATTTTTGAGAAAATAACAATTTTTTATTTTTTTCCGTGCAAAGAGTAGTTTGAAAAAGGGGGCTCTTTGAAATCTTCGTACAGCATTCTTGGGCGACACTTTAATATGGACCCTAAAACGTGTATTTCCGGTGAAATCTTGATATTTCATTTTTGGTTGCAGTGCAATACCTTCTTAGCCTACGCACTATAGCAGTATATAGAGAAAGTAAAATTAGTGCATTAGTTTGGACTAATGTTCATGAAGGAATAAAGAGAATATAACAATTATTTTTTTTAAAGACATATTTCTTGTATAGTAGTCGCCCTCCGTGGTGCAATGGTTACCATGCTAACTTCATATACCCAAGGTCGCGGGTTCAAACTTACGGCGCGTAAAAGAACCTCAAGCCTGATAGAGAGGCCTCTGAGCAAAAGTAAGCGGTCTTTCATGCATAATTTAGAATGGGACGCTGAGAACCATAGTAGTTAAAGAGCGTCCATAAATAACACGTCATTTATTTTTTTTTCTTGTATAGTATGGATTTTCGTATATACAGAAGTATAGGTACCTAATCAATTCCATATGAACAGTACTTACTGGCTATCCACAGAAAATTCAAGATGTAGGATTTTTATTTATCATGTAAATAATTTAATACAAAATTTTAATTACTATCATTAGACCTAGTTCTGAAAAAAAAAAAAAATATATATATATACCTGAAAATGACTATATAAAGAGTAGTTTGGGGTGAGGGATGTTTTAGAAAATAAGTTTGAAATTCATCGAATTTTGAGCTTTAAGTTATGTCTTTCAGGTTCTAAAATGTCTTTTTCTGGAACAGGATATAGGTCATCAAAACATGCATTTGGAGTGAAATATCGGTAGCAAATTTTTGATGGAATACAACTGCCTCTACCTACTCTGTATGCTGAAGAGAACACAAAAATCGTTATAAATCTGATATATTCCATTCACATGACTTTCTCTATATTTCTGCAAAAATTATTGCAAATATATGGTTCTATTAACTTCGTATTATTCGAGAAAAAATTAGCGGAGTCTTACTACATGCATTCTTGTAAGTAGAAGGGAAACAAGGGAATAACATAGGTTAAAGTGATAGTCAAAGCTGGTTGCTTAACTTGTATCAACAGCATTTGACACATTATCATGTAAGAATAATAGCATAAGTATTTTAAAGCTGAGACCAATAAAAATTAATATCTAAAAAAACGATCAACTCCACAAAAAACTTATTTAATATAAAATGTGTGTTTTAACGAGCTCTATATTTTCTGTTAACTTAGTCTTTGTCTATCTGTTACGGTTTACCAATTATGCAAAATTTTATAAAATTCAGTCAGAATAAAGTAGTTTTCAGAGGCTGTTCTCAGAAAATTCTGGATATACATTTTATTTGTCAGGTAAATGTCTTTAATATACGATGTTTTAATCAAAATAGTTACAGCCATTTTTGAGAAAATCAATATTTTCGATTTTTTTTCATGCAAATAGTAATTGCGGTATTTAAGGGTCTTTTCTTTTTTGAGCCTATGCTGTCCATACCCACACATACATGGACCTTTTCTAAAAAATGCTTTTTTTGGATTTAGGTGGGCCCAAAATGTGGTATTGAATTTTTGTGAGCAATACAATACCTTTTCAAAATGCAATGTACGTTTAGAGAAAGTGAAAAGAATGATCAAGTATTCGTGGTGTTCCGCCTGCGTATAGGCAAAACCTTTGACAATACTGTCCACCGTTAGGCTCTATTAAGGCGCTTACACAGTTGGTTTCATTCCTAAGATTTACACCTTGCTCCTTTTTACTTTCTCTATACGTACTATATACATAGTATATAGATAAGGTATTATATTGCACCCAAAAATTCGTACCGGAAATACATGTTTTGAGACCCCCTGAATTAAAAAAGAAACATTTTTAGAAAAAAACATCCTTGTGTGTGTCTTTGGGCAGCATAGTTCAGAAATCAAAAGACCGTTCAAAACCAAATTTGGTGTATAAGTTTGGTGTCTTCCAAGGGTGCGACACGAAGATTTTCAATAAAATTCCCATATCCTAAACTACCCTTTACATGGAAAAAACTTCGAAAATATTGTTTTTCTTAAAAATGACTAACGTTTTTGATTAAATTTTACGGAATTTTGTATAACTGCTAAACCGTAAGAGATGGACAAAAACTTACCACACAAACAATATAGAACAAGTTAAGACATAAAATTTATGTCATATAAATTTCTCCGTGGAGGTGCTTGTTTTTGAGATATTTCTTGTTTTCGAATTTCAGCTATGAAAAACGTATACTTTTCTCATACAGGAATTTGCCAACTCTTGTCCAAACAAACAAATAAAGGAACTTCAGTCACGTAGCAACCAGCTTAACCTGTGCTACTCCCTTATTTCCCTTCTACTTACAAGGAAGCAAGTAATAAGACTATTTCTGCTAACTTTTTCTCGATTAGCAGGAAGTAAATAGAAGCAAATACACTTTAACAATAGTTCGTCACAGAGATTAGAGAAAGTGACAATAATGAAGCATATAACTTTTTTTATTTTAGTTTGAATTCAGGATACAACGTCATAAATACCATAAGCAACTTCAACTTTTGCAGAACACTTTTACTCAAAAGCAAACAATTAAAAGTCTCTTGTAAACGTGAAGGAGTTGTATGAGAATTTTACTTGGAGTAACAAATTTCGCAAATATTTAATGGAAGCTCCATTGTGAGGAAGTTTCTGAATGAACCAATATGCGAGAGAGCAGTTTAAATATTTCTATTAACAAAGTGGAAATCATTTTAATGTTTTATTGCTAGCTATGTTAGTGTAAGCATAAAAATCTGATATGTTCCATTCACATGACTTTCTCTACATCTCTGTAAGAAGTTATTGTTAAAATGTTTATGCTTCTATGTACTTCATGGTATTCGAGAAAAAACTAGCAGAAATAGTCTTATTACTTATTTCCTTGTATGTAGAAGCAAAATAAGGGAGTACCATAAGTTAAAGTGATAGTCAAAAGCTAGTTGCTATGAGACTGAAGTTCCTTTGTTTGTATAACAGGGATTGGCAAATTTCTGTATGAGAAAAATACAAGTTTTTCAAAGCTGAAATCAAAAACAAGGAATATCTAAAAACGATAAACTCCAGGAAAAAAACTATATATATGTAAATTGAGAGAGTTTTACTATGCTCCATGTTTATTTGTGTGGTACGTTTTTGTCCATTTCTTACGGTTTAGCAGTTATCCAAACTTCTGTAAAATTGATCCAGAATAAAGAAGTCCTCAGAGGCTATTCCTATTAAATACAAGATAAACATTTTATTTGTCAGGTAAATATATTTAAAATACGATATTTTAATCAAAATCGTTAGAGTCATTTTAAGAAAATAAACATTTTGGAAAAAAGTTCCATGTAAAGGGTAGTTGGAGGTGGGGGGGATTTTCTTGAAAATCTTCGTGTCGTATGCTTGGAAGAAGCCAAACTTAAATACCAAGTTTGATATTCAACGATCTTTTCGTTTTTGAGCTATGCTGTTCACAGTCACACACACACACACACACACACACACACACACACACATACACACACGCGGACCAGTTTTTAATTTTTTTTATTCAGGGGGATCCAAAACATGTATTTCCGTGAATTCTCGGTATCGAATGTTTGGTTGCAATACAATACCTTATCTATAAACTAAGTACATAGTACGTATAGAGAAAGTAAAAATCTACAATAGAAGGGAAACTAACCTTTCAAAGTATAGGTTTTCAACATGCTTCGTGGAGAGCAATATTTGAAATGGTAGAATCTCAGTGGTACATTTAGGGTTAAGAGGTTTTAATTTCTACTGTGAAATAATAAGTCAAATACATTTCGTGCCGGTGCAAAAATAATACTGAAAAATGTCTTTAGAATTTTAAAACTGTTTTGACCGAATTCCATTTTATGTCACTTTTTAGATATAAAGACATATAATAAGTCACTGATTGTACGCTAAAGCACCTTATTTATTTTTACTTTCTCTATAGGCACTATGTACATAGTGTATAGAGAATGTATTGCTCTCTACCAAAAAATTCGATACCGAGATTTCACCGGAAATATATGTTTTAGGGTGCCCTGTATCCAAAAAAAGCATTTTCGGAAAAAGGTCCGTGTGTGTGTCCGTGTGTCACAATAACTCAAAAACGAATATTAGGTAAAATACCAAACTTGGTATTTTAGTATCGTCCAAGGATGCGACACGAAGATTTTGAGAAAAATCCCCCACCCTAAACTACCCTTTACATGGAACTTTTTTCGAAAATTTTGATTTTCTCAAAAATGGCTCTAACGATTTTGATTAAAATTTCGTATATTAAAGATACTTACCTGGCAAATAAAATTTATATTTTGAATTTTCTGGGAATAGCCACTGAATAGTAGTTTATTCTGGATGAATTTTACTAAATTTTGAATAAATGCCAAACTGTAAGAGATGGACAAAAGCTTACCACACAAAAAATGTAGAGCACGTTAAAACACACAATTTATGTTATATACATTTTTTTCGTGGAGTTCGTCGTTTTTGTCACATTCCTTATTTTTTGTTTCTGCTATGAAAAACTTATACATTTCTCATTCAGAAATTTGTCAACTGCTTTCCATATAAAGGAACTTCAGCGACATAGCAACCAGCTTTTGATTATCACTTTAACCTACTTCACCTTTACTTACAAGGAAGCAAGTAATATGGCTATTTCTGCTGATGTTTTACTGATTAGCATGAAGTTAATAGAAGTATAAGCTTTTTAAGAATAATTTGTTGCAGGGATATAGAGAAAGTCATGGGAATGGTACACATCAGATTTTTCTTTTTGCAATTAAGAAACACAGTATTCAATTCTTGAAAAAGCCGGACATTCTTGAAAATAGTATGCCTTGAGGCTACCTACATATACTATTTATATGCTTATAGTGAATTTTATTATAAAAAAATCTGATGTGTTCCATTCACATGACTTTCTGTACATCTCTGCAAAAGTATTGTTAAAAAGCTTAGGCTTCTATTTACTCCATGCTAATTGAGAAAACATTAACAGAAATAGTCTTATTACTTGGTTCCTTGTAAGCAGAAGTTAAATAAGGGAGTACCATAGGTTGAAGTGATAGTCAAGAGCTGGTTGCTATGTGACTGAAGTTCCTTTGTTTGTATGGACAGGAATTGATAAATTCCTGTATGAGAAAAGTATAAGTTTTTCAAAGCTGAAAGTAAAAACGAGGAATATCTTAAAAAGGATCAACTCTACGAAAAAATGTGTATGACATAAATTGTTTGTTTTAATGTGCTATACGTGTTCTGTGTGATACGTCTTTCTCCATCTCTCACGGTTTAGCAGTTCTGCAAAATTCCGTAAAATTCACCCAGAATAAAGTAGTCTTCAGAGGATATTCCTAGAAAAATCAAGATATATATTATATTTGTCAAATAAGTATCTTAAATATACGAGATTTTAAACAAAAGCGTTAAAGTGATTTTTAAGAAAATCAGAATTGTCGTAAGTTTTTCCATGTAAAAGGCAGTTTGGGGCGGGTGTTTGAAAATCTTCGTGTCGCATCCTTAGAAGATACCAAACTTAAATACCAAGTTTGATATTTAGCAGTCTTTTCGGTTTTGAGCTATACTGTCCAGAGGCACACACATGCACACACAACGGTCCTTTTTCCATAATTTTTATTTTGATTCAGGGGGACCCTAAAACATGTATTTTCGGTAAAATCTCGGTACCGAATTTTTGGGTGGAATAGAGTACTTCAAATATTAAAGAGTACAAAAATATTAAAATATAGCAATTTAAATTTACAGCACAGAGTACCCTTCATAAATGCACCCTCTTATAATAGATAATTACACTTAAAAGACATATATATATACATAGTATATATATACAACCCTAGCACAACAGTGACCTAAGTATGACATAATATATATGTATGTACAACATTGTAGTCACTTTTGTTTAGTTGATCTTATCCCCCCCCCCTTCTCTATTGGCAGCCTCCTCAGATCTCAGCTGTCTTGCCTTAAGTATAAATTTACCTAGCCCGTCCATGTTTTCCGTGCCTGCCAGTAGCGTCCAACATGCTTCTATCCCTACATTCGCAGTGGTAAAAAATCGCGGCAAATATATTTCCCGCCATTCCTCCGTACCCCTACATCTTGCCAAGATGTGAGTCCACGACTCTTCCTCCTCGCAAATGGGACAGATTCTCGTACCATTCTTGTCAGAAATGTTCGTGCTCCTCCATGCTCCTAGTCTAATCCACGCGAGCCCCTCTCTAATGAGTTTGGTACCTGTTTTGATGTATTGCTCCATACCCCACTCCGATTTCAGCCCAGACTGTACTTCTAATGACACCTTCTCTGTGCATTGCGCAATTATTTTCTGTCTGTCAATATCACAGAGACGTTTCTTAATTTTTCTCCAAATACTTCGCCTGTTTTCCTGCCCCGCCATCCAAATGTCTCCCATCCCAATGGTTTCCAACCCTTTCTTTAATTTTGATGCCCACGTCAAATTACCTTCCATTCGCAACTGTTCACGGTAGCAGACTGCCCTAATTAGAGATTGGTTTCCGTGAACGATTCTCATCCAATATTTAACTGCTCTGATTTTGCACTCTATCGTTTCACTATGTGCCCCGAATTCCCTCATTATTCCGCAGTTTGCCATACTCCTCCATACACCCAGAATTCCTTTCAAAAATTGGGTCCTCACTTGATCCAGATTTGCTGTTTGTTCCCACCCCCATATTTCTCCTCCGTATGTCATCGTGGATCTAACTGTTGCTCCGTATACAGTTTCCATTAAGGTTATGGAGATATAGGATAAAGTGATAGGCTCGCTGCTATGCGACTTTAGTTCCTTTGTATGGATAAATTCCTGTATGAAAAAAGTATGTTTTTTTAAAGCTGAGTTCAAAAACAAGGAATATCTAAAAAAACGATCAACTCCACGAAAAAAGTTTATATCAGTAACATAGTTTGCGTGTTTTAGTGTGCTCTACATTTTTTGTGTGCTAAGATTTTGTCCATCTCTTACGGTTTAGCAGTTATGCAAAATTCCATAAAATTCATCCAGGATAAGGTAGTCTTCAAAGGCTATTCCCAGAAAATTCAAGACACATATATTATTTTTCAGGTAAATATTTTTCATATACGATATTTGAATGAAATCGTTAGAGCCATTTTTGAGAAAACCAAAATTTTCGTAAAAATTTCCAAATAAAGGTAGTTGGTGATGGGGGGATTTTCTTGAAAACCGTCGTTTCCCATCCTTGGAATATACGAAACTTAAATACCAAGTTTACTGTTTTACCGAATTTGATTTGTATCCACACACACACACACACACACACACACACACACACACACACACACACTGGAAACAGGAGAACTGGAATGTATATTTAAGGTGAAATTTTTGTATCGAATTTTCGGTTGGAATTCAATACTTTCTCTAAACACTATGTACATAGTATGTGTAGAGAAAGTATACTAAAGCAAACTTCTATGACATGAATACTTCATTGTCGCTACGCCCTTGATTTAAAAAAAAAACATCACTGAGGAAGTAAATAATTAAGCAGATGGGGAAAACAGTGTGAAATAAAAGTTTATTTGCGTTACGCAACTCATAGACGCGGTCCGGAAATTTTTGTGGTGAACATTTAGAGGAAGCTCCTATTCCCACATCCTTGTGCTGAAGCTTCCTTAGAAGAATATCAACTCCTAAAACATAGTTTTATGAGTAACGAAATATTATTTATATTTTTATGGAAATCTGAATCATTGTCAACAAATTACATTTTAAAGTAATGATCCTACTGCAAATTTGAATCAGGAATTAATAATTATTTAGAAATGTTATTTTAGAAGTATTCAATATTTATTTATTCTTGTATTTATCAGTCTAACTCATAAATGAGTTTTCCTAGTTCTTTTTTGTAGTGCTTAACGCCCGTTTTAACTACTTATGGCACCACAGGCGGTGACACTGGTGATACATGAATGAAGATGGAGCACCGGTGGAATTCGATGGCGGGGGAAACCGGAGAACACGGAGAAAACCCGCCCCAATGCCGTTTTGTCCCCCACAAATCTGACATTCGGTCGCTTGGAATCCAACCCGGGCCATCTTCGTGAGAGGTGAGTGGTCTAACCACTCGACCACTCTAGTGACAAAACAATATATATAGTGATTTTTAAAGCATGTTACAACTGAGAATTACAAAAAATATTTTACCATACGTTATAATAGTTATATTAAATTAAGGTATGAGAACAAATTGTAACCAAGGTTATAGAATATGTGCAACAACAAATAAAGGAAATACACCAGGTTAAAACGATAGTCAAATCTTTTAAAAGCAGGTCGTAGGTGAAACATTTTAAGTCCGCTTAGCTTTGCAAGAGCTGAAAGGAAAACAAGACACATGAAACGAAACGGCACTTCCCGTTTGAGAAAATTTTTAGGCCATTTAAAGTTGAAACTATCGACGAAGAATATTTCATCAACAGTCGGATCTACATGAATAATTACTATGACATAAATTATGTGTTTTAACGATATCTATATTTTTTACTTTCTCTATACGCACTATGTACATAGAGTATAGAGAAGATATTGCACTCCACCAAAAAATTCGATACCGAAATTTCACCGGAAATATATGTTTTAGGGTCTCCTGTATCCAAAAAAGTTTCCTCAGAAAACGGTCCGTGTGTGTGTGTGTGTGTGTGTGTGTGTGTGTGTGTGTGTGTGTGTGTGTCCGTGTGTCAGTGTGTGTCAGTGTGACTTTGAACACGATAACTCAAAAACGAAAAGTCGGTAAAACACCAAACTTGGCATTTAAGTTTAGTATCTTCCAGGGATGCAACACGAAGATTTCAAGAAAATACCCGACCCCAAGTACCTTTTATATGGAACTTTTTTCGAAAATTTTGATTTTCTCAAAAATGGCTCTAACGATTTTGACTAAAATGTTGTGTATCAAAGACATTTAGCTGACAAATACAATGTATATTTTAAATTTTCTGGGAATAGCCTCTGAAGACTACTTTAATCTGGGTCAATTTTACGGAATTTTGCATAACTGCTAAACCGTAAGAGATGGACAAAAACATACCACACAACAAATGTAGATCAATTTAAAACACACAATTTATGATATATACATTTTTTTCGTGCAGCTGATTATTTTTGAGATATTCTTTGTTTTTGGTTTCAGCTATAAAAACATACATTTCTCATACAGGACTTTGTGAACTCGTGTCCATACAAACAAAGGAACTTCAGTCACATAACAACCAGCTTTTGATCATCACTTTAACCTATGGTACTCGCTTATTTCCCTTCTACGTACAAGGAAGCAAGTAACAAGACTATTTCTGCTATTTTTTTCTCGATTAGCAGGAAGTAATTGGAAGCATAAGCTTTTTAACAATAATTTATTGCAGAGTTGTAGAGAAAGTCATGTGAATGGAACACATAGTCCCATACTGTTGCTGCATTATACTGATATAATGCACAAGTAGTACTCTAAATCTTTACTTACTGTATGACGATAACTTCAAACTGAGATACCTCAGAGTTTGAAAATAAGAACATCGTATTACTAAATTATAAAATTAGTCATTGGCATAAATGTTTTACTTTCTCTACACGTACTATGTACATAGTGTTTAGAGGAGGTTTTGCATATCACCAAAAATTTCGATACCGAAATTTCACCGGAAATAAACGTTTTAGAGTCCCCCGTATCCAAATAAAAAGAATTTTTAGAAAAAGATGTGTGTGCCTGTGTCTCCGCGTGCCCCTGCGTGTCAGTGTGTCCATGTGTCTGTGAACACGATAACTCAAAAACGAAACCAAACTGGTATTTAAGTTTAGTATCTTCCAGAGATGCAACACGAAGATTTTGAGAAAAATCCCCGCACCTAAACTACCCTTTGTATGGAAAAAATTTCGAATATTTTGATTTTCTCAAAAATGGGTGTAACGATATTGATTAAAATATCGTATACTAGAGATATTTATATGGAAAATAAAATGTATGTCTTGAATTTTCTGGGAATAGCCTCTAAAGACCATTTTTTTCTGGATGAAAATGCTGAATTTTGCATAATGGTAAACCGTAAGAGATAGACAAAAACTTACTATGCAAAAAATGTAGATCTCGCCAAAAATATAATTTATGTCCTTTACGTTTTTGTTGTGGAGGTAACCATTTCCGAGATATTCCTTGTTAATGGCTTCAATTGTAAAGTCGTTATACTTTTCTCAGACAGGAAGGTCCGTTTTTCAACTCCTGGCCAAGCAAAGAAACGATTTGCAGTGACAAATCACATAACGACCACTTTTAAAACATTTGACTATCTCTTCAGCATGGCGCATTCCTTTAGTTCCTTTCTGCTTATAAGGAACTAAGTAATAAGAACATTCTGCTAATGTTTATCTCGATTAGTATTGCATGGATAGAAGAATAATCTTTTGTAAGTAGTTTGTTTGTAAGCTCTTTTTTTACTACACCTACTACATAGTAATAAACGGAAGTACTGATTTACATCCAAAAATTGAAAACCGAAATGTCACCGGAAATAGGCCTTTGAAACTCCCTGATTCTGAAAAATGTAAACATCCGCGTGATATGTGTCTGTCTGTGTCAGTCTGTCTGTCTCTCTGTCTGCCTGTTTTGTTATCTGTAGACAGCATCACTCAAAAATGAAAAGTTTGGTTAGTGTTTAAGTATCTTCAAGGATGCGACACAATGATTTTCAGAAATATCCTCCAGCTCATAAACTACCTTTAACCGTTTGTTGCTTGTCGGTACCTATAAGTTCCGCTTGTTTTAAGCGTAACCATACAAATAGGATTGTACTCTAAGATTAATTTCATGTTAAACTAAACTTTAGCCATAAACGATAAGTAATCAGACTATTTTATATCGTAGAAATATATACAATTTTTTACCCTAAAATTCTAATGATTTTTTAAATAAACAAAAGAGAAAAACTTACTCAACTAAAGTCAAATGTAACCCCCTTAGCTTCCAAACATCACACCGATTATTTTACTTGGGCTCTCCCCGTCCTTTACCACAATCATTGGAATTTGAGCTTGTAACATTTGGCTTTGAATAGATGGCCTATCAAACAACACGCTTGGCCATTTGATCCACCTTTTTGGAAGTGCCTTTGGCAGAGTTATGCAAACTGGTTTAGAAGAACTTAAACCTTTAATTGGGAAGAAATAGATTAATAAATGGTCTACAAATATTTTCATTTCTATTAATTTTTATATTATTTTTATATAATGATTTTATAGGTGTATTCCAATATATTTATTTTATCTATATGTGTTATGTACATAGTGTATAGAGAAGGTATTATAATGCATCCAAAAATTCCATACCGAGATTTCACCGGAAATACGTGTGTGTGTGTGTGTGTGTGTGTGTGTGTGTGTGTGTGTGTGTGTGTGTGTGTGTGAGTTGGACAGTACAGCTCAAAAACGAAAAGTCCGTTAAAAAACCAAACTTAGTACTTAGGTTTAGTATCTTCCAAGGATGCGACGCGAAGAATTTCAAGAACATCCCCCTCTCCTAACTACCCTTTACATGGAACTTGGTATTTAAGTTTAGTAACTTCTGAAGATACGACACGAAGATTTTGAGAAAAATCCCCCCACTCCAAACTACCCTTTACATGGAACCTTTTTCGAAAAGTTTTATTTTCAAAAAAATTACTAACGATTTTGATTAAAATATCATATATGAAAGATATTTACCTGACAAATAAAATACATGTTTTGAATTTTCTGGGAATAGCCTCTGAAGGCTATCCTGAGTGAATTTTACGGAATTTTGCCTAAGTGCTAAACCGTAAGAGAGAGACAAATGTTTACCACACAAAAAATGTAGAGCACATTAAAACACACAATTTGTGTACCATACATGTTTTCCTGGAGTTGATTGTTTCTGAGATATTCCTTCTTTTTGGTTTAAGCTATAAAAACTTATATTTTTCTCATACAGGACTTTGTGAACTCGTGTCCATACAAACAAAGGAACTTCAGTCACATAGTAACCAGCTTTTGAGTATCACTTTAACCTATTGTACTCCCTTATTTCGCTTCTACTTACAAGGAAGCAAGTAATACGACTATTTCTGCTAATTTTTCTCGATTAGCAGGAAGTAAATAGAAGCTTAAGCTTTTAAGAAATAATTTATTGCAGAGATATAGAGAAAGTCATGTGAATGGAACACATCAGATTTTTTTTTTTTATTATGTTTGTACTCAAATACCACACAAACACACACCTTTGGTACTGTACATATACAGTAAGATTTCAGGGCAGGAAAATTATTTACATCCAAGAGGTCCATGCATTTCTACTAAACTCTCTACACGTGCTATGTACATAGTGTATAGAGAATGTATTGTATTGCACCCAAAAATTCCATACCGAGATTTCACCGGAAATGCATTTATATTTTGAGAGCATTTTAGAAATATGTCCGTGTGTCTGTGTGTCTCTGGGCAGCATGGCTCAAAACAGAAAAGCCCGTTAAATATGAAACTTGGTAATTAAGTTCAAGGATGAGACACGAAAATTTTCAAGAAAATCCACCTACCCTCAACTGCTCTTAAGATGGAAAAATATAATGTATTTCTTGAATAACCTCTGAAAACATCTTTATTCCGGATGAATTTTAGGAATTTTGCATAAATGGTAAACCATTATGCGGAACGGGCTACATATGACCACAACGGAAATAGTGTTTTTATAATATGGTCGAATTCACTAGCCCTGGAAGATGCACAGAGGTAAGACGTGATTGTTGATTCCGCGGTAGAAATGAACGGGCTACATGCGGCCGCGATAGAAACAGTGTTTATTTGATGCACCAAGAGACGGTCAAAAGTAGCAAGGAATGATAGGCGCGGCTGCCTAAAGCGTAGATGAAAGGGGGAAAATTTAGGAGGAATGCTGTGTGTTCGACGACAGGAAAGGACCAACAAGGTGAATAAACCACTCGCCTCTCACCTAGACGGCCCGGTTTCGATCCCAAAGCGCACAGGAGCGGGTTTTCTCCGGGTTCTCTGGTTTCCCCCGTCATCACTTTCCACCGGTGCTCCATCTTCATTCCATGTATCACCTGTGTCATCGCCTGCAGTACCACAAGTAGTATAAACGGACGTTAAACACTACCAAAGAAAAACTCAGAAAGATTCCATGTCAACAAAATCCTAAGCTAGGTCGCCCATATCTCCACACCATTTCTTAATATCGTAAACTTTGTGTCGGTACTGGTTCGGATCTCGGGGTGCAGGTTATGGTTATTGGAAATACTGTGGATATTTGTTTGGCTTGGCTCAGGGTTTTTATTAGTATGGAAACTCTTTCAGGTTGTGGCGAGACACAAGTGCATTATTAACTCAGTCAGGCCTTTTTTCCGCAGTAGAACACACGTGTATACTTCTTAATTTTCTACTGTGACGTTACAATTTACTCGCACGCAACTATTATAATTTATTCGTTTGATGCAGTGATATCTCTCGTACTATGATCGGGCTTAAAATCACTTACTTCCGTCAAAACTAAAGGTTGGTTGTTCGGAGGTCCTTCCCCAAGTGCCTCATACTGCCGCCTGACCAGCGGAGAGCATTGTCTTGTGTCCCGTTAGTTTTCCTTGGGCAGGGCATTCTCGCCCCTTTCCCTCGGGTCAATGCACGGCAGGTAAGGGATCTTGTACCCCGAGCTCGTGACTTATACGTGTTAGAAGTCTTTCTACCCTTCCCATTTTCACTCTACATCTATATTTTATCTTCGTGATATAATTTATATTCTTGGCTATGATTTTTCAACCTGCACGTGGACTACGAACCCGGTACCCCTGTAACAAGTTACCATGGTGACCGGGTGCCCAGATAAAACCGCAACGAACGTATCCACCACTTGCTCATTTCGAGTCCCGCTTGAATGCACTCCCACTGAATAGGTTTAGCTACCTACATTGCACTATCTTCCATCCCATTTAATTCGGAAAGAAAAATTATTATGCTCGGGGTAGTGGAGGAGCGATGACAAAGATGTTGTAGCTGACAAAGGGGCTGCAGGAACAATGGGTGCAGCGGAGCGCGGGCGAAATATATCCACCACTCTCTTTATTAGGCGCATTACGAGCGCGTCATCGCATCACGTGACATCTCCCATTACCTAACAAGCTCTGAGAGATTAAGGCGCGGGTCTTTCTTTCATGCGCCGTGGCCTATACTTGCCCGAGGTCCCCGAGGAGCGAACGGACTCTTCTGCGAGATTACATCCTCTGCTGCTACGCCAAACAAAAGAAAGGCCGTGAAAAACCTAACGCAAGAGTAGCGTTCATTTGTTTAATTATTTCGTATCCCTCCGCACTAGGTCACATGGTGAAACGAAATGCGTCTATTTGAAATTGGTGATAATTCCCTTGTCTCAAAATTCTTCCAGCAGTCAGATTTAATTTCCAAATTTCAACCAGTTTTGGTAGCGTTTTGTTGACTACAAACAAATAATATAGCATTTATTTTTGTATTATTGGTTTTACTTTCTCTAGCACCGTATGTACAATCTATATAATGAATATAGAACGTATTGTACTCCACCAAAAAATCCGTTGTCAATATGTCACCGGAAATATATGTTTTGGGGTCTTCTGAGTCCCAAAAAAAAAAAAAAAAAAAAACATTTTTAAAAAGAGGTCCATGTGTGATGTCTGTGGACAGCATAGATTAGAAACGAAAAGTCCGTTGAATACAAAACTTGATATTTAAGTTCAGTATCTTCCAAGGATACGATATGAAGATTTTAAAGAAAATCCCCTCTAGCTTAACTACGCTTTACAAGGATAAATGTTTTAAAATTTTTATTTTCTGGGACTAGCATCTGAAGAGTTTTTCATTCTGGATAAGTTTTATTGAATTTTCCATAACTGGTAAACCGTGCGAGACAGAACAAAAAATCTGATGTGTTCCATCTATATCTCTGCAACAAATTATATTTGAAAAGCTTATTCTTCTATTTACTTCTTGCTAATTTAGAAATGGTCTTATTACTTGCTTCCTGGCAAGTAGAAGGCAAATAACGGAGAACCATAGGTTAAAGTGCTATTCAAAAGCTGGCTGCTATGTGACTGATGTTCCTTTGTTTGTATGAACAGGAGTTGACAAATTCCGTATGAGAAAAGTGTAAGTTTTTCAAAGCTGAAACCAAAAACAAGGAATATCTAAAAGACGATCAACTGCTAGAAAAAAATGTATATGACATTCATTGTGTGTTTTAACGTGCTCTACATTTTTTGTGTGTTAAGTTTTTGTCCATCTCTTACGGTTTAGTAGTTATGCAAAATTCCGTGAAATCATCCACAATAAAGTAGTATCCAGAGGCTATTCCCAGAAAATTCAAGATATACATTTTATTTGTCAGGTAAATATCTTTAATATTTGACGCTTTAATCAAAAGCATTAGAGCCATTTTTAAGAAAATCAAAAAAATTCGAAAAATTGTCCATGTAAAGAGTAATTGGAGGTGTGGGAATTTTCTTGAAAATATTCTTGTCGTACCCTTGGAAGATGCGAAACTTAAATACCAAGTTTGGTGTCTAACGGTCTTTTCGTTTTTGAGCTATGCTGTCCAATGACACAGAGACACACACACACGGACCTTTTTGTAATTTTTTTTTTGTTAGATTCAGGGGGACCCAAAACATGTATTTCCGGTGAGATCTCAGTATAGAATTTTTGGGTGGAATAGAATACCTTTTCTATACACTATATACATAGTACGTGTAGAGAAAGTAAAAACTTACTACACAAAAAAGTGCGTGTGCGAGTATGAATTGACAATGAACTCATTCTTCTTCTAGCTTCCCAATATTTGTCGACAATGTTAGGATGCATCTTCAATGCTCGGTATGATTCTAGATGTTCTTCAATCATAATTCCTTCTTTGGTACATAAAGGGCAGTTTGGCGAGGTTGAAAAGCCAATTCTAAAGAGATGGTTGTTTAGACGATCATATCCACTTATGAGACGAAAAGTTGGCAGCAGCATTGGTAATTTTGGAATTAAATTAGGATGTATAATTTGTAGACACTGATTTTTACTTTCTCTATATGCACTATGTATACACAATGTATACAGAAGGTATTGCACTCCACCCAAAAATTCGATACCGAGATTTCACCGGACATATATGTTTTAGGGCCCCCTGTATCCGAAAAAAGCATTTTCACAAAAAGGTCCGTGTGTGTGTGTGTGAGTGTATGTGTGTGTGTGTGTCTGCGAACACGATAACTCAAAAACGAAGTCAGTAAAATACCAAACTTAGTATTTAAGTTTAGTATCTTCCAAGAATGAGACACCGGGATTTTGAGAAAAATCCCCCACCCTAAACTACCCTTTACATGGAAATTTTTTCGAAAATTTTGACTTTCTCAAAAATAGCTCTAACGATTTTGATTAAAATGTTGTATATCAAAGATATTTACCTGATAAACAAAATGTATATCTTGAATTTTCTGAGAATAGCCAGTGGAGACAACTTTATTCTGGACGAATTTTACGGAATTTTGCATAACTGCTAAACCGTAAGAGATGGACAAAAACTTACTACATAAAAATGTAGAGCACGTTAAAATACAGAATTTATGTTATATACATTTTTTTCGTGGAGTGCGTCGTTTTTGATACATTCCTTATTTTTGGTTTCTGGTATGATAAACCTATACTTTTCTCATACAGGAACTTGTCAATTTCTATCCATATAAACAAAGGAACTTCATTGACATAGAAACCAGCTTTTTACTATCACGTTAACCTATTGTACTCCCTTATTTCACTTCTACTTACAAGGAAGAAAGTAATAAGAATATTTCTGCTAATTGTTTCCCTATTAGCATAAAGTAAATAGAGGCATAAGCTTTTTAACAATAATTTGTTGCAGAGATTTAGAGAAAATCATGTGAATGGAGCACATCAGATTTTTTATTTTCTTGTGTTATTTTACTTATATAATTTGTATTTATTTTTCTTTTTACACTGCGTTTGGTTTATTCATAAGGCAATTTTATCATAGTATTTTGTTTAATATGAGTGCCTTTCTTTGCCAAAAACCTGCTGTTTTATTACCATCCGCTCCACAATGAGATGGAAACCATTGTAATACAACTTTTTTCCTCGGTTAATTTTATGAATCATTTTTTAAATGTCTTTATTTTTTCCATTTTAGGGAGTCTTACTATTGCTTGTATAACAGCTTGAGAGTCTGAAAGAATAGCTTTTGCATTGATGCAGCCAAGGAAATAAATTTTGCAGTGTCGTATAAACAGCTTCTATTTCTCCATTAAATTTGTGTAGAGAAGGTATTGTATTCCACCCAAAAATTCGATACCGAGATTTCACCGGAATTACAAGTTTTGGGTCCCCCTAAACCCAAAAAAGGCATTTGTGGAAAAAGGTCCTGTGTGTCTGTGTGTTTGTGGACAGCATAGCTCAAAAACAAAAAAACCGTTAAATGCCAAATTTGGTATTTAAGTTTGGTATCTTCCAAGAAAGCGACACGAAGATTTGCAAGCAAATTCTCCCACCCCCAAATACCCTTTACATGGAACATTTTTTGAAAATTTTGATTTTCTCAAAAGTGGCTCTAACGATTTTGATTAAAATATCGTATATTAAACATATTTACCTGACAAATAAAATGTATATCTTAAATTTTCTGGGAATAGCCTCTCAAGACTACTTTATTCTAGATGAAATTTAAAGAATTTTGCACAGCTGCTAAACCATAAGAGATGGATAAAAAGTTAGCACACAAAACATGTAGAGCACGTTGAAACACACAATTTGTGTTATATACATTTTTTTCGTGGACTTTATCATGTTTGAGATAACTCTTATTATTGGTTCAGCTATACTTTTCTCATAGAGGATTTGTCAACTGCTGTCCATACAAACAAAGGAACTTCAGTCACATAGTAACCAGCTTTTGACTAGTACTTTAACCTATGGTACTGCATTATTTCGCTTCTACTTACAAGGAAGCAAATAATAAGACAATTTCTGCTAATGTTTCTCGATTAGCATAAAGTAAATAGAAGCATAAGCTTCTTAGGCAGGGATGTAGAGAAGTCAGTATGGTTTCATCTATAAAATTCTTGTGAGCTGCTGCTATAATGTCGGGTAACTTGGTGGGATGCTTTGTAATTTAAAGTGTTCACTTTGGCCTGTGATGTGGAAAATCCAGCATTACCCAAGCAAGCAAGGGTTGGCCAGACTGACCAATGAGGTTCCTCTTCCTTGATGATAAGCGTGTATCCATTAGGAAGAGCGTACATGAGATTAAGGTTTGCGGAACCACATTTCAGCACGGAACAGAAAATGGCACTCCGCCCCTGTTTTAAGAGCGTCACAAGCCTCGCCAGAGAACATCTATTACCGCTGTGCGCAGCTGTGCTCGGGCCTCAAGGGCTCTTAAACTCTAGGGAATGGTCACGACTCCATTTCTTTACTTCCTAGTCAATTCCTCTCTAACTCGTCTACAAACTTCGGCATTGCTCTGGTTAAGACTGTAGCCATCATTCCCCAAATACTCAGCACAATCAAATACATTGGTGGCTGCAACTTCATCCTTAAGGGGAGATTAAAACAATCATCCACCAAATATTAAACCTACCAAATACATGACTTGACCATTACTTCAAAAACCTGAGTGTTACACTCACATGACTTTCTCTAGCTGTTCTACAAAACTCCTACAAAAGATTATTCTTTGTACACAATGCTAATCGAGATAAACATTAGCAGAATGTTATTACTTAGTTCCTTAAACGTAGAAGAGAATAAGGAAATGCACTATGCTAAAGTGATTGTCAAATGTTTGGGGCGGGGCGATTTTCCTCAATATCTTCGTGTCGCATCCGTGGAAAATTTGCTATTTTACCGACTTTTCGTTTTTGAGTTATTGTGTTCACAGACTCACGGACACACACCTATACGGACCTTTTTTTGAAAATACTTTTTTTGGTTTCAAGGGACCCCAAAACATATATTTCCGGTGAAATCTCTGTATCAAATTTTTTGGTGGAGTGCAACACCTTCTCTATACACTATGTACATACTGCTTGTAGAGAAAGTAAAAACTGCTAAACATACCAGACTGAAAATGTTAATATCCAAAAATTCGCTACCGATATTTCACCGGAAATATAAGTCTTAGGGTCCCATGTATCCAAAAAAAAAAGCATTTTCAGAAACAGGTCCTTGTGTGTGTGTCTGTGAACACGATAACTCAAAAACGCAAATTGGATAAAATACCAAACTTGGTATTTAAGTTCAGTATCTTCCAGGGATGCGACAAGACGATTTTGAGAAAAATCCCCTCACCCCAAACTACCATTTACATAGGACATTTTACGAAAATTTTTATTTTTTTTTTAAAAATGGCTCTAACGATTTTGATTAAAATGACGTAAACTAAAGATATATTTTTAACAAATAAAAAGGATATTTTGAATTTTCTGGGAATAGCTTCTGAAGACTACTTTATTCTGGTTGAAATTTACGAAATTTTCCATAGCTGCTAAACCGTAAGAAATGGAAAAAAAATGTTGCCACACAAAAAATGTAGAACACATTAAAACACACAATTTATGTAGTATAATTTTTTTCGAGAAGCTGGTCGTTTTGAGATATTCCTTGTTTTGGGTTTCACATTTTCAAACTTTTCTCATACGGGAATTTGTCAACTCTAGTCCATACATACAAAGGAACCTCAGTCACATAGCAACCAGCTTTTGACTATCACTTTAACCTATGATACCCCCTTATTTCGCTTCTACTTACAAGGAAGCAAGTAATAAGACTATTTCTGTTAAATTTTTCTTGATTGGTATGAAATAAATAGAAGCATAAGTTTTTTAACAATAATTTGTTGTAGAGATGTAGAGAAAGCCATGTGAATGGTACACATTAAATTTGTTACCAGTAGTATTAGGGATTTTATACATATATAGTAATTTATGTTATTTCTTTCACCTGCCCACATTCGCAATGTACATAGTGGATAGAGAAGGTGGTGCATAACTCAAAAACGAAAAGACCATTAAATACCTAACTTGGTATTTAGGTTTGGTATCATTCAAGAATGTGACACGAATATTTTCAAGAAAACTTCTCCATTCCCAGCTACCCTTTACACAGAAAATTTTTCGAAAATTTTTATTTTCTAAAAAATGGACGTAACGATTTTGATTAAAATCCCTTATATTAAAGGTATTCACATACCAAATAAAATTTATATCTTGAATTCTGCTGGAATAGTGTCTGAAGACCTGTTTATTCTGATTGAATTTTGTCTAATTTTGTTTAACTACTAAACCGTAAGATATAGACAAAAACTTACTGCACAGAAAACGTAGATCCCGTCAAAACACACAACTTATGTCATTTACATTTTTGTTGTAGATGTAACAGTTTCCAAGATTTTCCTTATATTGGTTTCATTTGTGAAGTACATTAAGTGTCCGTTTCTCTTTTGTTGTAATCCTGACCAAGAACTGAAGCGATTTACAATGACAATCACACAACAACAGTTTTTAAAACATTTGTCTATCCCTTATTTTCTAATAAGAACATTCCACTAAAAAAGCTGATGTGTTACACTCACATGACTTTCTCTGGCTGTTCTACAAACTTCATATATAGGATTCTTCTTCTTTCTGCACCTTGCTAATCGTGGTACTCATTAGCACAATGTTCTTATTATTTAGTTCCGTATAAGTAGGAAGAAAATAAGGGAATACACTAGGCTAAACCAATAGTCAAATGTTTTAAAAGCTGTCGTTACGCGATTGTCATTACAAATCGCTTCTTTTCTTGGCTAGGAGTGGAACAAAAGAAAAACTGACACTCCCGTCTGAGAAAAGTATAAGTACTTCACAACTGAAACTAATAACAATGAATACCTCGAAAACGGTAAGCTCCACGAGAAAAATGTAAATGACATAACTTGTGTATTTTAACAAGACTTATATTTTTGTAGATTAAGTTTTTGTCTATCTCTTACAGTTTACTAGTTATGCCAAATTAAGCAAAATTCATCCAGAATAAGCAGGTCTTCAGAAGCTATTCCCCGAAAATTCAAGATATACATTTTATTTGTTAGGTAAATATCTTTATTCTATGATATTTTAATCAAAATCGTTAGAGCCATTTTTAAGAAAATCAAAATTTTCGAAAAATGTTCCATGTAAAGGGTAGTTTGGGGTATGGGGATTTTTTTTCAAAATCTTCGGGTCGCATCGCTGGAAAATGCTAAACTTAAATACCAAGTTTGGTATTTTAGCTAATTTTCGTTTTTGAGTTATCGTGTTCACAGACACACGGACACACGGACACACACACACGGACTTTTTTCTGGTAATGCTTTTATTGGATACAGGGGGTTCTAAAACCTGTATTTCCGGTGAAATCTCGGTATCGAATTTTTGGGTGGCATACAATACTTCTCTATCCCTATGTACATTGTACATACGGGCTAGAGAAAGTAAAAATGGAAATGGACGCTCTTTAACTGCTGATGTTCTCAGCGTCCCATTCTATACTGGTAATGAAAGACTGCTTAATTTTGCTCAGAGGCCTCTCTATCAGGCTTGAGGTACTTTTAGGTGCCGTAAATCTACGACACTGGACCCACGGCTTTACTTCGCTTCCGAAGGAACCCATGCTAAGGATTTTTACACCCGAAAAAATGCATCGTCCTCCGCTGGGTTTGAACCCGCGACTTATGGTATATGAAGTTAGCAAGGTAACCATAACACCACGGAGGACGCATTCTACTAATGATTATCTCCATTAGCAAGGTGCAGAGAGAAGAATAATCTGATGTAAGAAGTTTTTAGAACAGCCAGAGAAAGTCATGTGTGTGTAATGCATCAGATTTTTACTTTCTCTATACATACTATGTACATCATGTATAGAGAAGGTATTGCACTCCACCAAAAAATTCGATACCGCGATTTCACAGGAAATATATGTTTAAGGTCCCCTGTAGCCACAAAAAGTATTTTCAGAAAAAGGTCCGTGTGTCTGTGAACGATAACTCAAAAACAAAAAGTTGGTAAAATACCAAACTTGGTCTTTAAGTTTAGTATCTTCCAGGGATCCGACACGAAGATTTTAAGAAAAATCCCCCCAAACCAAACTACCCTTTACCTGGAACTTTTTTCGAAAATTTTGATTTTCTTAAAAATTGCTCCAACGATTTTCATTAAAATATCGTATATTAAACATATTTATCTGACAAATAAAATGTATATCTTGAATTTTCTGGGAATAGCCACTGAAGATTACTTTATTCCGGACGAATCTTACGGAATTTTGCATAGCTGCTAAACCGTAAAACTTAGATAAAAACTTACCACACAAGAAATGTAGAGCACGTCAAAACACACAATTTATGTTATATACATTTTTTTCGTGGATTTGATCGTTTTTGAAATATTCATTGTTTTTTGGATTCAGGTATGAAAAACTTACTTTTCTCATATAGGAATTTTTCAACTCCTGTCCATATAAACAAAAGAACTTCAGTCACATAGCAACTAGCTTTTGACTATTATTAACCTATGGTACTCCCATATTTCGCTTCTACTTACAAGAAAGCAGGTAATGAGACTATTTCTGCTAATTTGTTCTCGAGTAAATAGAGGCATAAGCTTCTTAACAATAATTTGTTGCATAGATGCAGAGAAAGTCATGTGAATAGTACACATATGCTTTTTATTAGAACAATGTATTTAGACAGTAATACGTTATTATTTACATTACCATCTAAGCTACAATTTTAATACAATGGCCAAAATATTACTAATATTGTTTAAAATAACTGGCATATATTTTAATACGATATCTTACTGTTCTAGATTTTCCAAATGTCATAGATGGATCACTGTAAGTCCTAGGGGGGTGTAAGAAACTTATGGTCTGTCTCGCAGTTTCCTGAAGTGACCGCCTATAATTTTGTTTGTCAGTAGCTGATCCTTTGTTTACCTCAGCCGACTACCAATGGACATGTGTGTGCAAGAACCACATGACCTGCATAACAGAGAGACTTCCTGAGCAACTCAGTCAAATGGAATAATATTTAAATGCGCCTGTGAAAGAAACTATACAACAAATAATGGTGCAGTTTTTGTTCGCGCTTAAAA
The DNA here is from genome assembly GCA_030762935.1 of Hymenopus coronatus. Classification (NCBI taxonomy): domain Eukaryota; kingdom Metazoa; phylum Arthropoda; class Insecta; order Mantodea; family Hymenopodidae; genus Hymenopus; species Hymenopus coronatus. The sequence goes on from CM060880.1 coordinate 40,506,879, forward strand.
GGATTCTTCGCGTGAATGCTTCGGATGCAGCGATGCGCGGTTATAGAGCACGCCTCTAAAGGGCTCATTACCACGTTGATGCTAATTAATTGGTTCATTATCGGGCAAGCTTGAGCATATTTGCACATTGCTACGTGAGCAGACTTGGCAATAATGCAACCTTGTGACCTGTTTGATGGACAAGACCCACTATGTAGCACTGTGTTAGCTAATCGTCCTTCAACAACTGTGTTTATATTCCCCAGAAACCAATAACCAGCGCAGCCAACTTGACGGATTTCTCAAGTTATATGACGGGTAAAATTTAATTTATAAGTTTGACAGATGTTTTGACGTATATTATTTGAAATGATTAAATAATGTTATACAAGGATCAACTGATAAGTCCCAGGCCTCACTCAGATATAGCGCCCCTAAACCAGTTAGACCGTAGCATCGTATAATCTGTCAAGAAAGTACCGGAAATTGATCATTTAAAAATCCTGTTTAAAAGGTGATTCGAAATTATTGTTGTGGATAAGTTGGTACAACTATCCTCTATACCCACACGGAGCTTCGTCTAGTTTGTTTACAGTACGCCATTTTGTTGGTTCATCTCAAAGGTAATTTGCGATTTTACGATGGATACAAATATTGAATAAAGAATCAGTCTCAAATTTTGCATTGCAAATGAAAGTTCGTGTGCCGAATCGCTGAAAACGTTACAGAGGGCTTACGGTGAATCGACTTTATCAAAAACACGTGCATATGAGTGGTACAGTGCATTCAAAAGTGGTCGAGATGTGGTGGAAGATTTGCCTCACTCTGGTCGGCCATCAACGGTTTCAACTGAACTGAACATCGCTAAAGTTAAGACAATGGAAATCATCATTTAGGTCTGAGAGAGATTGCCGCTGAACTTTCTGTGTCTCACAGATCGATTCGTACCGTTTAAAACGATTGTTTGCGCATGACACGCGTTGCAGCTCGGTTAGTTCCGAAATACTTGACTTCTCTACAAAAATCCAATCGTTTAAGGATTGTTGAAGACATGCTAGAACGAGCCACTTCCGACCACACATTCATGAAACGCATTGTAACTGGTGATGAGACGTGGGTTTATGAGTTTGACACTCAAACCAGTCAACAAGCTGCCGAATGGCGCTTTCCAACTGAACCGGAACCTAAAAGGCCACGTCAAACTTGATCAGAACTGAAGGTCATGTTGACAGGTTTTTTTTTTTTTTTTCAATTATCGCGGTGTCGTGCACTCAAAGTTCTTGCCAGAAGGTCAGATGGTAAATAAAGACTATTATCTGAGCGTTATGCCGCGTTTGAGAGAACAAATAGGGCGAAAAAGACCAGATTTGAGGAACGACAACTAGTGGATTCTGCACCACGATAAAACACCAGCTCACAAGGATATTATTGTGAACGAATTTCTGGCCAAAACTCAACAAATTTCATCGAACAACCACCATATTCACCTCATCTGGCTCTTATTGATTTCTCTCTCTTACCAAAACTCAAGTTACCACTTCGAGGCACCCGTTTTCAGTCAATAGAAGACATAAAGGAAAATTCGCGGCGACAATTGACATTGATTCCTAAAAGTGCCTACAAAAAATGTTTTAATGATTGGATTATTCGTTGGCATAAATGTATAATTTCAGAAGGAGCCTACTTTAAAGGCGATAAAATAAAATTGGAGGAATAATTCATTTTTTGTGTTTTATTTGCAAATTCCCGGAACTTTCTTGACACAGTTATATACTTCAACTCTAGACTAACTTGTATCCAAAGTTGCAAGTCAATAGCTTGTTTAGTTCTCGAATGATAGCATTTTAAACAAGACAACTTTAAAGTTTCCACGAAATTGGAGGATTTGGAAAAACAAACAGTGACTAAATATTTCCATTTGAAAGGTTTAACGCCTAAAGAAATCAAGGAGGAAATGGACAGTACATTGAAAGACTCTGCCCCTTCATATTCAATGATTGAAAGGTGGGTTGCAGAGTTTAAAGTGGGACGTACAAGAACTAGTGATGGGCCTCGCTCTGGACGCCTTGTAGAAGTGATAACTCCAGAGACCACTGAAAAAATTCATCTTAGATTAAAGTTGTTTGAAATAGCAGAGGCTGTAAATAAATCAAAACAACGTGCAGGTAATATGTTAAGTAATATTTTGGGCTTTCACAAGGTCTGTGCAAGATGGGTTCCACGTTCCTTGACACCTGATCAAAAGTTGCAAAGAAAAACTGCATGTGGAGCTCTACGGTAAAAATCCCAGTGAATGTTTAGACGGCTTGCTACCATGGATGAAACTTGGATATAACACTACACTCCAGAAAGTAAACCACATTCAAAACAGTGGATTGTGCCAGGTGAACCAGCTCCAAAGGAGGCAAAGTCTATATTGTCAGCTAATAAGACTATGGTGAGTGTTTTCTGGGATGCACAGGGAATTATTTTATTGATTACTTGGAAAATGGTAGAAGTATTACTGGTGACCACTACGCAAGGTTACTGCAACGTTTGAGTGATGAGTTGAAAAAGATCTCATTTGGCAAAAAATATCTTGCTTCATGACAATGTACCGGCCCATCGTTCAGTCATTTCAATGGGATAAATGTGCGAATTAAAGTTGGAATTGCTTGAACATCCACCTTACTCGCCAGATCTAGCACCTAGTGACTACCACCTGTTCCTAAACCTCAAAAAACTTCTTGGAGGACGAAGATTTCACAGCAACGAAGTCATTGATGCTATTTTGAGGACCTTGGTTAATCGCCTTACAGAGATGGTTTAATTAAATTAAGGGGTATGCTGTTAGCAGACACACACAGAGACATTTGCACTATAAATTCTGCATTGAATTTTTCGTACATATTCCTTGATTTTTTTTTATTGCAAATAAGTTGTGACATCGAACTCATTTGCAAAACTTTCCGGCGGTGGAAGTTCCATCCCACTGTCACTCGTGTCCGATGTTTTTAATATTTACTTTCTCTACACATACTATGTGCATAGTGTACAGAGAAGCTATTGTAATGAACCCAAAAATTCGATACCAACTTGTTTAGGACGTGCATAAAAAGCATTTTTACTTTCTCTAGCCCCATATGTACAATGTACATAGGGATAGAGAAGTATTGTATTCCACTCAAAAATTCGATACCGAGATTTCAGCGGAAATACAGGTTTTAGGACCCCTGTATCCAAAAAAAGTATTTTCAGAAAAAGGTCCGTATGTGTGTGTGTGTCCGTGTGTCTGTGAACACGATCACTCAAAAACGAAAAATAGCTAAAATACAAAACTTGGTATTTAAGTTTCGTATCTTCCAGGGATGCGACACGAAGATTTTGAGAAAAATCCCCCCACGCCAAACTACCCTTTACATGGAACTTTTTTCAAAAATGTTGATTTTCTTAAAAATGGCTCTAACAATTTTGATTCAAATATCGTATATTAAAGATATTTACAAGACAAATAAAATGTATATCTTGAATTTTCTGGGAATAGCTTCTGAAGACCTATTTATTCGGAATAAATTTTGCTTAATTTTGCATAACCTTAAAACCGTAAGAGATAGACAAAAACTTGCGAAAAAAAACATTTAGATCTTGTTAAAATACACAAGTTATATCGTATACATTTTTTTCGTGGAGCTTACCGTTTTCGAGGTACTCATTGTTATTAGTTTCAGTTATGATGTACTTACACTTTTCTCAGACGGCAGTGTCCGTTTTTCTTTTGTTCTACTCCTGGCCAAGAAAAGAAGCGATTTGTAATGACAATCGCATAATGACAGCTTTTAAAACATTTTACTATTGGTTTAGTCTAGTATATTCCCTTATTTTCTTCCTACTTATAAGGAACTAAGTAATAAGAACATTGTGCTAATGAGTACTTCGATTAGCAAGGTCCAGAAAGAAGAATCTTATGTATGAAGTTTGTAGAACAGCTAGAGAAAGTCATGTGAGTGTAACACATCAGATTTTTTAAAAAAGGTCCATGAGCTTTTGCAAAATAATGCCAAAAATGGTATATAAGCTTAGTATATTCCAAGGGTGAGATAGGAAGCTTTTAAGGAAAATCCCCACCATCCCTAACTACTCTTTACATGGAAAAATGTGAGAAATTTTTATTTTCTCAAAAATGGCTCTAATGATTTTGATAAAAAAAACGTATATAAAAATATTTACATGACAAACGAAATGTATATCTTGAACTTTCTGGTAATACTCTCTAAAGTGCTGCACCAAAAGTATAGATTTCATAACAGCTCACAATTTATGCCCTATATAAATTTGTTGTGCAGTTTACCATTTTTGTTCTGAGGTTTAAAATGATTATACTTTTCTCACATACGAAGTTCTTATCAGTTTCATATTACTTATTTTTACTGAAAACAAACAGGTTTTGAGCTGAAAACCTGTGCTTCCCATAAAATCCCGACATAAAAAGTTTTAGGTGAAATAAAATGTGCAAAAAGTTACTACACAAATTTATTCTAGTTTCGTCCACTTTAACCAAACACAGTGCCAAATCTATTGCTACTTCCTCTATCTACATAGTAGAACACATGTTAATCATGTTCATGCAAGGCAAGATTTTTACTTTCTCTGCACGTACTATATACATAGTGTATAGAGAATGTATTGCATTCCACCCAAAAATCCGATACCGAGATTTCACCTGAAATACATGATTTTAGAACCTGAGAATCCTAGAAAAAAGCATTTTTAGAAAAATACCCGTGTGTTGTGTGTGTTAGTTTGTCTGTCAGTGTGTGTGTGTATATGTGTGTGTGGGCAGCACAGCTCAAAACCGAAAAATCCGTTAAAAACTGCACTTGGTATTTAAGTTTGGTATCTTCTAAGGATGCAACACCCTCAACCCAACCATCCTTTACATGGAAAGAGTTTCAAAAATTTTGATTTTCTCAAAAATGGCTTTAAGGAGTTTGATAAAAACATTGTAAATTAAAGATTAAAGATAATGGTAAATAAAATGTATATCTTGAATTTTCTGGGAATAGCCTCTGAAGACTACTTTATTCTGGATGAATTTTACGAAATTTTGCATAACTGCTTAACCGTAACATATGGACAAAAACCTATCACATAAAAATGTAGAGCATATTAAAACACACAATGTATGTTATATACATTTTATTCGTGGAGTTGATCGTGCAGCTTTGAAAAACTTTTCTCTTACAGAAATTTGTCAACTTCTGTCCATACAAACAAAGTAACTTCAGTCACATAGCAACCAGCTTTTGAGTGTGGCTTTAACCTATGGTACTCCCTAATTTCGGTTCTGCTTACAAGGAAGCAAGTAATATGGCTATTTCTGTTTTTTACTGATTAGCATGAAGTAAATAGAAGTATAAGCTTTTTAAAATAATTTGTTGCAGAGATGTAGAGAAAGTTATGTGAATGAAACATATCTGAGTTTTTTGGATCCAGAGTGTCCCAAAAATTTTATTTGTGGTAAAATCTCGGTATCGAATTTTTGGATGGAGTGCCATGCATTATGTAGAGGAAATAAAAAACTGAATGGAGTTGGTGATATGTCAGGATTACTCGATTGTTTGTTGTGCCGCATACAAACCAATTCACAAGTCTGACTCATTCATTGTGAGGAACGAATTGTAGAGGACATTGGGAGTGCCAAGAGGGAAAACGTACGTTGAACTTGAGTGAGTGTCGACAATACAAGACTGTGGTTTTGCACATCACCTTATTTCCTGCAAGTCATGCCATCAAACACAACTCAACAATCCATCTCATAAATCAAGTCAGTGAGGCATGTGGGCATGAAGGTCAAGTCGCTTTGTGTTGAAAATGCTGAGTCGGTCTTAGGTTGTGTTGAGTCTTCAAGCATGCTTGCCTCCAACTGATTATTGATGTTTTATGTCCACTGCTTCTCAACTGATGTTTCTGACAGTTTATCAGGGGAGTCGACATCGTCGGATCAAGGACATGGGTTCTTGTAAGCCAACTGTGAACCTCACATAAAATCCATTACCAGGCATTGGAAATAAAATGAAGTTTTATATATGGACGTTCTTTAACTATTGTGGTTCTCAGCGTCCCATTCTATACTGGGCTTGAAAGATGCCGTAAATCAACGACACTGGACAAAGGCTATATTTACCTTCCCAAGAAAGCCATGCTAAGGATTTTTACACATGAAAAAATCCATCATCCTCCGCCGGGTTTGAACCCGCCACCTTGTGTATATGAAGTTAGCATGGTCACTATTACACCATGTAGGGCGACCCAGACGTTGGATTTCTATGCTGTTCTGCCGAAAATGGATGGTTCACACCACCGAATTTGAATTTTTACTTTCTCTAGCCCAATATGTACAATATCAACTACCCTTTACATGCAAAAAGTTTCGAAAATATTGATTTTCTAAAAAATGGCTCTAACGATTTTGATTATAATGTTGTATATTAAAGATATATACCTGACAAATAATAGGTATATCTTGAATTTTCTGGGAATAGGCTCTGAAGACTACTTCATTCTGGATGAATTTTACGGAATTTTGTGTAGCTGGTAAACCGTAAGAAATGGACAAAAACTTACCAAACAAGAAATGTAGAGCACATTAAAACACACAATATATGTTACATACATTTTTTTTCGTGAAGTTGATCGCTTTTGTTTAGATATTCCTTGTTTTTGGTTTCAGATTTGAAAAACTTGTACTTTTCTCATACAGGAATTTGTCAACTCGCGTCCATACAAAGGACCGTCTGTCACATAGCAGCCAGCTTTTGACTATCACTTTAACCTATGGTACTCCCTTATTTCGCTTCTACTTACAAGGAAGCAAGTAATAAGACTATAGTTGCTATTTTTTTCACGATTAACATGAAGAAAATAGAGGCATAAAATTTTAATCTAGCTTTCAATAATTAATTTGTTGTTATAACTGGCGAAACAGATCTGGACATGTGAAAATCTTGATGAGAGCTAGGAAGCGAGTTGTACTTCTAGATAAGTAGTTCAGCAGTCGACTGCATGCATGCAGGAAGAGTGCCTGTCGCAGTCAATGTCACCTCTTATGCACCTGCACTATACGGCGCTGCACCGATAAACACGTGTCTTCATATTCATATCTACAAAACATCTATACAAATGGCCAACTATATAAACAATGTCAATCGTCTGCCTCCAATTCTTCCACACCTGACAGTCCGTCTTCGCTCACGTCATTGTCATCATCAACGCTATCGTACTTTCTGCACCATTATCCTGGATTAGAATTCCTTTTAATTTGCTACAAAACTTTCTAATAATTTCAATGTTCTCAACATATCAATGTACATTTTCGCTTTGTGGCCTGGCAATTTCTGCAATTCGCTGCCGACAACTGTTCCACATTTTTTAATTTAAAAGTGATATATTAAGTTCTATTTTTCTTTCTTTCTTATCTTTGAGAACCCTGGAAACGGAGCTCAGTGAAATATCAGTTGCCTTGGCTATTCTTTCATTCATTTTCTACAGGCTTTTAAAGAACTCGGGGACCATACATTTTCTTCCAGCATCTCTGCCTCTTGTTTCATGAAGTTAAGGGCATTTGCAACTCTAACTTTGAAAACGTAGGAACCATGGTTAAAAAAATAAAATAAATAAAATGAACACTATTTACCGTCCACCTTGAATACAAACATATGCGGAACACTTTCGATACCGACTGTACAAAGTTTGCTCGCTGTGACTTTAAGTAAGCAAAGTATCATATTGCAAACTCGATAAGCTAGGCTCGGTAGCTCGGTTGGCGGTCAGGGTCACGAATACAGAACTTTTGCACCGGAAATATACACATTTTTACATTCCCTAGTCCCTTATGTAGAATGTACATAGGGATAGAGAAGTATTGTATTCCACTCAAAAATTCGATACCGAGATTTCACCGGAAATATATGTTTTAGGGTCCCCTGTATCCAAAAAAAAGCATTTTCACAAAAAGGTCCGTGTGTGTGTGTCCGTGATTTTCTAAAAATGGCTCTCAGGAGTTTGATTAAAATATCATATATTAAAGATATTTACCTAACAAATAAAATGTATATCTTGAATTTTCTGGGACTAGCTTCTGAAGACCTGTTTATAATGGATGAATTTTGCTTAATTTGGCATAACTAGCAAACCGTAAGAGATAGACAAAAACTTACTATACAAAAAATGTAGGTATTGTTGATATACACAAGTTATGTCATATACATCTTTTTCGTGGAGCGTAGCGTTTTGGAGGTATTCATTGTTATTAGTTTCAGTTGTGAAGTACTTATACTTTTCTCAGACGGGAGTGTCCGTTTTTCTTTTGTACTACTCCTGGCCAAGAAAAGAAGCGATTTGTAATGACAATCGCATAACGATAGCTTTTAAAACGTTTGACTAGTGTGTTCCCTTATTTTCTTCCTACTTATAAGGAACTAAATAATAAGAACATTGTGCTAATGAGTACCACGATTAGCAAAGTGCAGAAAGAAGAAAAATCTTATGTAGGAAGTTTGTAAAACGGCTAGAGAAAGCCATGTGAGTATAACACATTAGATTTTTATTCTAGATTTGCAAGGAAATTAATCCAAAAAACCTGTTGTGCCCTATACACATAACTTTATCTACATCTCTGTAACAAATTATAGTTAATAAGCTTACCCTTCTATGTACTTAATGCAAAAACATTCGCAGAAACGGTCTCATTACTTAGTTCCTTTATAAGTAGAAGGGAAATAGGTAATACACTAGGCTAAACAGACAGTCAAATGTTTTAAAATGTGGCTGCTATAGGATTGAAACCACTTTCTTTGCTTGGCCAAGCGTCGACAGGTTTCCGTGTGAGAAAAATTTAAGTATTTTAAAACTGAAATCAATAACAAAGAATATCTCGAAAACGGCAAACTCCACGAAAAAATGAATGACACAAATTGTGTGTTTTATCGTGATCTACATGTTTTGTGCAGTAAGTTTTTGTCTATTTCTTACGGTTTACCAATAATGACAAATTCAATAAAAATCATCCAGAATAAAGAGGTCTTTAGAGACTATTCTTAGAAAATTCAAATTAGACATTTTATTTGGCATGAGAATATATTAAATATAAGATACTTTACTCAAAATCTTTAGAGACATTTTTGAGAAAATAAAAATATTCAAAATTTTGTCTATGTAAAGGATAGTTTGGGGTTAGGGGATTTTCTTGAAAACCTTTATGTTGTATCCTTGGAAGATACCAACCTTAAATATCAAGTTTGGTATTTAACGGTCTTTACGTGTTTTGAGCTATGCTGTCCACAGACAGACAAGGACCTTCTTTTTTTGATTCAGGAAGACCCAAAACATGTATTTTGGGTGAAATCTTGGTATAGAATGTTTGGATGCAATACAATGCCTTCTGTTTACACTATGTACATAGTATGTGTAGAGAAAGTAAAAAGGTTGAAAACTTCTTTCAAGTAACCCTTTTCAATGCTATTTTCTGTGACTTTTGTAATGCCTTTTTCTTTTACATGCATACAAACATCGGTACTTACCCATAACGTTCGGTTTGTTCACCATATGTTTTGTTCTTTCAAATGGCACATACACTAAAGAGATTAATATTTACAAGATAATTTCATTATACCACTCCACATAATGCTCCTCTTATTGTCACCCCTCCTAACTTTTCTTTCGCTGCTAAGCTAAAAATTGACCTCTGGTCATTGGTTACGGAATGAGTGACAGACTTTTCATATAAAACCAATAGGAGATAGTCTCCTACAAATGTAACTTCTGGTGTGCCCCAGGGAAGCGTGATTGGGCCGTTGCTTTTCTTAGCATATATAAATGATTTACGGGAAGGGATAACATCTCAGATTCGCCTATTTACAGAAGATTGTATAAACTATAGAAATATTAGCGGTAAATGTGACACAATAGATCTACAAGAAGATTTAAACAAAATTCAACCCTGGGCAAAATATAATAAAATGGAGATAAATCCAAGCAAATGTAAAACAATTATATTTTCAAGGGCAAGAATAGTAGAAAACGTAATATATAAATTAGACAATAAGAAAATACTGAGAGTAAATAGCACCAGACATTTAGGGGTAGTACTAAATCAAACATTGGAGTGGGGGGGAACATGTAAACTCAATCACTGGGAAGGCGTGGAAAGCGTTGCATTTCGTAATGAGTATTTTAAAACGCAGCAATGGAAAGTCGCGAAATTGGGCATACACTTCTTTAGTTCGACCAATATTAGAACATAGTGCTGCATGCTGGGACCCGTATCGGGTGGGGCAAAAACTGGCACTAGAGAGAGTTCAAAAAAGAGCAGCTAAATTTGTAGACAGAAGTAAACGATTCGAAAATCATACCAGCACTGCTACTTCCAGGGAAACACTAGAAAAACGTAGGAGACGAGCAAGGCTATGTGCAATTTTTAGAGCCTATAAGGGGGAACCTGCATGGAGAGACATATCCAAGCCATTATACTGTGGGAGGAATGATCACTCGGAAAAAATAAGAAATAGGGAACAGAAAACAGACATAGGTAAATTCTCCTTCACAAATAGAACAATAAACAAATGGAACAAAATAGCTGCAGATTTACTGGAGACTTTGCCTCAAAGTGTAAATAGTTTTAAAAATAGACTAAAGAAGAGTGATTTATAGTCAGGATAGTAAATAAAAATATTGCGAGTTGTTGCAATTATGTATGTATTAGTATACTATGATGTCATTGGCATTTTAACAGTGTATTACTCACATTATTGTTTATTGAACTCAAATGTATTGTACAGTGTATTATTACATTGACAGCGCTGCCACCGGGGCACACCCTAAGCAGTGAAATCAAGTATCTATCTATATCTAGCAGTATCTTGAGGAGTGCTATTCAGTAAAATGTGCTTTTCGTGCTGTTTAAACCAATAAGAGAAGTACAACCGAATAAAGTGAGATACAATTCAGATTCTATCAACATTATATGAAGACATACGCTACAGGAACCTAAAGCATTTTCAGGTTTTCTTTTTACCCTGACTTCTCTGGCCGTCATAATAAGTCAATGGTTTTGAGTTTTTTACTTTCTCTAGCCCCGAATGTACAATGTACATAGGGATAGAGAAGTATTGTATTCCACAAAAAATTCGATACCGAGATTTTACCTGAAATACATGTTTTAGGATCCCCTGTATCCAAAAAAAGCATTTTCAGAAAAAGGTCCTTGTGTTTGTTTCCGTGTGTCTGTGTACACGATAATCCAAAAACGAAAACTAACTAAAGTACCAAACTTGGTATTTAAGTTTAGTATCTTTCATAGATACGACATGAAGATTTTGAGATAAATCCTCCCACCCCAAATTACCCTTTACATGGAATTCTTTTCGAATATGTTGATTTTCTTAAAAATGACTATAACAATTTTGATTAAAATACCGTATATTAAAGATATTTACCTGACAAATTAAATGTTTATCTTGAATTTTCTGGGAATAGCTTCTAAAAACCGGTTTATTCTGGATGAATTTTGCTTAATTTGGCATAACCAGTAAACCATAAGAGATTGACAAAAATTTACGATACAAAAAATGTAGGTCTTGTTAAAATACACCAGTTATGTCAATTACATATTTTTGTGGAGCTTACCGTTTTCGAGGTATTCCTTGTTATTAATTTCGGTTGTGAAGTACTTACACTTTACTCAGACGGAAATGTCTGTTTTTGCTTTGTTCTACTCCTGGACAAGAGAAGAAGCGATTTGTTATGACAATCGCATAACGACAGCTTTTAAAACATTTGACTATCGGTTTAGCCTAGTGTATTCCCTTATTTTCTTCCTACTTATAAGGAACTAAGTAATAAGAACATTGTGCTAATGAGTACCTCGATTAGCAAGGTGCAGAAAGAAGAATAATCTTATGTAAGAAGTTTGTAGAACAGCTAGAGAAAGTCATGTGAGTGTATTTTTGACAATGTGCTCATGTTTAGGCTTCCGTTTATCATTAAGAATGACAATTACTATGTCGTTAAACATGCGCTTAATTTTCATTGTGCTTCAAACGTTTTGGTTAACATTGAAATACCTTCGCAATGTTACAGAGGAAAAACCAAGTTGCGACCATGGGAGCGGAAAGTTCTCTATCGTGTAATTTTACAGAACAACACGAAATGAAAACTTGTTTGCCATAAATGATTACAGATGTAGTAGAGGAAAAATAAAAATTCAGGAGGAAGAAGGAAAGACAGGCCATTCCTAGAAACAATGAGATAATCGAGACTTACAAGGTCAAAGGTCTTAACCTATAGGCATACCAGAAATTTATACCAATATAATACTTCCGCTCAGTGTTCCGACTTTTCCGACAAAATAAGCACCCATAAGAATAGTTTGTAGAAACTGTATAAAAATGCTAGTTGGTAGTGAAAGTAATGAGAATGCAACACATCACAGAGAATAGAGGGAGAGAGAAAGACAGTGAGAGAGGAAATGGAGATACAGTGGGTGACTGACAGAGAAAGATTCTGTGATTTACTTGCAGACATAAGCGAAAATTATACCAAGAATTGAAACATAAGATCCCATACTTAGAATGCCACTACAAAAAGTACTGTAAAATACTAAAAGTAACAATAAAAGCTGCTAAAATATTGTATTAAAATTGATGATCCTCAAAAGGTCGCAGATATTTTCAACAATTTCTTTTTGAATGTAACAGACAAATTAAAAATAAACTATAATGTAAAGAATCATCAATAAATTTTTTGAAAACTTCTTTTGTAAACAATGTCCCTGAATTTAAAGTAAAAATGACTTCACCATTAGAAATAAAAAATATAATAAATTTGCTCAAGACCAAAAATTCCTCTGGATATGATGCAATATCAAGTAAAATCCTAAAAGCATGTTCTGACCTAATATGCATCCCTCTTAGCTATTTATGTAACGAATCACTAAAGAGTGGAATATTTCCTGACAGAATGAAGTCTCTATTGTCAACCCACTTTTTAAAAAAGGAAAATAAGATAATATATCAAATTATAGACCTATAACTCTCTTGTCTGTTTTCTCAAAAGGGATCGATTCATCGTCCCAATGCCAATCTTCGTTGCTTTCAGAAAGGTGTATATTATGAAACAATCAAGATATTTAATGCTCTCCCCAGTAATCTCAAAGAAAATGTTGGGAATTTCAGGGCTTTTAAGGCCTCTCTTAAACAGTATCTTTGCAATAAATCATTTTACTCTGTAGATGAATATTTAAGTGACAAATCTGTCTGACAATACCTTTAACAATCATTGTATTTATAAATATTACAATGTATAGCATTTTGTGTATATTAGTGTGTGTGTTTTATATTACAATTAAACTGATTTATACTTTGACTTGCACGAATGTGTCAAATGATTTTTTTTAGTATTTAGCAATGACACAAGGTCTGTAAAGCCTGATGTTTTCATATTTTACACTCTAGTACATAATTGTAAATCTTTGCATTGGAAATTGTATAACATATTTGTAAATATGTATTGTAATTTGTTGACATTTATGAAGAGTACATAATACAATAATCATGTTTTAGTTTATATAATTATTACTAGTAACTATTATATCGATAATTTGAAAACTATCATCTGACATAACATTAGTTTTACATATAATGAAATTAAATTTATTTATACATTTTAACACTAATTTTTGATATTTTTGTTTTTATATGCATGCAAAAAAAAAGTATGCTGTTGTTTTTGTAACCTATGCTTTTAGCACTAGAGCTTTACACATTTTTTTCATAGTATATAGTATATAAACATATGTATACATGTATATGCCTTGACAAGTTCTATGTTCAGTGGCTACAGAATGCTTTCTAATCTAATCTAATCTTGTCAAATAAATCGGTTGATATTTAACTATTTCCTAAACATGGGAAACTTTTATATGTAAAAACAGAAATAAATTTGAATCTAGGGAAAACATCCTGGGGACCGATTGTGGGACACAAGCGGATACCAGTTGCTTACGTACCAAGTGGAGACCGACCTGCATTGGTGATTGCACGCGCCGCATGTAAACAACATGTAATAATGCGTTGGGGAGCGTGGCTCGACGCAGCAGTATATCTACTATGCTGTATATTACAATAATGTTTTACAGGTAATTAATGTATTTGATGATAGTGCATTCTTTTCGATCAAGGTTGTAAAATATCTTACGGACGGGTTTACGTGTCAGATTATAGACAAAGTAAGTACGCAGGCGATTTTACATGGCAGCTTATAGACAAGCAGGCACGTGGACGAGTTTACATGTCAGATTATAGACAAATATGTAGATACGCGGATCGTTTACATGTCAGACTATAGACAAGAGAGAAGGTATTGCACTCCACCAACAAATCCGATACCGAGATATCAGCGGAAACATATGTTTTAGGGTTCCCTGTATCAAAAAAAAGTATTTTCAGAAAAAAGGTCCGCGTGTGTCAGTGTGTCTGTGAACACAATAACTCAAAAACGAAAAGTTGGTAAAATACCAAACTTGGTATTTAGTGTTAGTATCTTCCAGGGATGCGACCCGACCCCAAACTACCCTTTACATGGAACGTTTTTCGAAAATTTTGATTTTCTAAGAAAATGGTTCTAACGATTTTGATTAAAATATCGTATATTAAAGGTATTTACCTGACAAATAAAATGTATATTTTGTATTTTCTGAGAATAGCCTATGAAGACTGCTTTATACTGGGTAAATTTTACGTAATTTTACATAACTGTTAAACCGAAGAGATGGAAAAAAAACTTACCACACAACAAATGTAGAGCAGTTTAAAACACACAATTTATGTTATATACATTTTTTCGTGGAGTTGATTGTTTTTTAAATATTCCTTGATTTTGGTTTCAGCTATGAAAAAAATATACTTTTGTCATACAGGAATTTGTCAACTCCTGTCCATACAAACAAAGGGACTCCAGTCACATAGCAACTGGCTATGGTGCTCCCCTATTTTGCTTCTACTTTCAAGGAGGCAAGTAAAAGACTATTTCTGCTAGTTCTTTTTTCTCAATTAGCATGAAGTAAATAGAAGCATAAGGTTTTTACCAATATGTTTTGCAGAGATGTAGTGAAAGTCATGTGAATGGAACACATCAGATTTTTTTACCATGTTTGAAGTTAAGAAATGTAAAGTAGTGCATTCAGAAGGGCGTGAAATTATAAGTAGCGTTATAGATAAATATGACGAAGAAGCTCTGAATAAACCGTATTTATATCCAGTATCACAAGCTACACAACGGGCTGCATATTATATTGGTATTTGCAAGCAAATGCTAAAGATAATTGGTAAGCATAAGAAAGAGCTGCGGTTAAGAGGAGGAACTAGTGTATTGAACACTTCTGGAAAAAGAAGAAAAACTAGACCAGAAAATGCTGACTTGTGCAAATCGATGACTTTGATGCTGCCGTTATACGAAGAAATAACACTGACTGACAATCACTAAATTGTTGCCCATTGTGAAAGAGAGAATACATTTTTTCTTGGGGGAGAATTCTTAAAGCTAAAGGAAATCAAAATGGTCTAAAAACAACACACGTACACGGTAGTGGAGGTGGGTGTTTTTCTTGAAAATCTTTTAGTCACATTTTGGGAAATACTGAACTTAAAGAGGTACCATCTTTGGTATTCAACGAGCTTTTCGTTTATGAACTATGCCGTTGACAGACACAGACACAACCTCTTCCTCTTCTTCTTCAGAAAATGAAACAGCGTCGGAATTGGCACGGTTACTAATCTATTAAGATAGGCTGCATGTTATTCTTCTACAGCGTTTCTATCTGCGTGTGTCACCTTATCTGTGGTCATGTGTGTGTTGTGTACACATTCCTTTCATGGTTTCACGAGCTATAATGCAACTACAGGGTTACTACAAAAGAAATAGACACATTCAACTGCCTGTAAAGCAAAAACTATTAGAGATAGCAACCTAATTATTTTAGAGGTATGTTGAGAAACTCTCAAAGTTTCGTTTGTTACTATTGGTAACGCTGTAGTGTTTTGTTTGTTGTTGCAGAAGCTGAAATGGCGGAAAATCCTGTGGAAAAGGCATATTGCGTGTTGGAATTTGCTAGAACGCAATCAGCAACTGTTGTCCAACGACATTTTAGAACACGTTACCACAAAAATGAAATGATGCGCTCACAAAAACCAGCATCATCTTCATCATGTCGCAACATGTCGATGCAAAAGTCACGCCGTATGACCTTATCTTCTTCACTCAGAAACTGCAACATCTGTAATCTGTAAGGCATCATGTGCAGTCGCTTCCGCAAGATTTTCCATACAGTTTGCTGTGGAATTTGTAATTGCATGCTTGCTCTAGATGTCGATTTCTGTGGGCTTCTTATGTAGGCAGAACGAACACGTTCAACGTTTTCTTCCGAAACTCTTGGTCTTCCCGAGCTCTTCCCTTTGCACAAACATCCCGTTGTCTCGAATTTTCTATACCAGTCGTAGATTGACTGTCTAGTCGGTGGCGTTTTGTGGTAACGTGTTCTAAAATGTCGTTGGACAACAGTTGTTGATTGCGTTCTAGCAATATGCCTTTTCCACAGAATTTTCCGCCATTTCAGCTTCTGCAACAACAAACAAAACACTACAGCGTTACCAATGGTAACAAACGAAACTTTGAGAGTTTCTCAACATACCTCCAAAATAATTAGGTTGCTATCTCTAATAGTTTTTGTTTTACAGGCAGTTGAAGTTGTCTATTTCTTTTGTAGTAACCCTGTATAACTAGATATCGCTTTCCCCTCTCCCCACGCCTCATCTTGCAGGACTCACGAGCCCAGATCACAAGAATACACTATGTACAAAAGGCACAAAGAGAAACCGGCACTGTCTTGTTTCGTTCACCGCATTCCTTACCGTTTGTAGGGTACTTTATTACGTCATGTCTTTATTTTACTGGCTGGCAGTGTCACCTTGCAGGTGAGTGTTCTATATCGAACCAATAGAGCATACATATGCTGGGATTGTCAACTCATTCGCTAATAGGTGTAAGCTACTACCCCTCCTCCTTCCCCAGTTAGAGTGACGGATATCAGAATATACGCCCTATAAATGCCCTTACAGACAATCAGAAATTCGGTGTTTATTATATTTGTGCTCTCTGTACTGTCCACCCAACACAAGAAGGCAAGTACGGCATGATGGGCGAGCGAGCGAGGGGGAGGTCTTGAACTGCTATCTGGTCACGTACTAGTGCATCTGTTTACGTGTACTACGTATGTATATGAACCAACCTACTGCTCCCAGATCTAAGGCTCGTTTCAGTAGCTGCAGTGATGTATTGGCTCACGCGCTACGGCATATAGTACTACAGTTATATAATATTTTGTTACTTTTATTCTTGGTTTAATATTTCAATATTTAAATGCAGAGAGCGGCAGCGAAGATGAGGACTTCTGCGACTCGGATCTGGACTTCTAGCTAAGTGTGAGTTATGTGACAATATTGTGTATTTTAGATGAACTTAATGTCCTTGTTATATCCAGGTGTCGAGCATAAACATCATGCGGACAGCAAAAGTGTTTACATAAGTGCTGACGTT
The DNA here is from genome assembly GCA_030762935.1 of Hymenopus coronatus. Taxonomy (NCBI): domain Eukaryota; kingdom Metazoa; phylum Arthropoda; class Insecta; order Mantodea; family Hymenopodidae; genus Hymenopus; species Hymenopus coronatus. The sequence goes on from CM060880.1 coordinate 40,524,483, forward strand.
ACGCCTTCTTGTGTTGGGTCATCAGTACATAGTACGTGAAATATAATAATAGACGTTATTTGCATTCAAATGCACAAGCTATTAATACGTCTGTACAAGGTAAACTTCCTTAATGTTGATTTTTACTTGGGCTGCTGTGAAAAATTTGCAGCGCTGAGCTCCACCCATAAATGAGAGACAGCTTTGTAGCACGATTCGTTGCGCAGCAGAATAACAGAGCACATTATTGCATCACCGTGAACGTCACGGTTCATGGAACACGGCAACAGTTCTGTTCCTAAGTTGGCAAACAGGTGCAATTACAGGGCAACAAAGTAACAACAAAACCTTTGTTTCACTGTTCTGTCTCATTTATCTCATTCATTCCGGCAATTAAACTTTATAAGCGATATACATCGACGTGTTTCTATATCACTCAGCGACTGAAATGACGCCACCTCCCAGCTGCAGCGATTTTTACTTTCTCTACACGTACTATGTACATAGTGTATAGAGAAGGTATTGCACTCCACCAAAAAATTCGATATCGAGATTTCACCGGAAATATATGTTTTAGGGTCCCCTGTATCCAAAAAAGTATTTTCAGAAAAAGGTCAAAAACGAAAAATCGGCAAAATACCAAACTTCATATTTAAATTTAGAATCTTCCAAGGATGCGACACGAAGATTTTGAGAAAAATCCCCCCTCCCCAAACTACCCTTTACATGAAACCTTTTTTCGAAGATTTCGATTTTTTCAAAAATGGCTCTAACGTTTTTGATTTAAATATCATATATTACAGACATTTAACTGACAAATTACATGTATATCTTTAATTTTCTGGATGAATTTTACGGAAATTTAAATAACTGCTAAACAGTAAGAGATGGACAAAAACTTACGATACAAAAAATGTAGAGCACGTTAAATTACACAATTTATGTTATATACATTTAATCGTGTTTTAGACATTCCTTGTTTTTGGTTTCTGCTATGAAAAACTTATACTTTTCTCATACAGGAATTTGCCAACAAACAAAAGAACCTCAGTGACATAGCAACCAGCTTTTGTCACTTTAACCTATGCTACTCCCTTATTTCACCTCTACTTACAAGGAAGCAAGTAATAAAACTTTTTCTGCTAATTTTTTCTGATTAGCGTGAAGTAAATAGAAGAATAAGATTTTTAAGAATTATTTGTTGCACATATATAAAGAAAGTCTTGTGAATGGTACACAGCAGTTTTTTAACAATAATTCATCTAGAAATGTGGAAAAACTGATGTAAATGGAATACAGCAGCTTTTTTATTTGCATAAAATAGAAGAATACAATGTTATATGAATAATTTGTTACAGAGAGGCAGAAAAAGGGATATGAGTGGAACACACCTTAAATTTTTAAATATTATGGAATTGTTATTATTTTTATGAAGTTGGCAGCTCCTATAATTCTTCCATTGAGAGAGAGAGAGAGAGGGAGAGGGAAAGATAAGTGTGAAATAGAATTTCCACAATTAGCGCAATAACGTCAGCAAAAATTTACTTTAAATAAAAAATCTGATGTGTACCATTCACATGACTTTCTCTATATCCCAGCAACAACTTATTCTTAAATATGCTAATCAGAAAAATTGAGCAGAAATAGTCTTATTACTTGTTTCCTTGTAAGTAGAAGCGAAATAGGAGTTGACAAGTTTCCTATATGAGAAAAGTATGTTTTTCATAGCAGAAACCAAAAATAAGGAATGTCTCAAAAAACGACGAAGTCACGAAAAAAATGTATATAACATAAATTGTGTGTTTTAACGTGCTCTACATTTTTTGTGTAGTAAGTTTTAGACCATCTCTTACGGTTTAGCAATTATCCAAAATTCAGTAAAATTCATCTAGAATAAACTACTCTTCAGAGGCTATTCACAGAAAATTCAAGATATACATTTTATTTGTCAAGTAAATATCTTTAATATACGAAATTTTAATCAAAATCGTTAGAGCCATTTTTGAGAAAATCAAAATTTTTAAAAAAGTTCCATGTAAAGGGTAGTTGGAGGTGGGGAGATTTTTCTCAAAATATTCGTGTCGCATCTCTGGAAGATACTAAACTTAAATACCAAATTTGGTATTTTACCGACTTTTCGTTTTTGAGCTTTCGTGTTCACAGACACACGGACACACACACACATGGACCTTTTTGTGAAAATGCTTTTTTTGGATTTTGGGGACCCTAAAACATATATTTCCGGTGAAATCTCGGTAACATAGTGCGTATAGAGAAAGTAAAACCACATCATAACACCTTCATTTAAGCGTTACGGATGATGCTGAATTCAATTCAGACTTGATTTAGTGGGTCTATAAATTTAAGTAATTAATGCACTGAAATTATATCTGCATTAATAGATGTTTATGAAATATTAAACTCTATTCGATTATAGATTATAAAACTTAAATTGCTGTTTTTCAGTAAAAGAGTAGTAAAACTAGCATATTATTTAGTAATGCATGTAGTGCAACTTTAAACAAATCAAAACGGGTCAATGCCATGATGAAAAGCTTCAAGTTAATGGCATGCATGCATCTGGTAACGAAGCAGAAGAAGTATAGCAGGATCATGTTAATCGCATTAATCCTATTTAATAATTAATTTGTTGGTTTGCAAATGTTGCAGAACGCGTGCTTTTTGCATTAATTACGTTGGTATTAATTACGTCTGGCGATGGGACGCAGAAAATGGGCCATATTCAGATATGTTGACATTTGGTGTGAGAGATACTGCACTATCACATCAATAACCGCCAGCTCGTCTCGTTCCAGAAGATAACATTCATGTAATAAATTATATCTATCATTTTCACTGCAGTGCCTTTGTTTCCTACTTGAATTCGTGACACTTCATACGGTGTAGAAATATCTGATGTATTCCATCCACATGCCTTTCTCTACAAGAAATGTTGTTAAAAAGCTAATGCTTCTATTACTTCATGCTAATTGAGCAAACACTAGCAAATACCCTTATTACTTGCTTCCTTGTAGGTAGAAACGAAATAAGGGAGTACCAGAGGTTTAAATGATAGTCAAAAGCTATGTACATAGTGTATAGAGAATGTATTGCATTGCACCAAAAAATTCGATACCGAGATTTCACCGGAAATATGTTTTAGGGTTACCTGTATCCAAAAAAAGTATTTTCAGAAAAAGGTCCGTGTGTGTGTCCGTGTGTTCGTGTGTCTCTGAACACGATAACTCAAAAACGAAAAGTCGGTAAAATTCCAAACTTGGTATTTAAATTTAGTATCTTCCAGGGATGCGACACGAAGATTTTGAGAGAAATCCCTCAACCCCAAACTACACTTTACATGGAACTTTTTTCGAAAATTTTGATTTTTATCAAAAGTGCCTGTAACGATTCTGATTAAAATGTCATACATTAAAGATATTTACCTGACAAATAATATGTGTATTTTGAATTTTCTGGTAATAGCCTCTGAAGACTACTTTATTCAGGAGGAATTTTGCATAACTGCTAAACCGTAAGAAATAGATAAAAACTTACCACACAAAACACGTAGAGCACATTAAAACACACAATTTATGTTACATTAATTTTTATCGAGGAGTTGATTGTTTTTGAGATATTCCTTGTTTTTGGTTTCAGCTTTGAAAACTTTATACTTTTCTCATACTTTTGTCAATTCGTGTCCATATAGACAAAGGAACATCAGTCACATAGCAAACAGCTTTTGGCTTTGGCGAGAAATAAATAAAAGATAAGCTTATTAACAACAATTTGTTACAGAGATATAGAGGAAGTCATGTGAATGGAACACATCAGATTTTTCTTTGTTCATATGGACAGAAGATGACAAATTCCTGTATGAGAAAAGTATGTTTTTAAAGCTGATACCATAAACAATGAATATCTCAAAAACAATCATCTCCACGAAGAAAAGTTTGTCCATTTTTACGGTTTAGTTTACAGTTACTCAAAGTGTCCGTAAAATACCTCAAGATAAAGTACTCTTCAGAGCTATTCCCAAAAAATTCAAGACATACATTTTATTTGCCAGGTAAATATCTTTAATATACGATATTTGAATCGAAATCGTTAGAGCCATTTTTAAGAAAATCAACAATTTCGAAAAAAGTTTTATGTAAAGGGTAGTTTGGTGTGGGGGGAATTTTTTTAAAAATCTTCGTGTCGCGTCCCTGGAAGATACTAAATTTAAATGCCAAGTTTGGTATTTTACCGACTTTTCGTTTTTGAGTTATCGTGTTCACAGACACACGGACACACACACACACTCACGGACCTTTGTCTGAAAATACATTTTTGGATACTGGGGACCCTAAAACATATATTTCCGGTGAAATCTCGCTATCGAACTTTTGGGTGGAGTGCAATACCTTCTCTATACACTATGTACATAGTGGTTACAGAGAAAGTAAAAAGGGAGTACCAGAGGTTTAAATAATAGTCAACAACTGGTTGCTATGTGACTGAAGCTCCTTTAATACGTCGCCAGGAAAGCTTCAGTTCTTATTTGAAGCTCCTTTGTTTGTATGGACAGGAATTGACAAATTCCTATATCAGAAAAGTACAAGTTTTGTTTAAAGCTGAAACCAATAACTAGGAATATCTCAAAAACGGTCAACTTCACGAAAGAAGTGTATATAACACAAATTGTGTATTTTACATGCTCTACATTTTTGCGTAGTACGTTTTTGTCCATCTCAGCTATGCAAAAATCCATAAATGTCATCCCGAATAAAGTAGGCTTCAGAGGGTATTCCCCAAGAATTCAAGATATACATTTTATTTTTCCGGTAAATGTCTTTAATATACGACATTTTAATCAAAACCGTTAGAGCTATTTTTAAGAAAATCAAAATTTCAGGAAAAATTTTCATGTCAAGGGTAGTTTGGGGTGAAGGGATTTTTCTTAAAATATTCGTGTCGCATCCCTGGAAGATACTAAACTTAAATACCAAGTTTGGTATTTTACCGACTTTTCGTTTTTGAGTTATCGTGTTCACAGACACACGGACACACTAACCAACACACACACACACACGCGCGGATCTTTGTCTGAAAATACTTTTTTGGATACTGGGGACCCTAAAACATATGTTTCCGGTGAAATTTCGGTATAGAATTTTTGCGTGGGATGCAATACCATCTCTGTGCATAAGTGCATATTATATGTAGAGATAGTAAATATTCCGGTAAATGCTCGTTTCAGCGCGTTAGCTGAAGTTAGTGATGGAGCAACGTTAGAAACAAAGAAAAACTGTTATACTTTGGAAAATCGCGTGTTTCTTGTGAGATGTTATTGGATTACAGGTTCCCTTCCCTCGCTTGGTGACAACTGAGAACAAAATTTGTTGAACGCCAAATCCCGTCTAAGTCTACGATATTCGATTTGGCAGAAAAATTGAACCTCTTGTCGCTAACACCAGCAGCAACAATGTGTGTGCGTAGGTTAGCAACGCTTGTAGAGCGCATTCTTGCGACTAAATTGCCCCGTAAAGAAAGCTTACAGACCCTTTTTGTTGCGTAGGCAGCAAAAGTAGGCAGCTCTTGCAGGGAATAATGTTTCGGAGTTTATTTATCTTTTTACTTTCTCTATACGTTCTATGTATATAGTGTTTAGAGAGGGGATTGTAATGCACCCAAAAAATTGATACAGAGATTTTTCCGGAAATACACGTTTTGGGTCCCCCTGAATCCAAAAAAACATTTTACAAACATATCCTTGTGCGTGTGTGTGTGTCTGTGGGCAACATAGCTCAAAAACGAAAACACCGTGGAACACCAAACTTGGTATTTACGTGTGGTATCTTCCGAGGATGCGACACGAAGATTTTCAAGAAAATCCCTCCGCCCCGAAAAACACTTTACATGGAACTTTTTTCCGAAAATTTTGATTTTCATAAAAATGACAAACGATTTTGATTAAAATGTCAATTATTAAAGATATTTACCTGACAAATAAAATGTATATCTTGAATTTTCTGGGAATAGAGCCTCTGAAGACTACTTTATTCTGGATGAATTTCACAGAATTTTGCGTAACTGCTAAACCGTAAGAGATGGACAAAAACTTACCACAAAAAAAAAAAAAAAAAAAAAAAAAAAAAAAAAAAAACAGAGCACATTAAAACACAGAATTTATATTATATACATTTTGTTTTTCATTTTTAAGATATTATTTTTGGTTTCAGCTTTGAAAATCATACCTTTTTCATACAGGAATTAAGGTACTTCAGTCACATAGCATCCAACTTTTGACTACCACTTTAACCTATGGTTAACAGAAATAGTCTCATTACTGGCTTCCTTGTAAGCAGAAGGGAAATATGGGAGTATAGTAGGTTAAAGTGAAGTCAAAAGCAGGTTGCTAGGTGACTGAAGTTCCTTTGTTTGTATGGACACGAGTTGACAAATTCCTATACAAGTTTCTTCAACTTGAAGCCAAAAACAAGGAATATCTAAAAACCGATCAAATTCTCGAAAAAAAATTATATAACATAAATTGTGTGTTTTAATGTGCTCTACATGTTTTGTGTGGCAAGTTTTTGTCCATTTCTTACTGTTTAGCAGTTATTGCAAAATTTCGTAAAACTCATCCAGAATAAAGTAGTCTTCAGAGGCTATTAGCAGAAAATTCAAGATATGCATTTTATTTATGAGGTAAATATCTTTAATATGCAATATTTTAATTAAAATAGAAATTTGTTCCATATAAAGGGTAGTTAAGTGTAGGAGGATTTCTTGAAAATCTTCGTGTCACATCCTTGAAAGCTATTAAACTAAATACCAAGTTTGGGCTTTAACGGTCCCTTCGTTTTCGCGTTATGCTGCCCAAAGACACACACACATGCATACAGACACATACCCGGACATTTTTTTTTGGATTCAAGGAGTCTCAAAACATGCATTTCCAGTTCGTAAAGAGAAAGTAAAAAAAAAAAAAATAGTATAGCAATAACTGGAAATAATCCGATGAAGTATAACGTTGTATATTTAGATTTTCACACCATCAATAAAGTAAAATCATAAGCAACTTTATAGTTCTGTCTCTATTATCTTGGCAAGGGTAGAGTGCTAATCTTGTCTTCAGTGAGCATCTCAAGATGTTGCAATTTGATTACTAGTTGAACTGGACGGTGCAGGCGAGAAAAATCAATGGAACAGCTTAATTCCATCAAGTTAGGGTGCCAATGTTAATGTAACTCCCGGGGCGAGAAAATGGTAGGGGAGGAGAGATTAGCATCTCCTTTTAAGATAATAGGGTCACCCTCAGAGATGTCGACATTTACGTTCTTCCTCCCCCTTGTTAAGTTTGTAGAATGTGTGCCGTGGATCATTTACTGAAACTGCCACGACATCTTCGTTACAGCTAACTAGTTTACAACAATAGAACCTGATAAACTGGCTACTTTCTCTACACGTACTATGTACATAGTGTATAGAGCAAATATTGTATTCCACCCAAAAATTCGATACGGAGATTTCGCCGGAAATATATGTTTTAGGTTCCCCTGAATCCAAAAAGAATCTAATATGTACCATTCACATGACTTTCTCTATATCCCTGCTACAAATTGTAGTTAAAAATCTTATGCTTCTATTTACAAAAGTTTGGATAAAGAGTGCAAATAAACGAAAATGTTTACTTTTTATTACCAGTTGTTTTTCTACGACGTGTGAAACTTTATAACTTTGTAAACAACTCAGGATTGGCATGGAAGGTAGTTGTTAGAGTACCTGGCTACTTTGCGTGGAGTCCCGGGTTCAATTCCCGGGTTAGGGTCGGAATTTTTCTATAGAAAATTATGCTCTATCCTCCTTTGGGTCTAGAAGTATGAACGACAGAAAGTGTCAACTTATTTCCCTAATTTTTAGGATTTGTATGTTCCTTAAATAATCCGTAATATTACATGAAGCTATTTTTACATATTTAGATACCTGTGCAAGTGTAATTCTTACAATAAATTCGCCTATTATTCTTTTGTCTTAATATAACTTTGGATATTGAATTCGATCACGTGTTTGCAAAACGTTTACAATATTTCATAATTGAATTTATTAAGAATTCCAAAAATTCCTTTTTGTATAATGAAACCATATCACATTTTATTACTGTATATTTTCTCCTTTGTTTGAAAATAGGAGTTTTAGTTTACCTCGTTTTTAACTTTCTCTACATGTAATGTGTATAATGTACATTAGTATCTTCCAGGGATACGATACCAAGATTTTGAGAAAATCCTCTCACGCCAAACTACCGTTTACACGAAAAATATTCAAACATTTTTATTTTCTCAAATTGGCTTGACCGATTTTGATTAAAATATCGTAAATTAAATATATTTAAATGACAAATAAAATGTATATATTGTATTTTCCGGAAAAGAGCATGTGAGGACTGTTTATTCTGAAGGTCTTTTGCTGAATTTTGTGGAACTGGTAAACCGTAAGAGAGAGACAAAACTTACTGCACAAAAAATGTAGATCACGTTAAAACACACAACTTATATAATTTGTGTTTTTGCGTGGGATTGGCCATTTCTGATATATTCCTTCTTTTTTTTCAGATTTAAAATAAATAAAACTTTTTACTTTCTTTACTAGTACAATGTACATAGTGTGTAGAGAAGATATTGTAATGCATCCAAAAATTCCATTTCGAGATTTCAACAGATATATGATTTTGAGGTTCCCTGAGACCGAAAAAATATTTTTAGAAAGGTCTATGTGCATGTGTGTGTGTGTCTCTCTCTCTCTCTCTCCTCTCTCTCTCTATGTGCCTGGGGACGGAATGGCTAAAACCCGAAAAGTCGGTTAAATACCATACTTGGTATTTAAGTTGAGTATGTTCCAAGAAAACCTCCCCCATCCCCAACTACACTTTACATGGAATATTTTTCGAAATTTTTGATTTTTTTTTCAAAAATAGCTATAAAGATTTTGATTAATATATCTTATATTAAAGATATTTACATCACAAATAAAATGCATATCTCTAATTTTCTGGGAATAGTTTCTGAAGGCGCACTAATTCTTAATGAATTTTGCCGATTTTTGTAAAACTAGTAAATCCTAAGAAATGGACAAAATCTTACTACACATAAAATGTACAGGGTTACTACAAAAGAAATAGACAACTTCAACTGCCTGTAAAACAAAAACTATTAGAGATAGCAACCTAATTATTTTGGAGGTATGTTGAGAACCTCTCAAAGTTGTGTTTGTTACTATTGGTAACGCTGTAATGTTTTGTTTGTTGTTGTTGCAGAAGCTGAAATGGCGGAAAATCCTGTGGAAAAGGCATATTGCGTGTTGGGATTTGCTAGAACGCAATCAGAAACTGTTGTCCGACATTTTAGAATACGTTACCACAAAAATGAAATGATGCGCTGACAAAAACCAGCATCGTCTTCATCATATCGCAACATGTCGATGCAAAAGTCACGCCGTATGACCTTATCTTCTTCACTCAGAAACTGCAACATCTGTAATCTGTAAGGCATCATGTGCAGTCGCTTCCGCAAGATTTTCCATACAGTTTGCTGTGGAATTTGTAATTGCATGCTTGCCCTAGATGTCGATTTCTGTGGGCTTCTTATGTAGGCAGAACGAACACGTTCAACGTTTTCTTCCGAAACTCTTGGTCTTCCCGAACTCTTCCCTTTGCACAAACATCCCGTTGTCTCGAATTTTCTATACCAGTCGTAGATTGACTGTCTAGTCGGTGGCGTTTTGTGGTAACGTGTTCTAAAATGTCGTTGGACAACAGTTGCTGATTGCGTTCTAGCAAATTCCAACACGCAATATGCCTTTTCCACAGGTTTTTCCGCCATTTCAGCTTCTGCAACAACAAACAAAACACTACAGCGTTACCAATAGTAACAAACGAAACTTTGAGAGTTTCTCAACATACCTCCAAAATAATTAGGTTGCTATATCTAATAGTTTTTGTTTTACAGGCAGTTGAAGTTGTCTATTTCTTTTGTAGTAACCCTGTATATCTCATCAAGCAATACAATTTATGTACTTTAAATTGCTGTTGTGGATTAACAGTTTTCGAGATATTCCTTGCTATTGGTTTCAAATTTGAAACACATATTTTTACTTTCTCTATACGTACTATGTATATCGTGTATAGAGAAGGTATATCATTGTACCCAAAAATTCGATACCGATATTTCACCGGAAATATATGTTTTGAGACCACCTGAATCCAAAAAGAAGCATTTTTAGAAACATGTCCGTGTGTATGTGTGTGTGTGTCTGTCTGTCTGTGTGTATTTGTGCGTGTCTGTGTGCCTGTGGGAAGCATGGCTCAAAAACGAAAAGACCGTTAGAAACCTAACTTGGTATTTAAGTTTGGTACCTTCCAAGATTGTGACCGAAGATTTTGAAGAAAATCCCCCACCCTAAACTTCCCTTTACAAGGAACTTTTATCGAAAATGTTAATTTTCTAAAACGTGGCTCAAACGATTTTGATTAAAATCCCGTACATTACTGACATTTTAATGCCAAATAAAATGTATATTTTGAATTTTCTGGGAATATCCTCTGAAAGCCTCTTTATTCGGGATGAATTTTGCTTAGCTGCTAAACGGTAAGAGATAGACAAAAACTTACTGCACAGAAAATTTAGGGCACGTTGAAACACACAATTTATGTTATATAATTTTTTTTCGTGGGGCTTATGCTTGTATTTACTTTATGCTAATCAGAAAAAATTAGCAGAAATAGTCTAATTACTCACTTCCTTGTAAGTAAAAGCGAAATAAGGGACAACCGTAGGTTAAAGTGATAGTCAAAAGCTAGTTGCTAGGTCAATGAAGTTCCTTTTTTTATATGAATAGGAGTTGACAAGTTCCTGTATGAGAAAAGCGTAAGTTTTTCATAGCAGAAACCAAAAATAAGGAATGTCTCAAAAACGACGAACTCACGAAAAAAATGTATATAACATAAATTGTGTTTTTTAACGTCCTCTACATGTTTTGAGTAGTGAGTTTTTGTCCATCTCTTACGGTTTAGCAGTTATTCAAAATTCAGTAAAATTCATCCAGAATAAACTACTCATCAGGGTGTATTCCCATAAAATTCAAAATATACATTTTATTTGTCAGGAAAATAACTTTAATATGCGATATTTTAATCAAAATCGTTAGAGCCATTTTTGAGAAAATCAAAATTTTCGAAAAAAAGTTCCATGTAAAGGGTAGTTTGGGGTGGGGGGATTTTTCTCAAAATCTTCGTGTCGCATCCCTGGAAGATACTAAACTTAAATACTAAGTATCGAATTGGGTGGAGTGCAATACTTTCTCTATACACTATGTACAGACTGAAACGTTCAAACTGAGATGAAGTGCCACATATAATTCAGTTAAGGTTTAAGGCTAACTGTGTCACTGCGTGTCAGAGTCTATAGCTGTTAAGGCAGTACGTTAAGATCTCTAATCCTCATTGTGTAACTTTTCTACCGTTCTAAATTATGTGCAAGATATTGAAGATGGGCTGAGGGCAGATCCCTGAGTTAGCAAGAGCACAGGGTATTAATGTTTCCGACGTTTTCAGGCTTATCTTTAAAGAGAATGAAGGGCCAGGGTGAATGCCTCTCTGATCCCTCACTATTAAGGGCGAGTAAATCCCCGACATAAGATGAATCCCTACAAGCTCATTTTTACTTTCTCTACACGTACTATGTACATAGTGTATAGAGAAGGTAGGTATTGTATTGCACCCAAAAATTCGTGTGTGTGTCCGTATGTCTGTGAACACGATAACTCAAAAATGAAAAGTATGTAAAATACCGAACTTGGTATTTAAGTTCAGTATCTTCCAAGGATGCGACACGAAGGTTTTCAAGAAAATCCCCCAACCATAAACTACACTTCACATGGAAAAATTTTCGAAAATTTTGATTTTCTCAAAAGTGGCTCTAACGATTTTGATTAAAATATAACATATTAAGGATATTTACCTAACAAACAAAATGTATATCTTGACTTTTCTGGGAATAGCCTCTGAAGACTACTTTAATCTGGGTGCATTTTACGGAATTAAGCATAACTGCTAAACCGTAAGACTTAGATAGAAACTTATTTCGTAAGAAATGTAGATCACGGTAAAACGCACAATTTATGTTGTATACATTTTTTTCGTGAAGCTGATCGTTTTTAAGATGCCCCTTGTTTTTGGTTTCAGCTTTGAAAAACTTAACTTTACTCATACAGGAAATTGTCAACTCCCGTCCATACAAACAAAGGAACTTCAGTTACATAACAACAAGCTTTTGACTACCACTTTAACCTATGGTACTCACTTATTTCGCTTCTACTTAAAAGGAAGCAGGTAAAAACACTATTTCTGGTAACTTTTCCTCGATTAGCATTAAGTAAATAGAAGCATAATCATTTTAATAATATATTTTTGCAGAGATGTAGAGAAAATGAAATGGCGTGTTGGACGCTCTTTAACTACTGTGGTTCTCAGCGTCCCATTCTAAATTGGGCGTGAAAGACCGCTTAATTTTGCTCAGAGGCCTCTCTATCAGGTTGAGGTTTTTTTACGTGCCGTAAGTCTACGACACGGGACCAACGGCTTTACTTCCCTTCCGAAAGAAGCCATGCTAAGGATTTTGACACCCGAAAAAATCCATCGTCCTCCGCCGGGTTTGATTCCGCGACCTTGGGTATATGAAGTTAGCATGGTAACCATTACACCACGGAGAGCGACTAGAGATGTAGAGAAAGTCATGTGAATGGAACACATCAGAATTTTGAGTTATGCTGCCAAAAGACACGTACACGTACACAAACTTTTTTCGAAAAAGCTTGTTATTTTCTGGGAGGTCTAAAAAATGTATCATCGGTGAAATCTGGGTATCGAGATTTTGAGTGGAATATAATACCTTCTCAATCTACTGAGTTCATTGTGAATACCTCCTAGAGAATGCTATAAACAATAATGGAAAGAGAAACTCACGTGTTACCCTACATACAGGTTAACCCCAATGAAGTCGCCCTCTAAGGTATAATGGTTAACTGGTCGCGGGTTCAAACCCGGTGGAGGACGATGATTTTTTCGGGTGTAAAAATCCTTAGCATGGCTTCCTCCGGAAGGAAAGTGAATCCGTTGGGCCCGTATCGTAAATTTACGGCACGTAAAAGAACCTCCAGCCTGATTGAGAGGCCTCTGAGCAAAATTAAGCAGTCCATAAATCCATTTACATTTAACCCCAATATTGTTCTGCATTTCTGTCTTTAATTCCTTTACAGTGTATAAAGGTATTTCAAAGAAGCCATAGCAATATTGTTCACAAAGTGGCAGTTCGAAAGACCTGGGGTTTGTTTATATCCATTTGTGTGGACGCAAAGCTTTGCCGTGCGCATTTGCCTTTTGTTCGCGGCAATCAACCAATTAACACGGTGATCCGTTATTAATAAAATAATTTTCCGAGTGGCAGAAAAAGTGGATGGGATATGATCAGCGGGTTGGCATCACTGCAGGCGGCTGTGGATATTATCGATTCGTCGGATATTTTGCTCGCAGCATTCGGCCGAATTTCTCACGCGTTCCCTCTCTCCTACATCTCCTGCGTGAAAAATTAATTGCGCAATCCACCGCCAGAATCTGTTCCGGAAATAATTAGAAAAGTTCGCAAAAAATATACATATACAGTTTCATCCCGAAAAGTAAACGATAAATAAAGAAGTTCTAATTCACAATTTATTAGTAATGCGTACCAACCTGATTCTTTTTTTGCAACAAAATAGCCGAAATTATGTGTGCCTGAAAAATTATTTAAGCTGGATGTGCACGTTTTTCTGCGCAGGCTCTCTAAGTTCACACAATTGTGTTTCTAATTACGCCAATGCACATTTGAAATCATTGGCGGCAACATTTTTTGAAGCGGGTATTGCAAAGCTTGTGCACAGGTACGATAAATGTCAATCTTTTTTACAGTGATTATGTTGAAAAGTAACCATAAGTGTACAAAACATTTTGTAATAAAATAACTGTTTTCTATGAACTTGTCTTTTATTTATACCCTATCGAAGGTTGAAAAATATCTGATGTGTTCCCTTCACATGACTTTCTCTACTTCTGTGCAACAAAATATTATTAATGTGATTATTGTTCTATTTACTTCATGCTAATCGAGAAAAAATTAGCAGAAATAGTGTTATTACTTGCTTCCTTGTAAGTAGAAGCGAAATACGGAGTGTCATAGGTTAAAGAGATAGTCAAAAGTTGGTTACTAGGTGACTGAAATTCCTTTGTTTCTATGCACACGAGTTGACAAATCCCTAGTTTTTAAAAGCTGAAACCAAAAACAAGAAGTATCTCAAAAACGATTAAATCCTCGAAAAGGAATGTTATAATATAAATTGTGTGCTCTACAATGTTTGTGTGGTAAATTTTTGTCCATTTCTTACGGTTTAGCAGTTATGCAAAATTCCTCCAGAATAAAGTAGTCTGCAGAAGCTATCCCCAGAAAATTCAAGAAATACACTTTATTACGAAATATACGAACTTTTAATTAATATCGTTAGAGCCTTTTTGAGAAAATTAAAATGTACGACAAATTTTTCATATAAAGGGCAGTTTGGGGTGGGGGGATTTTTCTCAAAATTTTCGTGCCGCATCCTTGGAAGATACTAAACTTAAATAACAAATTTGGTATTTTACCGACTTTTCGTTTTTGAGTTATCGTGTTCACAGAAAAATGGACACACGGACACGGACAAACTCACAGGGACCTTTTTCCGAAAATACTTTTTTAGATAAAGGGGACCCTAAAACATATATTTCCTGTGAAATCTCGGTATCGAATTTTTGGGTGGAGTGCAATACCTTCTCAATAAACTATGTACATAGTACGTATAGAGGAAGTAAAAAATGAAATATTCACTTTTAATAGTGCTTCATTTAATAATTAATCATAAACGTTTTATGCTACTCTGGGCAGCTCAACTGTATTTAGGGGGAGGTTCAAAGCCTTCTGGGGACCAGGGAGTTTTGCGTGCATAACATTCCTTAGCATGGCTTCATTTGGAAGAGAAGTCCTATGTCGTAAATTTACAGCACGTAAAAGGACCTCTGGCGTGATAAAGAGACCTTTGAGTAAAATTAAGCGGTATTTCGCGCCCAATATCGAATAGAATGCTAAGAAATGCAGCGGTTAAAGAGCGTCTGTAAATAAAAAAAATCCGGTGTGTTCCATTCACATGACTTTCTCTATTTCTCTGCAACAAATTATTGTTAGAAATCTTATGCATATATTAACTTCATGCTAATGAGATAAAATTAGCAGAAATAACCTTATTACAGGCTTCCTTGTAAGTAGAAGGGAAATAAGCGAGTACCATAGGTTAAAGTGACAGTCAAAAGCTGGTTGCTGTGTCACTGAAGCTCCTTTGTTTGAATGGACAGAAGTTGACAAAGTCCTGTGTGCGAATAACTTTAATAGCTGAAACCAAAAACAAGGAATATCTCAAAAACGATAAACCTCATGAAAAATATGTATATACCATAAATCATGTGTTTTAAAGTGCTCTGCATTTTTGTGCAGTAAGTTTTTGTCCATTTCTTACGGCTTAGCAGTTATGCAAAATTCCGTAAACTTCATCCAGAATAAAATACTCTTCAGAGGCTATTCCCAGAAAAGTCAAGATATGCATTTTATTTCTCAGGTAAGTATTTTTAATAAACGAAATTTTAATCAAATCGTTAGAGCCATTTTTGAGAACATCAAAATTTTTTAAAAAAGTTCTATGTAAAGGGTAGTCGGGGGTGGGTTTTTTTTTCCTCAAAAACTTCGTGTCTCATCCCTGGAAGGTACTAAACTTAAATACCAAGTTTGGTATTTTACCGACTTTTCGTTTTTGAGTTATCGTGCTCAAAGGCACACGGACACACGGACCTTTTTCTAAATTTTTTTTTATAAAGGGGACCTTAAAACATATATTTCCGGTGAAATGTCGCTAACGAATTTTTGGGATGAGTGCAATACCTTCTCTATACACTACGTACGTAGTGCGTATAGAGAAAGTAATAAATTCAAGTTCAATTCAACAAAGGAAACGCAAATAAAATGTTATAGGTCAGTGGCATTGCCTAAATTAGCTTTTGGTGTAGAGTCTCGAGTACCTAGAGAAAGAGAGAAGAGGAGACTAGAAGCTTCAGAAATCAGATTTCTGAGTCAATGCCTGTAATGATACATATATAATCTGATGTGCATCATTCACATGACTTTCTCTACCTCTCCGCAATAGAATATTCCTAAAAAGCTTATACTTCTATCTACTTCATGCTAACCAGAAAAAAATTAGCAGAAATAGTCTTATTACTTGCTTCCTTGCGAAATAAAAGAGTACCACAGGCTAAAGTGATAGTCAAAAGCTGGTTGCTATGTCACTGAAGTTCCTTTGTTTGTATGGACAGAGTTGACAAATTCCTGTATAAGAAAAGTATAAGTTTTTCAAAGCAGAAACCAAAAACATGGAATGTCTCAAAAACGATGAACTCCCCGAAAAAAATGTATATAACATAAATTGTGTGTTTTAACGTACTCTACTTTTTCCGTGGAGTAAGTTTTGTCCATCTCTTACGGTTTAGCAGTTATTCAAAATTTCGTAAAATTCATCCAGAATAAAGTACTCTTCAGAGGCTATTCCCAGAAAATTCAAGATACACACTTTATATGTCAGGTAAATAAATAATATTTTAGTCAAAGTCGTTACAGCCATTTTTGAGATAATCAAAAATTTTTGAAAAAAGTCCCATGTAAAGGATAGTTGGGGTGGGGGGATTTTACTCAAAATTTTCGTGTAGCATCCCTGGAAGATACTAAACTTAAATACCAATTTTATTATTTTACCGACCTTTCGTTTTCGAGTTATCGTGTTCACAGGCACACCGACACACGGTCACACACGGACCTTTTTCTGAAAATACTTTTTTTGGATAGAGAAGACACTAAAACGTATATTTCCGGTGAATCCACAGTATCGAATATTTGGTTGGAGTGCAATACCTTCTCTATATACTATGTACATAGTACGTGTAGAGAAAGTAAAGAGCAAAGAAATAAGAAGCAAACTATGTATAACAACAGTACTAGATCGTACCCAGGATTAACGGAAGAACTGAAAGATCAAAATGGATAAAAGGTCGATTACAATGGAAAGCATTTAATTAAAAACCTCGAGAAAAACTGAATGTAGATTTCTACGATTATGATGAGAGAGAACGGGCTAGATACTCAACTCACATGGATAATGAGGGTAAAAGTATATTCTAGCTTGACGGATAACGTTTACACGAAAAGATTTGGAAAGACGATTTTCATAGTATCTGCGTTGAAGCGAACAGCTACAAAAATTTAAAATAACGTTTTGTAATTTTATTAAAGTCAGTTACTTTTTTTACTTTCTCTACACTATGTACATAGCGTATAATAAGGTATATCTTGTACCCAAAAATTCGATACCGAGATTTCACGGGAAATACATGTTTTGAGACCACCTGAATCCAAAAAAAGCATTTTTAGAAAAATGTCCGTGTGTCTCTATGTGTATTTGGGCAGCATAGCTCAAACACGATAAGATCGTTAATACCAAACTTAGTATTTAAGTTCAGCATCTTCCAAGGATGCGACACGAAGATTTTCAAGAAAATCCCCACACCCCAGACTACCTTTAACATGGAACTTTTTTCGAAAATTTTGATTTTCTAAAAATGGCTTTAACGATTTTGATTAAAATATCGTATATTAAAGATACATGCTTGACAATTAATATGTATATATTGAATTTTCTGAGAATAGCCTATATTCTGGATGAATTTTTCAGAATTTTGTGTAACTGTTAAACCGTA
Organism: Hymenopus coronatus; assembly: GCA_030762935.1. Taxonomy (NCBI): domain Eukaryota; kingdom Metazoa; phylum Arthropoda; class Insecta; order Mantodea; family Hymenopodidae; genus Hymenopus; species Hymenopus coronatus. Next base: position 40,542,364 of record CM060880.1, read on the forward strand.
AGCGATAGACAAAAACTTACCAGACAAAAAATGTAGAGTACATTAACACACACAATCTACTCTATATACTTTTTTTTTTCGTGAAGTTGATCGTTTTTTAGATATTCCTTGTTTTTGATTCAGCCTTAAAAAGCTTATACTTTTCTCATACAGGAATTTTTCAACTCTGTCCATACAAACAAAGGAGCATCAGCCACATAGCAACCATCTTTTGCTATCACTTTAACCTATACCTATTACTCCCTTATTTCGCTTCTACATATAGGACAGCAAGTAATAAGTCTATTTCTGCTAATTTTTACTTTCTCTATATGCACTATGTACATAGTGTATAGAGAAGGTATTGCACTCCACCAAAAAATTAGATACCGAGGTTTCACCGGAAATATATGCTTTAGGGTCCCCTGTACCCAAAAACAGTATTCTCAGAAAAAGGTCCGTGTGTGTCCGATTTAAGTTTAGTATCTTCCAGGGATGCGACACGAAGATTTTGAGAAAAATCCCCTTACCCCAAACTACCCTTTACCAGGAAATTTTTTCGTAAACTTTGATTTTCTAAAAAATGGCTCAAACAATTTTGTTTAAAATATCGTATATTAGAGATATTTACTTGACAAATAAAATGTATGTTTTGAATTTTATGGAAATGGTCTCTGAAGACTGCTAAACGTAAGAGATAGACAGAAACTTACCACACAAAAAAATGTAGAGTACTTTAAAACACGCAATTTATGTAGTATACATTTTTTCGTGGAGTTGATTGTTTTTTTAGATAGTCTTTGTATTTTGTTTCAACCTTAAAAATCTATCACATTTTTCTATCACTTTAACCTTTATTACGCCCTTATTTGGCTTCTAGATATAGGAAAGCAAGTAATAAGACTATTTCTGCCAATTTTTTCTCACTTATCATGAAGTAAATAGAAGCATAAACCTTTTAACAAAAATTTGTTGCTGAGATATAAAGAAAGCCATGTGAATGGAACACATCAGATTTTTTGCCTAGTGTATTTTAAATTAAACGCGTGCAGACACACATTTTACAAAGTTAAGGAGAAGAAAGCAGTGGATCCCTGTGGGGAAAGGGTTGTAAGAAAGTACCCCTCCTCTCACAATGAAGGGAGTGGCTAAGTTTTTAAATTACGTGGGCAATTCTTCCAGCAGCGTCAGAGCAATGAATCAAGTCCAATGTGAGGTGAGGACCATCTACTCCACGATATAAATTAAGCTCAACAATATTTTCAGGAGCTCGCCGGGACGTGTACCAGTGTCTGAATAATTAGACTATCGCCTGACCTTATCAAAGCTGACCCCATGTACGAGAGGCGTGAGTTATCTCTCCCTCCCAAACTCCATAAGTTAGCGGGGCAAATGACAGCCGCCGGTCGGTTCCCGGGGTCTGCTTGCATGTTCCACTCCTTGTACACACTCCAACCTCGTGCGTGGCAAAAATCAAACGGCGACCATTGTTTGGTTCATCAACAGGTACCTTCCGGTACCCCCATGCATCTTCCTGTTGAGTTAAATCTCTTCATTCAATTATAGCCTGGAATAGGAAGGTGGTACAGAAATATCCAATAAGCCACCCTGAAAACAAACCAAAGAGAGATACGGTATTAAACTGCTATATTGAAGGTATTGTATTGCACCCAAAAATTGGATTCCAAGATTTTACCGGAAATACATGTTTTTGGTCCCCCTGAATCCAAAAAGAAAAAAATTAGGAAAAAGGTCCGCGTGTGTGGTATTTAAGTTTGTTATCTTCCAGGGATGCGACACGCAGATTTTCAAAAAAATCCCCCCACCACCAACTGCCCTTTGCATGGAACTTTTTTCGAAAATTTTGATTTTCTCAGAAATGGTTGATCCGGTATTCATTCAAATATGTATATTAAAGATATTTACCTGACAATATCTATATCTTCAATTCCCTGGGAATAGCCTCTGAAGACTACTTTATTCTGGATGAATTTTGCATAACTGCTTAACCGGAAGAAGTGGACAAAAATTTACGACACAAAAAATGTAGAGCGTGTTAAAACACACAATGTATATTATATACATTTTTTACTGGAGTTTGTCGTTTTTGTGACATTCCTTATTTTTGGTTTCTGCTATGAAAAACTTATACGTTTCTCATACAGGAATTTGTCAACAGCTGTCCATACAAACAAAGGAACTTCAGTCACATAGCAACCAGCTTTTGACTTCAATTTAACCTATGGTATTCCCTTATTTCACTTCTACTTACAAGGAAGCAAATAATATGGCTATTTCTGCTAATGTTTTACTCATTAGCATGAAGTAAATAGAAGCATAAGCTTTTTAAGAATAATTTGTTGCAGGGATATAGAGAAAGTCATATGAATGTTATACATCAGATTTTTTACTTTCTCTACACGTACTATGTCCATAGTGTATATAGAAGATATTGTATTGCACCCAAAAATTCGATACCGAGATTCTAGCGGAAATATATGTTGTGGGTCCCCCTGAATCAAAAAAATAACATTTTTGAAAAACGATCCATGTATGTGCGTGTATGTGTGTGGATAGCATAGCTCAAAAACGAAAAGACCGTTATATACCAAACTTGATATTTAAGTTTGGTATCTTCCAAGGATACGACACAATGATTTTCATGAAAACCCCCACCCACAACTGCTCTTTATATGGAACTTTTTCGAAAATTTTGATTTTCTCAAAAATTGCTCTAACGATTTTGATTAAAATATCGTATATTAAAGATATTTACCTGACAAAAAATTTGTATATCTTGAATTTTCTGGGAATAAGCCGTTGAAGAATGTTTCATTCTGGATGAATTTTGCATAACTACTAAACGGTAAGCGATGGACAAAAACTTACCACCCAAAAAATTTAGAGCACATTAAAACACACAATTTATGTTATATACATTTTTTTTTTCGAGGACTTGATCGTTTTTGGTTTCAGCTTTGAAAAACTTGCACTTTTCTCATATAGGAATTTGTCAACTCGTGTCCATACAAACAAAGGAAGTTTAGTCACCTAGTAACCAGCTTTGGACTTCACTTTAACCTATGATACTCCCATATGTCGTTTCTACTTACAAGAAGGTAAGTAATAAGACTACTTCTGCTATTTTTTTCAGGATTAGCATGTATTAAATAGAAGAATAAGCTTATTAACAATAAGTTGTTACACAGAAGTAGAGAAAGTCATGTGAATGGAACAATTCAGATTTTTTTAATCACATGACATCTGTAGTGAATGTTGAGTTCACGCCCGGGTCCAAATAAACCAATAAAGAGTGGCGAAAGAAGAATAAGTTGCCCACCTGGGTAGTGTGGTGGTAGCATGTCTGCCTCACGTTCAAAAGGTCGTGAGTTCGAATCTCGCTTAGGGTGAGGTTTTATCGGGGTTTTCCCTTATCCTGAGAAGACGAATGCCGAGTAACTTTAAGCTCCATGGACCCCGAGATCATTTGAGCACCATATCATCAATTACATTCATCGTCCGATATGACCAAACCAGGTTAAAGGACGTTGAAAACCAAGCCTCGACTGTCAGCTGTCAAGGTACTGTGGCTCACTCTACTCGTAGCCTCGTTGGAGAACCACTATTTAATATTGCATTACATATAATTATTTCTTCCTGTACACGTAATATAGTCGACTCCTTAGCGCGGTAGTAACGCAGCTGCTTACCAAACGGGAGACCTGGGTTCGATCCCCAGTACCGGCGTGGGGGTTTTTCCTCCGCTGGGAGACCTGGCCCGGGGTGCACTCAGCATCGTAAGGTCCCTGGGGGGCCAATTGAGAAGCTACTTAGCGGCTCCTAGTCATGAGAACCGCATTAACCGGCCGGGGGGGGGCTCGAGGGGCTAACTACGTCTCACCCTCCAATACTGCACCCCATCCATGACGTGTGTAGTGGACCGAGATGGGGGACGCAGCGGCCGGGCGGTAGGCCAAGATTTTCCGTGAGCTGTCTTGCCATGGAGTTATTATTACACCTAATATATATATATATATATATATATATATATATACATATATAGTGCGTAGAGCAAGCCCTAGATTTCCCCGGAAATATATGTTTTGGGACCACCAAAATCCGCCCAAAAACATTTATGTGCATGCGCGCGTGTATCTGTGGACAGCATAGCTCAAATACGAAAAAAATCGGTAAATACGAAACTTGGTGTTCAAGTTTGATTTTCTCAAAAATGACTAAAATTTTGATTAAAATACCTTATGTGCAAGATATTTTTATGACAAACGAAGCGTGTATCTTGAATTTTCTGGGAATACCCTCTGAAAAACTCTTCATTCTGGGTGACTTTTATATAACTGGCAAAGTGAAAGAGATATACAAAGATTAACTAAACAAAAAATGTAGATCTCATTAAAACAGACAATTTACGTTACATACATTTTTTGTACAGTTAACCGTTTTCGAGATATTCCGGGTTATTAGTTTCAATTTTAGCCACTTTAACTTTTGTCAAACCAGAAGACATGTTTCTTCTCGTTTCTCGTTTGTTTGCTCTTAAAAAGCAATGAGGTTGGAATTTCAGTTGTTTAGCATAGCGACTGTGTTTTAAAGGACGATACTATCACGTTAGCCTGTGTATTTTCTTATTTTCCTTCAACTTACGAGGGTTGGCTGATAAGCCCCGAGCCTCACACAGATATGGTGCCATTAGACCAGGTGGATGGTAGCATTGTATAGTTTAACTCAAGATTAGCTTGTATCCATATTTAGAGGTCAGTAGCTTGTTTAGTTTTCGAATGACAGCATTTTAAACAAGACAATTTTAGAGTTTTCACCATAAAGGGTTTGGAAAAACGAGCAGAGATTAAATACTTCCATTTGAAAGGCTTAACGCCTAAAGAAACCAAGAAGGAAATGGACAGTACATTGAAGACCTTGCGCCTTCATATTAAATGATTAAAAGTGGGTTGCAAAGTTGGGACGTACGAGCACTAGTGATGAGCCTTGCTCTGGACGCCCTGTAGAAGATACCCAAAAGATAATTGAAAAAAATTCATCGTTTAGTACTGAAAGAACGCAGATTAAAGTTTTTTGAGGTAGCAGAGGCTGTAAACATATCAAAAGAACGTGCAGGTAATATTTTAAGTAATTTTTTTTCTTTCACAAGGTTTGTGCCGCGTTTGTTGTTATCTGATCAAAAGTTGCAAAGAAAAACCGTTTCTGTTAAGAATGTGGAGCTCTACCGTAAAAATCCCATTGCATTTTTGAGACGGCTTATTACCATGGATGAAATTGGATACATCACTACACTCCAGAAGGTAAATCAGACAAAACAGTGAATTGCGCCTGGTGAACCAAGTCCAACTTGTCAGCTAACGATTTATGGCAAATGTTTTCTGGGATGCACAGGAAATTATTCTTATTGGTTACTTAGAAAAGTGTAAAAGTATCACTGGTGACTACTATGTAAACTTACTGCAACGTTTGAGTGCTGAGGTGAAAAGAAAAAATACCTAATTTGGCAAAAAAAGTCATTGCAATGGGAAAAAATCTGATGTGTTTCATTCACATCACTTTCTCTATATCTCTGTAGCAAATTATTGTTAAAAAGCTTATGCTTCTATTTACTTCATGCTAATCCAGAAAAAAATTAGCAGAAATAGTCTTATTACTTGCTTCCTTGTAAGTAGAAGCGAAATAAGGGAGTACCATAGGTTAACGTGACAGTTAAAAGCTGGTTGCTCTGCGACTGAAGTTCCTTTGTTTGTATGGACACGAGTTCACAAAGTCCTGTATGAGAAAAGTCCGTTTTGTATAGCTGAAACCAAAAACAAGCAATATACGAAAAAAAAATGTATATAACATAATTGGTGTGTTTAAAAGTGCTCTACATTTGTTGTATGTTAAGTTTTTGTCCACCTCTTACGGTTTAGTAGCTATGCAAACTTCATCCAGAATAAAGTAGTCTTCAAAGACTATTCCCAGAAAATTAAAAATATACATTTTGTTTGTCAGATATATATCTTTAATATACGATATTTTAATCAAAATCGTTAACCATTTTTTAGAAATTCAAGTTTTTCAAAAAAAGTTCCATGTAAAGGGTAGCTGGGAGTGGAGGAATTTTTTTTTTTTTTTTTTAAATCTTCGTGTCGCATTCTTGGAAGATACTAAACTTAAATACCAAGTTTGTTTTACCGAATTTTCGTTTTTGAGCTGTGCTGCCCACAGACACAGAGACACATACACATACACACAGGGACATTTTGGATTCAGGAGGTCTCAAATCATATATTTCCGGTGAAATCTCGGTATCGAATTTTTGGATGCATTACAATACCTTCTCTATACACTATGTACATAGCACATATAGAGAAAGTAAAAAAATGCTGTTTTCTTTGAAAGGCCTCGTACTAATAACCGACGTAGTGGAGGGAGTAGACAACAGATTCATTTTTTGAATAAAAGGTTTGTTCACCAAACAGCTAGGGAACATCATGAATGGAGCATATTAGATTTCTTCTGGATACATTACTGATGGGGAGTATCTAAACTTCAAAATTGAAACATTTAGCACCCACCAACCAATTATGCTTGTGTTGTATCTTTCCCCTTTCTAATGCCTATACTGAGATCTGAACTGCAAGAACCCTCTATTTGAAGTGTAACAAGCGGTTATAACAGATGGGAGGCGATTCTTAAGGATGTCACAAAGAATAGCTTGCACCATATGTTCGACGACGGGAGAAAATATTGTCACAAGCAAATTGAAAAGGGCGGGACTGTTTTGAACAGCATCATATACTGAAACAGAGAACTGATGCTTTAGATTGCTTCCGCTTGGACAATGGAGCAGGAGGTGAAGAAGTCTTATCCTTCAGTCGAAGTAAATACAGGGTTATTCAAAAAGAAAGAACACATTTCAAACTTTTATTACTTCCAAACTACAAAAGATAGAAGCATGATTCTAACGTTCATGGAGAGAGAAACGTTTACAATTGAAATAGCGCGGGGGATAGAAGTTCCAATCACGGTCGCATTGCCGCTGTTGATTGTAGTTCAATGTCTGTAGTAAATGGCGGCGACACCTCAAGAGAAATCATTTTGGTGCTGCAATTAGCAAAGCTAGAGTCCATTGCTGCAGTTCAACGAAAGGATCCCAAAGAAATCCACATCACGAGCAAGCAACCAACGGTATGGCGAGTTCTAAAACATCGTCTGCACCTGAAGACGTACAAACTGCATTGAATCCTGACGACCACAACAAACGGTACGAATTGTACATTGGCATGTTAGAAGATGTGGAAGAAGACAATTTTATTCAACGATTAATGTGTCCCAATGAAATTTGTCATGCAAGATGGTGCGTCGCCTCATTTCTCTTACCACGTCCGACGTCACTTGAATAACACGTTTGCAGGACGTTGGATTGCGAGAGGAGGAGCAGATCAACTTTATCGTCGGTGGCCTCCCAGGTCTTCAGATCTCACTCCATGTGATTTTTATCCATGGGGTTACGTAAAAGACCGTGTTTTTATCCCTCATATGGCTGGCACTCTTGAAGATGTACGCCATCGAATTGTTGAAGCTGTAAATTCGATAACTGTAGATCAGCTGATTCGTGTGCGTGGCAAGAAATGTGCCACCGTTTTGATATAGGGTAACTTAGTCTAAATCGGGTCAACAGATTTATCGGGTCAGTTTTAAAACTTTGCTGTTTACACCAAGGTCAAGAGACATATACAACATGCTACCATCTACCAAAGAAGACTGCAACGTCTTGCTCAGAGTGAACGTTAAAGTTTATGGAAATTGTGTTTTTTGTAGCTGTGGTATAAAAAAGAAACAAGCCTTGTTATAGGTAAAGGCTGTATTGTTTAGATATTTAAAATAAAACTTTGATTGTTTTCTTTATTTTGCAACATAAACAACAAGGAATTTTGCTCAGCTAAAGTTTGTAATGCAGCATAGTCCTTGTATTTGAGGTTAAGACACTTAAGCGCTCATTAATTGCATTCAAGCATTACCAACTTATGATTATAAATGTTCCTACATTTTGGGTTCATCGGGTCAGTAAATTAAGGGTTAAAGGGGTCAGTACTGCTATGATTGATGTAAGTTTTTGTCATTATTGTTTTATTACAGATGCCCAGTAATGCTTATAAAACGCTGTTGACATTAAGAACGCCAGAGGGTCTTTCTCCTGCCCGTTGTAATGGTCTCATCAGGAAGGATGCTGACTACTTCAAACTCTTGAAGGAGACTTTACAGGCTTGTGCTTTACTTAATAAACCTCAACTGATATATAATGCCGACAAATCTGGTTTGTAGATGAACAATAAACCTACAGGAAAATATTTTGCTCAGAAGGGTGCTAAGGCAGTGTACTCTCAAACTTGTGTTGAGAGAGGGGAGCTTGTCACGATATTAGCTTGCACAAATGCAACTGGGAACTTTATTCCTCCATTGGCTATTTTTAAGGGAAAGAAATGTCTTCAAGAATTTTCGGATGGCTTCCCAAATGGATCTCTTGTGACCATGTTAGATTCTGGATGGATCAATGAAGAACTTTTTTTTTTTACAGTGGCTGCATCACTTCCAGGCCCATCGAGTGCCTGGAACATGTTTGCTGCTAATTGATGGTCATAGATCTCACAAGAGTTTGCCTGCACTGCAGTTTTGTGAAGAACACGACATCCATATGGTATGTCTACCAAGTCACACTACTCATTGACTCCAACCATTAGATAGATCATTCTTCAAGGCCTCAAAGCATATTATGACAATGAATGCAATAAATTTGTGCGTAACACACAGGGATTACAAAAATAACATTTGGAAGAATTTTCAAAGGAGCTTGGCGCCAATCAGCAACACCAGCGATTGCCGAGTCTGGATTTTTGTTTCCCCTAAACGAAAATGTGGTGTCTGATCATGAATATTTACCAGGAGAATGTTTGATCACACCAGAACGTCATACTTCAGTACTTGAGAGTGCAACTTTACAGCTTGAGGATACTATTCCTAATTTCAGTCCAGAACACGCATCAACATCCACGATGACCTTCCGTGATCTGCTACCGTCTCTAATAAAAAGACCGCAACGTAAAGAGTTCGCAAGGAAACAGAAAGCGGATTTTTTAACTTCTCCCCAGAATATAGAAGTAAGAAAAAGACTGCAACTGAGATGTAATAGACGAAAAGAAACCATTGTCCTGCCTCAGTCAAACAAGTATGGAACAAAAAGTGCCAGAAAACCACTATTGCCGCAATCTTCTGAAGACGACGATGAAGATGAGGACATGTAAGAGCAAAATAAAAGCGCATATGCATTCTGTTTTGTAAAATACGATGACCTTCGCTCAGAAAAATTAGGGGACTGGATACAGTGCCAGGGAAGTGGGAAATAGTGGTACCACGAAGACTGTGTTGGTGCCAAAGGAAAGAAGAATCTCATTTGTGGCAAATGCAGGTTATGTGACTAATTTTTTTCCATATTCAAGTGTGTATTTTTCAAGAAGCAAACTATTTTAGACTGACCCTATTTACCTTGATGACCTAATCCTTAGGGTAAATCGGGTCGTGTACAGAAGTGCTATTAACCTCAGTATTTCATATATCCTTATTGTTAATAAAAATATGTCTATTGGGTTTTGTTGCTTCAGGACTTACGTAATCAAAAATATATTGTTAATTTACTCACATGAACGTTTTAAGCGCTATTATTATTTTTATAATTTTTGACCCGTTTTAGACTAAGTTACCCAATGTCGTGTAACACACGGTGCTCATATTGAATGCATATTATAAAAATCTGATATGTACCATTCACATGACTTTCTCTAGATCCCTGCAACAAATTATTCTTAAAAAGCTTATACTTCTATTAACTTCATGCTAATCAGTAAAATTACTTGCTTCCTTGTAAGTAGAGGTGAAATAAGGGAGTACCATAGGTTAAAGTGATAATCAAAAGCTGGTTGCTATGACACTGAAGTGCCTTTGTTTGCATAGACAGCAGTTGACAAATTCCTGTATGAGAAATGTATAAGTTTTTCATAGCAGAAACCAAAAATAAGAAATGTCACAAAAACGACAAACCCTACGAAAAAAATGTATATAACATAAATCGTGTGTTTTATCGTGCTCTACATTTTTGTGAAGTAAGTTTTTGTGCATCTCTTACGGTTTAGCAGTTATTCAAAATTTAGTAAAATTCATCCAGAATAAACTACTCTTCAGAGGCTATTCCCAGAAAATTCAAGATATGCAATTTATTTGTCAGGTAAAAATCTTTAATATACGAAATTTTAATCAAAATCTTAAGAGCCATTTTTGAGAAAAACAAACTTTTCGAAAAAAGTTCCATGTAAAGGGTAGTTGGGGGTGGGGGGACTTTTCTCAAAATCTTCGTGTCCCATCCCTGGATGATATTAAACTTAAAAACGAAGTTTGGTATTTTACCTACTTTTCGTTTTTGAGTTATCGTGTTCACAGACACACGGACCTTTTTCCGAAAATGCTTTTTTTAGATAAAGCGTACCCTAAAACATATATTTCCGGTGAAATCTCAGTATCGAATTTTTTGGTGGAATACAATACATTCTCTATACACTATGTACATAGTGCCTATAGAGAAAGTAAAAATTTACATTTTTTCTATCTCCATGAACGTTGGAATCATGTTTCTATCTTTTGTAGTTTGGAAGCAATAAAAGTTTGAAATGTGTTCTTTCTTTTTGAATAACCCTGTATATGAAAGGCCGATGGCAGGGTAATATATTTATGACAAAACATTTGTGGTATACAATGCAGCAATTTATTATTTAACACCTTCAACAAAATATCCGTTATTGCACATCGCCTTCTGATTCTTCTTCTTAGCACTCATGTATATATTCAGTTTTAATACAGGTTATGTATACTATTAAGAAACAATGAGCGAAACTTCAAATTTTATATTTATTTTCTCTATACGTACTATGTACATAGTGTATAGAGAAGATATTGTATTGCACCCACCCAAAAATTCGATACCGAGATTTTACCGGAAGTACATATATTGGGCCCCCCAACTCCAAAAAAAAAAAACATTTTTGGAAAAAGGTTCATATGTGTGCGTGTGTTTATGAGTGTGAGAACAGCATAACTCAAAAACAAAAAGACGATTAAACATATGTGAACAGATATGAAGGCTACTTTATGTTAGACGAATTTTGCGGAATTTTGCATAACTGCTAAACCGTAAGAGATGGAAAAAACCTACCATACAAAAATGTAGAGCATGTTAAAACACACAATTTATGTTATATACATTTATTTGTTTCGTGAAGTTGATCGTTTTTACTTTCTCTACACTTATTATGTGCATAGTGTATAGACAAGGTATTGCACTACACCTAAAAATTCGATAGCGAGATTTCACCGGAAATATATGTTTTAGGGCCCAATATTCCAAAAAAGCATTTTCACAAAAAGGTCCATGTGTGTGGTAAAATACCAAACTTGGCATTTAGGTTCAGTATCTTCCAGGGATGCGACACGAAGATTTTGAGAAAAATTCCCCCACCCCAAACTACCCTTTACATGGAACGTTTTTCAAAAATTTTGATTTTCTAAAAAATGGCTAACGATTGTGATTAAAATATCGTACATTAAAGCTAAATACCTGACAAATAAAATGTATATTTTGAATTTTCTGGGAATAGTTTCTGAAGACTACTTTATTCTGACCAATTTTACGGAATCTTGCATAACTGCTAAACCGTAAGAGATAGACAAAAACTTACTACACAAAAAATGTAGAGCACGTTAAAGCACACGGTTTATGCTATACACATTTTCTAATGGAGTTCATCATTTTTGATGCATTCCTTGTTTTTGGTTTCAGCTGTGAAAAATTTATAGTAATTTTCACACAGGAATTTGTCAAGTGCTGTTCACACAAGCAAAGGAACCTCAGTGGCACATCAACCAACGTCTTACTATCACTTTAACCTATGGTACTCTCTTGTTATTGGTTTATTGTTATTGATTTCAGCTTTAAAATACTTATACTTTTCTCATACGGGGATTTGTCTACTCCTGTGCATACAAACAAAGGAACATCAATCACTTAGCAACCATCTTTTGACTTCACTTTAACCTATGGTACTCCTTTATTTCGCTTCTACTTACAATGAAGCAAGTAATAAGAATATTTCTGCTAATTGTTTCTCGAATGCAACACCTTCTCTACCTTCATTGTACATTGTAAGACGCTAAAACTGTTTTTTACCAAATTCTACAGACATGGTGCCTTAACGCAATTCATCTCTTGTAAGTGAACACCAAACAAAGGGACATTCAGTTAACAAAGTTTTCCAGAAAGTACTCAGTACCTTCAGAGTTCAACTTTCCGCGTCGTTAATAAAATCTGATCTATAGGAAAGGATTTCAAAGTTTGGAGTTTATTCTGCAAACTTCCGAAGCAATCATTCCGTATCTAAAAGGTCGATCCGTGAAAGAGCAAAGTAAATAATGAGTTTTGTGGTGACAAGCACCGAGCAAATGTGGATTTAAAGCAGAGGCACCTGGCGGGCTCATCAGTAGTCCAAACCTCTTCACATTCATGAACTGACACCTCTTTTGTTGGATGATACACGGGTGCGTTCTAAAACACACTCATGATTTAGCATTCACGTGTAGGCACAAAAATCACTTTTGCGAGAATGGAGAGAGAGATATCTTAAGATTTGTAGAAAAGACTGGATGTGTTCCATTCATATGACTTTCTCTACTTCGCTGTAACAAATTGAACTTAAGAATCTTATTATTTTCTGTACTTCTTTTTACTTTCTCTACACGTATTATATACATAGTATATAGAGAAGGCAATGTATTGCGCCCAAAAATTCGATACCTAGATTTTACCGGAAATACATGTTTTGGGTCCCCCTGAATCCAAAAAAAAAACATTTTTGGAAAATGTTTTGTATCTGTGTGTCTCTGTGCACAGCTCAAAAACGAAAAGACCATTAAGTACCAAACTTGGTATTTTAGTTTGGTATCTTCCAAGAATGCCACACGAAGATTTTCAAGAAACTTCCCCCACCCCCAACTAGCCTTTACATAGAACTTTTTTTCGAAAATTGTGAATTTCTCAAAAACGGCTCTAACGATTTTGATTAAAATATCATATATTAAAGATATTTACCTGACATAATATGTATATCTTGATTTTACTGAGAATAGCCCTTGAAGACTACTTTATTCTGGATGAAATTTGCATAACTGCTAAACCGTATGAAATGGACAAAAACGTACCATACAAAAATGTAGAGCACATTAAAGCACACAATTTATTCTACATACATGTTTTTCGAGGAGTTGGTCGTTTCTGAGATATTCCTTGTTTTTGGTTTCAGCTTTGAAAAACTTTTACTTTTCTCATACAGGAATTGGTTACCTCGTGTCCATTCAAACAAAGGAACCTCGGTCCAAAGCAACCAGCTTTTGTTTAGAGAAGCCATCCAAAAATTCGATACTGACATCTGACCGGACATACAATTTTGGGATCCCCCTGAATCTCTAGCTACACTACAAACAAACTTCTTACAAAAGATAATTCTTCTTCCAATATCATGCTTATCGAGATAAACATTAGCAGAATTTCATTACTTAGTTCCTTAAAACTATACTGGAACTAAGGGAATGCACTAGGCTAAAGTGATAGTCAAATGTTTTAAAAGATTGCCATTGCAAATTGCTTCTTCTCTTGGTCAGGAGTAGAACAAAAGAAATATGTACTTTCAGTCTGTGAAAAGTATAAGTACTTCACAATTGAAACTAAAAATACGAAATACCTCGAAAACGTTAAGCTCCACGAAAAAAGTTATATGCCATAGCTTGTGTATTTTTACAAGTACATTTTTTGTACAGTAAGTTTTAGTCTAAGTCTTGTGGTTTACTAGTTATGCCAAATTATGCAGAATAAAGAGGTCTTAAGAAGTTATTCCCAAAAAATTCAAGATTTACATTTTATTTGTGGTATTTTACTGAACATCGTTATAGGCATTTTTAAGAAAAACAAAAGTTTCAAAATGTTGTAATGTAAGGGCTTGTTAGGGGTGGGGGCAGTTTTTGAAAATCTTCGTGTCACATCCTTAGAAGATGCCAAACTTCGATAGCAAGTTTGGTAATCAACCATCTTTTAAGTTTTTGAGCTATGCTGTCCACAGACACACACAGACAGACAGACACATGTACACGGACCTGTATTTGAAAATGCTTTTTTTGGATTCAGGGGGTCCTAAAACATGCATTTCCGTTGAAATCTCGACATCGACTTTTTGGGTGAAATACAATACCTCTCTAGCCCTATGTACATTGTATATACGCGACTAGAGAAAGTAAAAAAAAAAAAATCTAATGTGTTCAATTAACATGACTTTCTCTATATCTCTGTAACAAATTATTGTTAGTAAGCTTATTCTTCTATTTACTTCATGCTAATCGAGAAAAAAATTAGCAGAAATAGTCTTCCTTCAAAGTAGGAGCGAAATATGGGAGTATCATAGGTTAAAGTTAAGTCAAAAGCTGGTTACTAGCTAACTGTAGTTCCTTTGTTTGTATGGACACAAATTGACAAATTCCTGCATGAGAAAAGTACACGTTTTTCAAAGCTGAAACCAAATAAAGGGATATCTCAAAAACGATCAACTCCTCGAAAAAAAGTATGTAACATAACTTGTGTGTTTTAATCTGCTCTACATTTCTTGTGGGGTAAGTTTTTGTCCATTTCTTACGGTTTAGCAGTGATGCGAAATTTCCTAAAATTCATCCGTAATAAAGTAGTCTTCAGAGACTATTTCCAGAAAATTCAAGATATACATATTATTTTTAAGGTAAATATCTTTAATATACGATATTTTAATCAAAATCGTCTGAGTCATTTTTGAGAAAATCAAAATTTTCGAAAAAAGTTCCATGTAAAGGGTAGTTGGGGTTGGGGAGATTTTCTTGTATATTTTTGTGTCGTATCCTTGGAAGGTACCAAACCTAACAGACTTTTCGTTTTTAAGCTATGCTGCCCAGAGTCACACACGGACATTTTTTTAAATTCTTGTTTTGGGTTTGGTAGGTCTCAAAACATGTATTTCCGGTGAAACCTTGGTATCGAATTTTTGGGTGTGTTATACTACGTTCTCTATACACTATGTACATAGTACAGAAAGTAAAAAAAAAACTTGAGGAGAAATTGTGGATCAACACAGCAATACCAACGGAAGACATCGAATGCAGGCGCTGGGACAGATATATCGAAAGGAGACCGAGGTTTGGGTTTCGCCCATTTGTCACTGAACTTTTTTGCACGTGACGTAAAAGCGCCACTCCTCCCACAACAGACCTCACAACTGTTTCTATAAATACTTTTGACATCATTGTTATTTATTACCGCTGTCCTTAACTTAGCCCTCCCGAAAATTCTGAATTGCTGCAATAAAACACTATGGAGAGACGTTTCCGTTGTATAAAATGAAAAATTGACGTTCGCATCCGTACCCATGTGTGTGTGAGCGCGCCATCTTGCTCGGCGGCGCAGACAGGAAGCGATGGTATAACCTATCCTGTAAAATCTGCATATGACGGCGATGCCAAACATTTCAGTTTTTTTGTCTTCATTCGCCATATGTGTTGAACATCCGGCAGAATTCATAGAACGCTTCGTGACGTTTTTACTGGAAAGTAATCCAAGCTAGTAAAGGGACTAAGCGGTTTAATTCTATTTTAGACAAATATACTTTTTTCTAACAGATGCCATATGCAAAATTAGTATAAAAATCTCATGTGTTCCATTCACATGACTTTCTCTACATCTCTACAACAAATTATAGTTTAAAGCTTATGCTTTTATTTACTTCATGCTAATTTGCAGAAATAGTCTTATTACTTGCTTCCTTGTAAGTAGAAACGAAATAAGGGAGTACCATAGGTTAAAGTGATAGTCAAAAGCTGGTTGCTATGTAACTGACGTTCCTTTGTTTGTATCGACAGGAGTTAAGAACTTTCTGTATGAGAAAGGTATTAGCTTTTCAAAGCTAAAACGAAAAACCAGGAATATCTTTAAAACGATCAACTCCACAAAAAATACATTTAAATAATAGTGTTTTTTAAGGTGCTCTATATTTTTTGTGCGGTAAGTTTTTCTAAATCTCTTACAGTTTAGCAGTTATGCAAAATTCCTTAAAATTGATCCAGAGTATAGCAGTCTTCAGAGGCTATTTCCAGAAAATTCAAGATATACATTTTATTTGTCAGGTAAATATCTTTATTATATGATATTTTAATCAACATCGTAAGGGTCATTTTTCCGAAAATCAAAATTTTCCAAAAATGTTCCATGTAAAGGGTAGTTTTGAATGGGGGGATTTGTCTTAAAATCTTCGTGTTGCATCCCTGGAAGATACTTAACTTAAATACCAAGTTTGGTGTTTTACAGGCTTTTCGTCTTTGTGTTATCGTGTTCACACTCACACACACAGGGACCTTTTTGTGAATTTTTTTTTTTTGGATACTGGGGACCCTAAAACATATTTTTCCGGTGAAATCTCAGTATCGAATTTTTAGGTGCAATAATGTACCTTCTCTATACACTATGTACATAGTGCGTGTAGAGAAATTAAAAAACAACAAATATCATTTCGAAATTAAGGGGATAAATGTAGTATGGGGTCAGCGTGAAATTTTTTGGTCGTGTTCTTGAAAGCTGTTGGACTTTTGATTTGTGCTCTTCACAGACTGTCTGGTATGAGACGATCTCAATATTAAATTTTTAGTTTGAATAAAAAATTTTCTGTGTCTACTATGGGTTGTAATGAGTGAAACTAAATGCAATTTGTAGAAGGGAGAGAAAGAGAGAGAGAGGAGAGAGATTTAAAAGTTGGAGGATGCCATTAGGCAGCAAAAGAAGAACGTGAGAAGCAAAGGAAGGAAACAAATTAGCAAACCACGATCCTTGCTTTTGTTCCACTGTAATCTCAACAGAGTGCACGCAACTGCGTAACCACATAGAAAAAGAAGTATCACGTGAGCCATTACTCAGGGGACCGTGTCCGGCTGCTATACAAATGGCAGGCAGACCCAGCAACATCCCATAAAAATTGCAGCATTAGTCGTTCGACTGCAGAACAGCACACCGCTCTTCGGGGATTGATATTTTCCTCATGACCTCTATATTTTTCTGGGACCCCAACATTCTAAATGTTTCTGCATTTCTCATAGCGACTAGCATTTTTCTACACCGTTTGTTAAACTTGAGATATGACGTTTTTTCTCACGAAATTCTCGTATTTCATCCCCTCAGAATCGCTTTCTTACACTCCAAAGAACGCGGAAATGACTTGCTTCTGAGGGTGGTTTACTAGACTAGAGGGAGATTGCTTAGAGATGCTCTCAGCTTATCTGTTCAAGTTTACAGACACAAGATTTTAAAATCTGATGTCTTCCGCTCACATGACTGTAACAAAGTATTGTTAAAAAGGTATTCTTCTGCCTACTCTTTGATAATCTAGGTAAACATTAGCAGAAATTATCAGAATTACTCCGTTCCTTGTATGTAGAAATAAAATAAGGGAATACACTAAAGTGATAGTCAAATGTTTTAAATGACGATTGCCATGTGGTTGAAATCCGCGTCCGAGCTTGGCCAAGAGTTTACAACATTCCCTGTGAGGAAAGTATATTAAATCTTAAATAAATTACAAGAAATATCTTAGAAATGCTGAATTCCAGGTAAAAAGCGCATGTAACATAAATTGTGTGTTTTAACGAGATATGCATTTTATAAAGTAAGTTTTTATTTATCTCTTACGGTTTAACAATTATGCAAAATTCATCAAGAATGAATGACTTCAGAAGCAATTTCCAGAAAAACCAAGATATGCATTTAATTTCTCATTAAGATATCATAAACATATGATATTTAATCAAAAAGTTTAGAAGATTTTAAAAAAAAATCTAACGAGTTCCATTCACATGAGTTTCTCTACAATTCTATAGCAAATTATTGTTAAAAACTTATGCTTCTGTTTACTTCGTGCTAATTCAGAAAAACAAAATTAGCAGAAATAGTCTTTATTACTTGCTTCCTTGTAAGTAGAAGAGAAATAAGGGAGTACCAAAGGTTAAAGTGATAGTCAAAAGCTGGTTGCTATGTGACTGAAGTTCCTTTGTTTGTATGGACAGGAGTTGACAAATTCCTGTATGATAAAATATGTTTTTTAAAACTGAATCCAATAACAAGGAATATCTCAAAACTATCAACTCCACGAAAAAAATGTACATGACATAAATTGTGTGTTTTTTTCTGATCTACATTTTTTGTGTAGAAAGTTTTTGTCCATTCCTTACGGTTTAGCAGTTATATAAAATTCCGTGAAATTCATCCAGAATAAAGTAGTCTTTAGAGGCTGTTCCCAGAAAATACAAAATATACATTTTATTTGTCGTGGAAATACCTTTGATATCGGTACTTTAGTCAAAATTTCCAAATGTTTTCCATGTAAAGGGTGGTTTGGGGGGGCTGTTTTAGAAATCTTTGTGTCGCATCCCTGGAAGATAAGAAACTTAAATATCAAGTTGGTATTTTACCGACTTTTTGTTTTTGAGTTGTGTTTACAGACACACACAAGGACCTTTTTCTGAAAATGCTTACAGGGGATACAGGGGACCCTAAAACCTGTATTTCCGGATTTTTGGGTGCAATGCAATGCCTGCTCTATACACTATGTACATAGTGCGTATAGAGAAAGTAGAAAATTCAGGTGATCTCAACGTTTTGTTGCTAAAATCTAACGGGTGATTTAACTTTCAGTAGAGACAAAAGTTCAGTTTAGTATTTTTAAATTAATTGTGCTTTAAGTGTCAGTTTTAGTGTAAGCTTCTTGCGCAATTATACTTTAACATTTTATGTGTAAAACGTAACCTTAAATCACATGGACAGTGGCATCCTCATACAAAAACTTAATTTAAAAAGAAACATTTGTCATATTTAGCTAATCATCAATAGAGTAAAAAGGATTTAAAGCTGATGTGTTACAATCACATTACTTTCTCTACATCGCTGTAACATGTTATTGTTAAAAAGCATATTCCTCTACCTATTTTATGATGACATAAAAATTAGCAGAAATTGTATGAATTCCTTCCCTCCTTGTAAGTAGAAGGAAAATAAGGGAATACACAGGCTAAAGTGATGGTTGTCTTGAAATCCGTTTTTATGCATGGCCACGAGTTTACAACTTTCCGTGTGAGAAAGTTAAATCTGAAACAAATTGCAAGAAATATCTCAGAAATGGTGAATCGCCGGAAAACGCACATATGACATAAATATTGTGTTTTAACACTTATTATGCAGTTTTTTTGTAAAATCCTTAATTTACGGCACGTAAAAGAACCTTGGCCTGCTGAAAAGGGTCAGAGCAAAATTAATCGGTCTTTCAAGCCCAATATAGAATGGCACGCTCGATTCACATTAGTTAAAATCGTATGTGTACCATTCACATGACTTTCTCTACATCTGTGCAACAAATAATTCTTACAAAGCTCATACTTCTATTTACTTCACGCTAATCGACTAAAAATTTGCTGAAATAGTCTTATTACTTGCTTCCTTGTAAGTAGAAGCGAAATAAGGGACTACCATAGGATAAAGTGATAGTCAAAAGCTGGTTGCTATGTGACTGAAGTTCCTTTCTTTGTATGGACAGCAGTTGACAAATACCTGTATGAGAAAAGTAAAAGCTTTCCATAAGAGAAACCAAAACCAAGGCATGTCTCTAAAACGAACTCCACGAAAAAAATGTATATAACATAAATTGTGTGTTTTAACGTTCCTACTCTACATTTTCTCTTACGGTATAGCAGCCTATTCCCAAAAAATTCAAAATATACATTTTATTTCTCAGGTAAATAGCTTTAATATACAATATTTTAATCAAAATCTTTAGAGCCATTTTTGAGAAAAGCAAAATGTTCAAAAAAATTTCCATATAAAGGGTAGTTGTGAGTGGGGGGATTTTTCTCAAAATCTTCGTGTCGCATCCCTGGAAGATACTAAACTTAAATGCCATGTTTGGTATTTTACCGACTTTTCGTCTTTGTTATCGTGTTTACAGGCACACGGACACACACAGTTTCCGAAAAAGCTTTTTTTAGATAAAGAGGACCCTAAAACATATATTTCCGGTGAAATCTCGGTATTTATTTTTTTTGGTGGAATGCAATACCTTCTCTATACATGTACATAGTCGGTGTTGAGAAAGTAAAAAGTGTCCATAAATAAAACTATTTAATTTCTGAGAATGGTTTACTAAACTGAAGAACAGAAAAGGAGACTGCTTAGAGACTTAAATTTAGAGTCTTTAAGTTCTCATCTTATTTAATGAGGTTTACAAAAACAAGGTTTGAATATCTGATGTGTTCCATTCACATGACCTTCTCTACATTGCTGTAACAAATTATTGTTAAAAAGTATATTCTTCTATCTACTTTATGATAATCGAGATAAAACATTTGCTGTAAGTAGAAAGAAGATTATCGAATACACTAAAGTGATAGTCAAATCTTTTAAAAGCTGGTTGCCATGTGGTTGAATTCCGTTTACAATTTTCCGTGTGAGAAAAATCTTTTTAATCGGAAACAAATTACAAGAAATATTCCAGGAAAGAAACGAATATGACATAAAGTGTGTGTTTTAACAAGGTACACATTTTTATATAGTAAGTATTTGTTTATCTCTTACGGTTTAACAGTTACGCAAAATCCATCAAGAATAAATAAGTCTTCAGAGGCTATTTCCAGAAAAATCAAGATATGCATTTCATTTGTCATTAAAATATCTTAAACAAATAAATATTTAATCAAAAAAGTTAGAAGCTATTTAAAAAAATCTGATGTGTTCCATTCACATGACTTTTTCTACAACTCTATAGCAAATTATTCTTTAAAGGCATTCTATTTGCTTCATGCTTATAACTATAATAACTCCATGGCACGACAGCTCACGGGGAACCTTGGCCTACCGCCCGGCCGCTGCGTCCCCCATCTCGGTCCACTACAGACGTCATGGATGGGGTGCAGTATTGGATGGTGAGACGTGGTCAGCGCCTCGAGTCCCCCCGGCCGGTTAATGCGGTCCTCATGACCTGGAGCCGCTACTTCTCCATCAAGTAGCTCCTCAATTGGCCCCCCAGGGACCTTACGAGGCTGAGTGCACTCCGGGCCAGGTCTCCCAGCGGGGGAAAAATCCCCAAGCTGGTACTGGGGATCGAACCCAGGTCTCCCGATTGGTAAGTAGCAACGCTACCACCGCGCTAAGGAGACGACCTTGCTTCATGCTTATTCAGAAAAAAAAAAAATAGCAGAATTAGTCCTATTAATTGCTCCCTTGTAAGTACCGTAGGTTAAAGTGATAGTCAAAATCGGGTTGCTATGTGACTGAGGTTCCTTCGTTTGTATGGACAGGAATTGACAAATTCCTGTATGAGAAAAGTAGGTTTCTTAAAGCTGAAACCAATAACAAGGAATATCTCAAATTCGATCAACACCACGAAAAAAAATGTACATGACACATGTTGTGTGTTTTATCATAATCTACATTTTTAGTGTGGTAAGTTTTTGTCCATCTCTTACAGTTTAGCCGTTATGTAAAATTCATCCAGAATAAACTAGTCTTCAGAGCCTATTTCCGGAAAATTCAAGACACACATTTTCATTTGTCAGACGAAAATAAAAAGACAAAGGAAATACACAGTCCAAAGCATTATTAAACAACAATAAAGAATTAAGAGTGAACCCGAAAATAAAAATACAAAGATATTCAAATATAGCAATTTAAATTTACAGCACAGAGTACACCTTCATAAATGCACCCTCTTATAATAGAGAATTACACTTAAAAGACAAATATACATATAATATATACAACATATATAAAACGATAGCACAACAGTGACCTAAGTAAGACATAATATATATGTATGTAGAACATTGTAATCACTTTTGTTTAGTTGATCTTTCCCCTCCCCTTCTCTATTGGCAGCCTCCTCAGATCTCAGCTGTCTTGCCTTAAGTATAAATTTACCTAGCCCGTCCATGTTTTCCGTGCCTGCCAGTAGCGTCCAACATGCTTCCAGCCCTACATTCGCAGTGGTAAAAAATCGCGGCAAGTATTTTTCCCGCCATTCCTCCGTACCCCTACATCTTGCCAAGATGAGTGTCCACGACTCTTCCTCCTCGCAAATGGGACAGATTCTCGTACCATTCTCGTCAGAAATTTTCGTGCTCCTCCATGCTCCTAATCTAATCCACGCGAGCCCCTCTCTAATGAGTTTGGTACCTGTTTTGATGTATTGCTCCATACCCCACTCCGATTTCAGCCCAGACTGCACTTCTAATGACACCTTCTCTGTGCATTGCGCAATTATTTGCTGTCTGTCAATATCACAGAGACGTTTCTTAATTTTTCTCCAAATACTTCGCCTGTTTTCCTGCCCAGCCATCCAAATGTCTCCCATCCCAATGGTTTCCAACCCTTTCTTTAATTTTGATGCCCACGTCGAATTACCTTCCATTCGCAACTGTTCACGGTAGCAGACTGCCCTAATTAGAGATTGGTTTCCGTGAACGATTCTCAGCCAATATTTAACTGCTCTGATTTTGCACTCTATCGTTTCACTATGTGCCCCGAATTCCCTCATTATTCCGCAGTTTGCCGTACCCCTCCCTACACCCAGAATTCCTTTCAAAAATTGGGTCCTCACTTGATCCAGATTCCCTGTTTGTTCCCACTCCCATATTTCTCCTCCGTATGTCATCGTGGATCTAACTGTCGCTCCGTATACAGTTTCCATTAAGGTTATGGAGATATTCGGTATTCTGTAGCGTATCGGAGAGCTTCCGTCGCTTTCACCCTTGCCTTGTGTTTCGTAATGTCAATGTGTTTCGTCCATTTTCCGTTCATTGTGAATGTGAGTCCTAAGCACACAAAAGATTTAACATTGTCCAGTATCTGTCCTGCATATGTCCAAGTCTCCTCCCTGCTATAAACACAACCCTTTTTGAAAGTCATTGCCTTAGTCTTATTCACATTAACTGTAAGTAGCCATTCATCGCAATAATTCTTAAGTTTGTCCAGTCCTCGTTGCAATCCGTTTACTGTCGTAGAGCACAATACTAAATCGTCTGCGTATAAAAGTGTTGGGATCTGCAAATCCGCTACTACTGGTGCTTGGATATTCTCTACTATCATTGTATCAGTAATATCATCCACAAAGAGATTAAATAGCAAGGGTAAAGGGTAGTTGGGGATGGGGGGAGTTTCTTGAAAATCTTCTTGTCGCATTCTTGAAAGATCCAAACTTAAATGCAAAGTTTGTTATATAACGACCTTTTCGTTTTTGAGGTATGCTGCCCACAGACACACACACATACACACAGAAACACACGGACATGTTTTGTAAAAATGTTTTTTTGTATTCATGGAGTCTGAAAACATGCATTTCCGGTGAAATTTCGGTATGGAACTTTTGCGCGCAATACAATACCTTCTCTATACACTAGGTACATAGTACGTGAAGAGAAAGTAAAAATTAAAAAGAATTGCGGATAAACGGCAATTTGGAATGTTTGGATTTTATTGAACATCATATTGTCGAAGCTTAAGAGGTATTAAACATGAATATCAAGTTTTATATTTAACCGACCTTTAATTTTTACAGACACACAGATGGACAAGCAGAAAATAGACACATACAGGTTTATTTAAAACGTGAATTCCACTGAATTATCACAATGAAATTTTAGATGGAATACATTACTTCCTGTATTTACTATACGTGTAGAGAAAGCATAATTATAAAAATCAGCTTCATTGTTGTACTAAAAAATCTAGTGTGTTCCATTCGCATGACTTTCTCTACAACTCTATAACAAATTATTGTTAAAAAGATTAAGCTTCTATTTCATGCTAATTGACTACAAATTAACAGAAATACTCTTATTACTTGCTTCCATGTAAGGTTAAAGTGATAAACAAAAGCTGGTTGCTATGGGACTGAAGTTCCTTTGTTTGTATGGACAGGAATTGACGAATTCCTGTATGAGAAAGGTGCTTTTCAAAGCTGAAACCAATAACAAGGAATAGCTCAAAAACGACCAATTCCACGAAAAAAATGTATGTGGCAAAAATGGTATGTTTTATCGTGATCTACCTTTTTTAAGCAGTAAGTTTTTGTCCATGTCTTACGGTTTAGCAGTTATGCAAAATTCAATATAATTCATACAGAATATAATAATCTTCAAGGACTATCTCCAGAAAATTCAAGATATATTTGGTACGTAAATACATGTGAAGGGTAGTTGGGTGTGGGGGGATTTTCTTGAAAATCTTCGTGTCGCATCCTAGGAAGATACAAAACTTAAACACCAAGTTTGGTATTCAACGGTGTTTTCGTTTTTGAGCTATGCTGTCCACAGACACACACATATACGGACCTTTTTGTAAAAATGTTTTTTTTTTTACTAACCTGGACCCAAAATATTTATTTTCGGGGAAATCTCGGTATCGTAGTTTTAGGTGGAATGTACTGTGTATATAGTACGTGCAGAGAAAGTAATAATACATATGGTTTTATTAAATTTCATATCAAGAAATGCAATATGTGGTATTTTCAGTAGCTATTCCAAGAAATCAGAGTAATACCGAAAAAGTATTAATCACTTTGACATGGTATTTCTGAATATCACTGATGACAAATAAACTAACTTTTCTATCGCCAGATCACACAAAATCAGCTTTGCTCTTTTTGTTATGGCGGCTTTGGTGCAGACAATCTGGAAATGCTGTCGGAATTTGATTTGAAAAAGGATTAACCATGCATCAAACCTAAATGAAAAAGTAATTTCGTATAGTTAATGAGCTGTTAAATCCAATACGGGTTTAAAAGAAAAAGTTCTGTAAGCTGCTTATCACATCCCACTAGATGAAGTGGATGGGGGATGGGGAGGGGATAAAAAATACGCCGCCAGAGTCAGGATTATCAATTTTATTTTTCATCATAAATTGCTTCCCGATCAGATGCTGGGCTACTAATCAGTCATTCAGCAACATTACGGCCCTAAAACAAAAAATCTGATGTGTTCCATTCACATGAAACTTTCTGTACATCTCTGCTTCTATTTACTTCAACCTAATCGAGAAAAAATCAGCAGAAATAGTCTTATTACTTGCTTCCTTGTAAATATAAGCGAAATAAGGGAGTACCGTAATTTAAAGTGATAGTCAAAAGCGGGTTGCTATGTGACTGGAGTTCCTGGAGCTTTCAACTTCCTGTATGAGAAAAGTATGTTTTTCAAAGCGGAAACTAGTAACAAGGAATATCTTAAAAACCATCAACTCCATGAAAAAAAAAAAAAGTTATAACATAAATTGTGTGTTTTAATGTGCTCTACATTTTTTGGTGTGGTAAGTTACGGTTTAGCAGTTATGCAAAATTCGGTAAAATTCATCCAGAATAAAGAGGTCTTCAGAAATTATTCCTAGAAAATTCAAGATATACATATTATTTGAGGTACAAATAGAGAAAAATCCCCCACCCCCAACTTTTCTGGGAGTAGTCTCTGTAGAGTAGTTTATTCTGGATGAATTTTGAATAACTGCTAAACCGTAAGACATGGACAAAAAATGTACAGCACGTTAAAACATACAATTGATGTTATATATATTTTTTTGGTAGAGTTCGTCGTTTTTTGAGACATTCCTTAATTTTGGTTTCTGCTACGAAAAACTTATACTCTTATACAGGAATTTGTCAATTGCTGCCCATATGTCCATACAAACAAAGAAACTTCAGTGACATAGCAACCAGCTTTTGACTATCACTTTAACCTATGGTACTCCCTTAATATGCTTCTACTTACAAGGAAGCAAGTAATATGGCTGTTTCTGCTAATTGTTTACTGATTAGCATGAAGTAAATAGAAGTATAAGGGTTTTAAGAATAGTTTGTTGCAGAGATGTAGATAAAGTCATATGAATGTAACACGTCAGATTTTTTCTCAGGTGCAACCACTTTTTCTGCTTCAGGTTTTTCTTTATGAGCACTGTTTATATTTGTAACATAAACACCGGTAAACTCAGAAGTTAATTTCCTCACCTCTTTCATGGGAAGTGTTGAATATTTCTCACAAAACTTACCATACATTTTAGAATCTATAAGTTTTTCACTACTAGTCAACGGTTTACCAGCTTTATGTAACTCGAAAGTTGCAAGAGAAAGCTCACGACGACCCTCCTCTATAATTCTAAACAGTTTCGACCGTTACTATGTAAACAATATTGCAGAAATCAGGTGATTCATGCGATCAGCATGTTGGGAGTTGTAGCTATGTTTAATAGTACAAATCGGCGGCCTTTGTATAGAATATTGTACAATTTAATAACAAATTCCCTCTGTTATTTAGATTGTTAGCATGGGATTACATTCTTGCGCGCACTACTACTGTGTTGTACCGCGGTGCACCGTTAATTAGCCTCGTAGTAATAATAACAATCAATTTTATTAATTATCTAAATATATGTAAAGAAAGTTAATATTTAATAAGCTATATGCATAGGAACCAAGACGCCAGTTGTTTACTTAAAAGTTACTCAGAATCATGACGCCAGACTGGATAGAGGGGTGAGAAGTTGCTTCTTTTGTGAAAGTCACGTTCGAGTTTAGTATAAGGGGAAACCACAGTTTAAAGCACACAAGGGGACTTCTTCTTTATATTCGTGGTATCACGCGATTATTATTATGCATTCTGGGAGATTTGCAATGGTTTTTGGGTAACGATGGTGTCATTTTGGCGGACCTTCCAACCAATCAGAAAGAAGCCACCATGACACCGTAAGGTTTGGTACATCGAGGCCGTTTTGCTAAGAATTCACCCGTGAGAGAGGCAACGTCGTCGCATGTTAAGAATTCGCCCACGTGTGAGGCAAGGTCGTTTGCTAAGAAGTTCGCGAAGTAAGTTTATTATAAGAAACTGTATGTGAAGTAAAGTAACGTTGCTCACCTATTTAACAATCGGCTCGTGATTAGGTGAAAGTGAATTGTGCCATGTACTCAACTAAAACAGTGTAATTGGAAGTACTTGTGAGTAAGTGTTAAAGAACATCAGTCAGCAGTATAAAAGTGTATAAGCAGGTGCTTGTCTTCAAAACTCCTTTAGAATTAACAGCAGTAAAAGGTTACAAGTGTATTCTTAACAATTACAAGATCACTCCTACAACTCCTCCCACTAGCCAAATCCACGCCTGGGAGAGTCAATGTTCGTGCAAGACTGAGCAACGCATCTCAGAAGAGCTTCAGTACCAGGTACGTGAGTGTAGTGGGGTTGATTGGAAGTGACACTTAGTTACGCTGCACACAAGCACCCAAAGGGCGGCGTAAAATCAACAAACTAAAATACTACCGCATATGGCACATAACGTGCACCACTAACAACGCATCGAAATTGCCGCTGCAACTGACCACGTGGATCTGTTTTGGCGCGGATCAACCTGAGAGTGAATGGAAAATAAGTTCTCATTTATATTTTATACTTGATTCGCATGATGGTGTTTTCGTCATCGTTCAGAAAATGTTTGGTTACTACGAGATTGGCGTTTCTTCTCTAGAGGGTCTGAACAACGACATAGAATTGGCAGTTCCTTTAGGACGGTTTTGCAGTTACGGATAGCGGCCATGTTCTGGCTTTACAGCGCACTGGCTAGACAGAGGGTCCAAACCGTCCGTCCGCTGTGGAGATTGGATCGGTGAAACGCAACCCTCTGCTTCCTTGCTTGGTTGGTTACTCTCTACTCGAGTACTTCCTCTAGTCATGTTTTCACTCATTTTCCTTTCCATCACTCATATGAAACTTAAATTTGCAAAGAAGATGTCTGCTCATGCTTCTTTTCGAATTAGCATTTTATTTTTGAAATAAATACATTTAAATGCTATAAAAATGCAAATATTTTTCCACTGGGTCTTAATGATAAAACCATTTTTGTGAAAACGCAAAATTAAAATTAAAATAATTCAGTACAACTTCATTCATTTATTTGACATTATGCACCTATAAAAGATAAAAAAATCTCATGTGTTCCATTCACATGACTTTTTCTATATCTCTGCAATAAATTATTTGTAAAAAGCTTGTGCTTCTATTTACTTCCTGCTAATTCGAGAAAAAAATAGCCGAAACAGTCTTATTACTTGCTTCCTTGTAAGTAGAAGCGAAATAAGGGAGTACCATAGGTTAAAGTAATAGTCAAAAGCTGGTAGCTATGTGACTCAAGTTCCTTTGTTTGTATGGACACGAGTTCACAAAGTCCTGTATGAGAAAAGCATATTTTTATAGCTGAAAGCAAAAACAAGGAATACCTAAAAAACAATCAACTCCAAGAAAAAATGTATATAACATAAATTGTGTGTTTTAAAGTGCTCTACATTTGTTTTGCGGTAAGTTTTTGTCCATCTCTTCCAGTTTAGCAGTTATGCAAAGTTGCGTAAAATTTACCCAGAATAAAGTAGTCTTTAGAGGCTATTCCCAGAAAATTCAAAATATACGTTTTCTTTGTCAGGTAAATATATATCTTTTATACACTATATTCTAATCAAAATATTTAGAGCCATTTTTTAGAAAATCAAAATTTTCGAAAAAAGTTCCATGTAAAGGGTAGTTTGAGGTAGGGGGATTTTTCTAAAAATCTTCGTGTCGCATCGAAGGAAGATAGTAAACTTAAATACCAAGTTTGGTATTTTACCGACTTTTCGTTTTTGAGTTATCGTGTTCACAGACACACGGACACACTGACACACACGGACCTTTTTCTGAAAATACTCTTTTGGATACAGGGGACCCTAAAACATATTTCAGGTGAAATCTCGGTATCGAATTTTTTGGTGAAGTACAATACCTTCTCTATGTAATATTAACATAGTGCGTATAGAGAAAGTAAAAATCTGATGTGTTACACACGCTAATCGAGACAAACATTAGCAGAATTTTGTTACTTAATTCCTTATATGTAGACTGGAACAAAGGGAATGCACTAGGCTAAAGTCATAGTCAAATGTTTTCAAAGCTGTCGTTATGCGATTGTCATTGCAAATCGCCTCTTTGCTTGGCCAGGCGTAGAACAAAAGAAAGACGAACACTCCCGTCTGTGAAAAATATAAATACTTCCCAACTGCAACTAATAACAAGGAATACCTCTAAAACGGTAAGTTCCACGAAAATAATGTGTATGACACAATTTGTGTATTTTAACGTGATCTACTTCTTTGTATAGTAAGGGTTCTTTTCTATCTCTTACAGCTTACTAGTTATTTTAAATTAAGCAAAATTCATGAAGAATAAACAGTTCTTTAGAAGCTATTCCCAGAAAATTCAAGATATACATTTTATTTGTGAAAGAAATGGCTTGAATATGTGATATTTTAATCAAAATCGTTAGATCCATTTTTAAGAAAAACAAAATTTTCGAAAATATTTCCATGAAAAGGGTAGTTAGAAGGGGGCGGCGGATTCTCTTAAAAATCTTCGTGTCGCACCCTTGGAAGACACCAAACTTAAATACCAATTTGGCTATTGATCCGTCTTTTCATTTTTGAGCTATGCTGTCCACAGACACACAGACAGACAGACAGACAGACACACACACACACACACACACACACGGACCTGTTTCTGAAAATGGACTCAGGGAGCCCTAAAACATGTATTTCCGGTGATATCTCAAAATCGAATTTTTGGGTGGAATACAATACTTCTCTATCCCTATGTATATTGTGCATTTGGGGCTAGAGAAATTAAAAACTAAAAGGTCAAGACCGGTCAAGGTAATTTACCATAATCTGGGAGTAAGAAGGTTAATAAATTTTGCCAAGTTAAAGCCAGAATGTTACAAGGTTAAATGTGCTAAACTTAGACCAACAGAAAGCTCCTTCCGCAGTTATCTAGCACGGCGCAAGTGGCCTAGAAGAAATGCACCCTCCTGGTGCTGTTTAAAGATGACCCCAATGAGAGATAAAAAACCAACTGGTGGCCACTCGTAGCACAGCGGCTAGCCGAGATCCCACTTCTAGTAGGGGAGCTCGTGACGTGTCCAGGCATGCGCGGTGTGTCTGGATCGGCTAACTAGCCCTCAACCAAGTTGATGGAGGCGGAATAATGATAACTGGTACAGCAGAATCCGTCGTGTAACGAAGATATTACAAACTTGAGACCACACTAAAATCATTACATATGTTTGAGAGTACCTTTCATTAGTGCGTGGTGTCATCATCATCATCATCATCATCATCATCAGGAAGTCTCTATTTTTGTCTTGTCATGGAGTACTTGTGCGTACTCAATTACAGACCTACTAGGAGCAGGTTTTAGTGAGAGCGAGATAAGCAATATGTCAATGGACAAAGGTCATAACACATTTCTTGCGTCCTGCACTTTATTTCCAACATTTGATTCAGCGGTGATGATAGCATGCCCTCAATGCTTGGCTGTATTGCATGTTGTGTGTAAGCCTATATGAGTCCATCTAGTTTTCCACTTGTGTTATATAGGAGTGTACTCTTCGAAAATTCTTTCGTTGCTCATTATTAATTAATGTCCTGTCCATTTCTTGTAATATATTTTAATTTTTTGTTTAATCATACATACATATATACAAATTATATACTATATTTATCTAACATATATACAATATAAAATATGATGTGTTAAACTCTCATGACTTACTCTAGCTGTTCTACAAACTTCTTACAAGAGATTATTCTTCTGTCTGCACCTTGCTAATTGAGTAGTCAAATGTTTTAAACGCTGTCGTTATTCGATTGTCATTGCAAATCGCTTCTTTGCTTGGCCAGGGATAGAAACAAAGGAAAACGGGCTCTTACTGTAAAATATAAGTATTCACAACTGAAACCCAAAAGAAAGAATATCTCGAAAACGTTTACCTCCACAACAAAAATGTAAAGGACATAAAGTGTGTGTTTTGATCAGATCAACATGTTCTGTGTAGTAAGTTTTTGTCTATCTCATACCGTTTAGCAGTTAAGCAAAATTTAGCAAAATTCATCCAGGATAAAGAGGTCTTCAAAGGCTATTCCGGGAAAATGCTAGATATACATTCTATTTGGTATGTAAATATCTTTAATATACGGGATTTGAATCAAAATCGTTAGAGCCATTTTTTAGGAAATAAAAATTTTAGAAACATTTTCCATGTAAAGGTGAGTCGGGGGTGGGGGAATTTTCTTGAAAATCTTCTTGCATCCTTGGAAGATACCAAAACTAAATACCAAGTTTAGTATTTAACGGTATTTTCGTTTTTGAGCTATGCTGTTCAAGACACACACAGACACACGGACCTTTTTCTGAAAATGCTTTTTTTTGGGTTTAGAGGGTCCTAAAACATGTATTTCCGGTGAAATCTTGGCATCGAATTTTTGGGTAGAATACAATACTTCCTCTATATACTATGGACATGGTACGTGTAGAGAAAGTAAACATCTTATTCTATCTACTCATGCATTAATCATCCAGCTTACGTTTCCTCACAGCAGTACTTCCCCAAAAATGCAATATTTTCTCTACTTGTTAATCTTAATGTATCCATTCTATACTAACATTATTAAGAAAGAAAATGTGTATGTGTGCATGTACATGTAGGGTATTCTCAAGAATCGTTCAACTGAATTTATTACTTGTATTAACACTGACAAGCTCAAATTTTTCTGACCAACTTGGAGTAAAACATCTTCTAATTTTATTTCATGAACTACTAAATATTAAAAAGGATTTACAAAGCTCCCCCTTTTTGTTTGTTCATAACTTGACCTCCTGTAACCTCGTTCGTCATATCGGACGATGAAATGATGCTCAACTGATCTCGGAGTCCATGGAACTTAAAGTTACTCGACATTCGTCTTCTCTCGTAAAAATACCTGATGTATTCCATTCACATTACATATATCTCTGTAACAAATTGTTAATAAGCTTATTCTTTTATTTATTTCATGCTAATCGAGAAAAACTAGCATAAGTAGTCTTATTTCTTGCTTTACTGTAAGTAGAAGTGAAATAAGAGAGTACCATAGGTAAAAGTGAAAGACAAAAGCTGGCTGCTATGTGACTGAAGTTCGTTTGTTTGTATGGACACGAGTTGGCAAATTCCTGCATGAGAAAAGCATGTTTTTTCAAAGCTGAAACAAAAAAGAAGGAATACCTAAAAAACGATCAACTCCACGAAAAAAAAAAAATGTATATAACATAAATTGTGTGTTTTAACGTACTCTATCTACGTTTTTTTGTTTGTTAAGATTTTGTCCCTCTCTTACGGTTTAGCAGTTATTCAAAATTCCGTAAAATTCATTCAGAATAAACTACTCTTCAGAGGCTATTCCCAGAAAATTCAATATATACTTTTATTTGTCAGGTAAATATCTTTAATATACGAAATTTTAATCAAAAAGGTTAGAGCCTATTTTGAGAAAATCAACATTTCGAAAAAAGTTCCATGTAAAGGGTAGTTGGGGGTGGGGGGATTTTTCTCAAAATCTTCTTGTCGCGTCCTTGGAAGATACCAAACCTAAATACCAAGTTTAGTCTTTAACGGACTTTTCGTTTTTGAATTACGCACACAGACAGACAGACAATTTTTCTAAAAATGTTTTTTAGATTCAGAAGGTCTCAAAACATGTATTTCCGGTGAAGACTCGATATCGAATTTTTGGGTGCAATACAATACCTTCTCTATACACTATGCACATAGCACGTATAGAGAAAATAAAAACCTTATTCGGGTAACTTACCCTAAGAGAGATTCTAACTGGCGACCTGTTGAATATGAAGCACACGCTCCCCCACACTGCCCAGGTGGGCTTGCACGTGTACCTTTCCCGAGTTCGAATCTCGTTTAGGGTTAGTTACCCGATGTTTTCTCCTAGGTTATTCTGAGAAAACAATTTTAGGGTAACTAACTGAAATGATCTTCAAATGAGCTTGGAGTCCATTAACCAACATTGGAATTCAAAAGAGACAATATGTGATAAACTCGCTGCCTAGTATTGATGTCATGAGTTCCTATATAGCATGAATTGAAAGAGCTGAAATCTATCAATGCGGGTTCGAAAAGTCACTCCAGCAATATAGGCAAGTATGAGAATATTATCATCTATCTACCGGCCCCATCCGATTCGAAGGTTGTCTTCCCATTGGAGCCGTGATGGACCAATACTTCGTTTTATATTCATGAAGGCATCTGCTAGAGGGGCCCTGAAACGCTGAAACGGGGGTAGAACACCGCGCGTGGCTCTTGTGCCTCGAGAGAACTCCTGAAAGAGGGATAAGGGAGAGACTGAAAAGCGACCAGATCGGGTGACGAGTGCGCAACCGTGTACAGGGTCCTTAAGGATTCCAGATTGAAAGCATCTGACGCTCCGAGCAAGCCCTAGAGTGTACTGTGCGGGTAGCCGCTCACAAATGGCCCTACCGACGCCAGGGACAAACCATACAAAGACCATCCCAATCCCAAAGCGTTACAACCTGTTAAAATAACTACTTTGATCTAGATATCCACAATGGAGTTTTACATACGAGTGGTTATGCTAGCGGGTTTGTAATCAACAGATTCGGGTTTTAATTTTGCTCTCGGCTGCAGAATCTTTTATCTGGGATACATTCTGTACTTTACGATGCATGGAAAACGAAATTGAGTTTCATTTATGGACACTCTTTAACTATTGCAGTTTTTAGAGCTCCATTCTATACTGGGCGTGAAATATCACTTAATTTTGCTCAGAGGCATCTTTATTAGGCTTTAGAGTCTTGTACATACCGTAAATCTACGACACGGGACCAACGGCTTTATTTCCCTTTCCGAAAGAAGCCATGGAAAAATTCATCGCCCTCCGCGGATGAACCCGCGGACTTGGGAATCAGAGGCTAGTATGTTACCCCCAGACCATGGAGGGGAACTACAAGGCATTCGGAGCTTCTTCTTCGACTCAACAAGGTGGCAAAGAAGAGACAGCGCAAAGCCGCCGCTGCTGCTAAGGCAGCCGCCGAGGAAGAACTACCTCCGCAAGCCTTGCTTCGTCGCCGGCCGCCACCGCCTCCACCCAG
This sequence comes from Hymenopus coronatus, assembly GCA_030762935.1. NCBI lineage: Eukaryota > Metazoa > Arthropoda > Insecta > Mantodea > Hymenopodidae > Hymenopus > Hymenopus coronatus. The sequence goes on from CM060880.1 coordinate 40,576,540, forward strand.
CTCCACGCCGCCGCCCCGATTAGTGCCGTGGTACGGGGGGTCCCTCGGGACCATTCCACCCGGCATCTGCTCATCGCCGTGCCGTCGCGGTGGCCTTCTTGCTTGAGGGCCACCCACATATATATATATATATATATATATATATATATATATATATATATATATATGACCGGGGGCTAACGCCGCTTGTACATGTGGAAATACAAGGACCAGGCTCACTTGGAAGCTGCTTTGGCGTCAGGGTTGCCCTTATTAGGACGACTCCTGGTCGTCGAGGCAAGCCGACAAGAACGCCACCGGCCCTGCCGACGTCTGCTCCTCGCCGCCACGGTGCTACTGTGGTACCAATATCACCACCGCCGTTGTGGCACAGGACACTTCAGCGGACAAGCCCAGTGCCCTCTCTACCCAAGGAGCAGCACTTCATCACCACCTCCTGCCCGCCTAACCACAACACCGCAGACTACAAACGCCGAGGCCTCACTACCTGCACCCTCAACAGACGCAGCAACACGAGACGCGATTCAGGACCTCCACGCGGAGACCCTGAACGTCGGCGCTCGCTTAACTGCCCTTGAAGAGACGTGCAGTGGCATCACCCAGAAGCTGCTTGAATTTCAAGCTTCAATCATCACAGTCACCTCCCCTCTTCAAGCATCTGCAGCTGATCTATCCACCCGGGTAGAAGGCCTCACTGAGCAACTGAAGTAGGTTCGCCAGGAGCAAGCTCTCCACTCTGCTGACATGTTTCGACTCCGAAAACAGCAGAACTTCACCGCTTCTTCTCCTGCTCAGGTTGGGGGACACGCATCGGCAGCGGATCTTTAGGAGTCGACCATCTGGAAGACGCCTCGGAGCATCGCTGAACACTACCGCAATAGACAGATCCAGTAAGAATTCGTCCGCATCTCTCCTCAACTTTCACCTTTTATTTCCTTTCTATTGTCACCTTTATTCCCTAGGTTGCAGTCAGGTTTCATGGCTGTCAGCCCAGACACAACCTTTCATCCGCTCCCGCAGCATCCTACCTTTCACTTACTAACGCGGGTGCATTAGCGGGACCGCGCCAAGCTATACAGCACGAGAATCTCGGCAAACTACGGTTATAACGTGGAGGGATTTTTTTAGTGAGTATGCCGCACGAGGAAGCCGAGAGTCCCACATATCGTCCCAGCCATTGCACTTCGGCTGGGGGTTGAATGCGTAATGCATTTCTCCCCTCCTGTAGGTACAGAGGCACAACACGCAACTGATGAATATTTGTACGATCAGCGCCAAAGAAAACTGATTCTATATCGTTATGATATGATGTCTATATTACAAAGTGAAAGTTGCACTCACATATATTTCGTTTCATCGCCATTTTGTAGCCCTTGTGTGGTTATTGGTGTAACTATTTAGCAGAAGTGGCGCACTCTTGAACCTTGGACTAAAGTAACCACTCATGGCCACGCACAACGATAAATAATGTGAGTTAGACGCGAGGTGTAGTGAGATTTTCTTTGGCACCTTTTGTATCACCCTTGAAACACTTAACAATTAACCAACATCACCGGCGTGCTGTGCACAGCTATACAATAACATTTCAAAAATGGTCGGGGATTTATTCCCTACTATATTGGCTAGAAGGTAACGAATGTACGTCATAGTTGGAGAATATATATTGCATTTACACTTCCAGTTACAAAGTTTTGTTTAAGCTTCAGATGTAGCTTTGAAGGGGCAAATAGATAAAGATATACTACCAGTACATGCTGCTAGCACACTCAAAGACAATAAAGATATGCCTGGCGCAGGGATTCTGCTGAAAATGTGAACGTTTGACGAGGACTTGGTCTGCTGCCATTCTGGTACAACATACCACGCAAGTAATCAAATGAAAAACCTGATGTGTACCATTCACACGACTTTCTCTATATCCCTGTAACAAGTTATTCTTAAAAAACGTATACTTCTATTTTCTTCATGCTAATCAGAAAATATTAGCAGAAATAGTCTTATTACTCGCTTCCTTGTAAGTAGAAGCGAAATAAGGGACTACCATAGGTTAAAGTGACAGTCAAAAGCTGGTTGCTATGTCAATGAAGTTCCTTTGTTTATAGGGATCGGAGTTGACAAGTTCCTGTATGAGAAAAATATAAGTTTTTCATAGCTAAAACCACAAGTAAGAAATGTCTCAAAAATGACGAACTCCACGAAAAAAAATTATATAACGCACCACCTCTTACGGTTTAGCAGTTATTCAAAATTTCGTAAACTTCATCCAGAATAAATTACTATTTTAGAGGCTATTCCTAGAAAATTCAAGATATACATTTTATTTGTCAGGTAAATATGTTTAATATACGAAATTTTAATCAAAATCGTTAGAGCCATTTTTGAGAAAATCAGAATTTTCGAAAAAAGTTCCATGTAAAAGTTAGTTGGGGGTGGTGAGACTTTTCTCAAAATCTTAGGGTCGCATCCCTGGGAGATACTAAACTTAAATATGAAGTTTGGTATTTTACCGACTTTTCGTTTTTGAGTTGTGTTCACACACACACGGACCTTTTTGTGAAAATGCTTTTTTTTTTGATATTGGGGGCCCTAAAACATATATTTCCGGTGAAATATCGGTATCGAATTTTTGGGTGGAGTGCAATACCTTCTCTATACACTAAGTTCATAGTGCGTATAGAGAAAGTAAAAACCAATTGGATAATCCAACTTTTCATACCTCAATCCTGCTCGACGCTCCATCAGAACAATATAAGCCGTTTGTTAATTTTGTGCACAACGTGAGCGAATTACCTTGGCATTAAAACTTGAGTATAAAGCGCAGAGAAAATATTAACTTAATTTTGTATCACCCGGTAAGACGGGTGGGCTATTGTCCAGGAATCACCAGTACGCATCTCAGAGCTTCATTTGTCGCAAGTTACGTTTTATATCCATCGGTGACATGGTCTGTCTAAAACGTTTAAAAAACATAAACTGTAAAAGACAAGAGCGAATCAGCGAAAAGAAAGCGCCTTACAATACTTATTTCCAGGCGTATAATTAATGTCTTTGAGTGTACAGTGTTCTTCAAAATACATGCGTGGAATTCAACTCACCCTCAAAGTTAAATTTTCTTTCTGCATCAGTTAATTTCCTACCTGCAAAAGAAAAGAAAAATCATTATTAAAGGCTGCAATTTTAAAAGTATCCAGCAGTTACACGCAAATAACATTAGGTAGGAGAGTAGGTAGTCATTTTAAAATTCTAAACAACTTAGTACCATACCACAATTGCACAATTTGATACCTCATGTAAAGTTTATATATATACAGGGTTACTACAAAAGAAATAGACAACTTCAACTGCCTGTAAAACAAAAACTATTAAAGATAGCAACCTAATTATTTTGGAGGTATGTTGAGAAACTCTCAAAGTTTTGTTTGTTACTATTGCTAACGCTGTAGTGTTTTGTTTGTTGTTGCAGAAGCTGAAATGGCGGAAAGTCCTGTGGAAAAGGCATATTGCGTGTTGTATATTTTGATTTTTCTGGGAATAGCCTCTGATGATTTCTTTATTATGGGTCAATTTTACAGTAATTAACTGCTAAACCATAAGAGATAGACAAAAACTTACCACAAAACAAATGCAGAGCACTTTATGACACACAATTTATGTCATATACATTTTTTTCGTGCAGTTGGTTGTTTTTGAGATATTCCTTGTTTTTGGTTTCAGCTATGAAAAACTTATACTTTTCTCATTCATGACCTTGTGAACTCGTGTCCATATAAACAAAGGAACGTCAGTCACATAGCAACCAGCTTTTGACTAACACTTTAACCTATAGTACCTCCTTATTTCGCTTCTTCTAACAAGGAAGCAAGTAATAAGACTATTTCTGCTAGTTTTTTCTCGATTAGATGAAGTAAATAGAATAATTTGTTGCAGAGATGCGGAGAAAATCATGTGAATGGAACACATCAGATTTTTTCTCGTAGAATTGAAGGCATTCACGAGAATGTGTTACTAAAATGAACTACACATTAAAAGAATCGGAATTAGGAATTAAAACCTCGTGCACAGAACTGCTTTAATAGTCTGAAAGTAATTTTGCTAATTCTAGTCCTCCTTTCCCCTAAGCCATAGAGGAAGGAAGAGCACAACTTTTGAACTGCATGTCCGATAGAGGAGTTTTAGCAAGTCAAGCAGTCGAGAAAGGTCAAGAAGGGAAGGTAAAGTAGCTATTGCTGTTCGATTTCCGATGTCCGATATGGTGAGAATGGTCATCAACCTTAGGGACACACACAACCATCTCCATAGCTTGCGTGATGAACTCTAAGCTACCAAACCGATTCTCGATAGTTTTAATTAAACATGGGGTCAACTCAGATAAGACTGTGAAAGTTAAACACAACATGTAATGGCCAGGAGTTGACAAATTACATTACAAGAAAAATATAAGCATTTTAAAGCTGAAACTAACAAGAAGAAATATCTCAAAAAGGCCAACTCCACGAAAAAACTGTATATGACATAAATTGTGTGTTTTAACGTGGTCTACATTTTTTGTGTAGTATGTTTTTTGTCCATCTCTTACGATTTAGCAGATATTCAAAATTCAGTAAAATTCATCCAGAAAAAACTATTCTTCAGAGGCTATTCCCAGAAAATTCAGAATATACATTTTATTTGTATGGTAAATATCTTTAATATACGATATTTTAATCAAAATCGTTAGAGCCATTTTTTAGAAAATCAAAATTTTCGAAAAAAGTTCCATGTAAAGGGTAGTTTGAGGTGGGGGGATTTTTCTCAAAATCTTCGTGTTGCATCCCTGGAAGATATTAAACTTAAATACCGAGTTTGGTATTTTACCTACTTTTCGTTTTTGAGTTATCGTGTTCAGAGACACACGGACACACACGGACCTTTTTGTGAAAATGCTTTTTTTAGATATTGGGGATCCTAAAACATATATTTCCGGTGAAATCTCGGTATCGAATTTTTTGGTGGAGTGCAATCCCTTCTCTATGCACTATGGACATGTAAAAATGTATATGACATAAATTGTGTTTTAACAAGCTGTACATTTTTTGTGAAGTACGCTTTTGTCTATCTCTTACGGTTTACCAGTTATGCAAAATTCCGCAAAATTCATCCAGAATAAACATGTCTTCAGAGGCTATTCCCAGAAAATTCAAGATATATTTTTTTTTTTGTCACATAAATATCTAAAACGTAAAGAGATTTTAATCAAAAGCATTACAACCGTTTATGAGAAAATGGAAACTTTAGAATCGTTTTCCATGTAAAGAGTAGTTGCAGGCAGTATTGTCAGATTTTGCGAAAATTCGATTTATTAAAGATCGATTTTCCGACCGATTTTTAATTGAGGCAACATGCGAATTTTTGGGCTACTTCTGAAATCACGAAAATAATTTATCTAAATGTATTCCTTGAAAGGTATATTTACATTAGTTTACAAATTAAATAATATATTAACTCGTTAAGTCACTAGTGCTATGAAAATAAGTGTAAAATACCTGCATACACAGAACAAAATTAACTGCTATACTATTTTCCTTATCTTTTCATTGTTGTGTCGCTATTAATGCAGTCGCACCGAGTACAAGAGAACTGTATGAATCAAATGCACCAGTTGAATGCAAAAATACCTTAACATTATAAGCACGATTTTAGTTTCTACTTTCTCTATACGTATGTATATAGTGTACAGAGAAGGTATCGTAATGCACTCAAAAATTCGATACCGAGATTTCACCGGAAATACACGTTTTAAGACCACTGAATCCGTGTGTGTTTGTCTGTGTGTATGTGTGTGTCTGTGGGCAGCATAGCTCAAAAGCGAAAAGACCGCTAAAAACCAAACTTAGTATTTAAGTTTGGTATCTTCCAAAGATACGACACGAACATTTTCAAGAAAATCACCCCAGCACAAACTACCCTTTACATTGGAAAAATTGCAAAAATTTTGATTTTCTTAAAAGTGGCTCTAACGATTTTGATTAAAATCTCTTATATTTATGATATTTATTTGCCAAATAAAATGTATATCTTGAATTTTCTGGGAAAATCCTCTGAAGACTACTTTATTCTGGATGAAATTTACGGAATTTTGCATAACTGCTAAAACGTAAGGGATGGACCAAACTTACTACACAAAAAAACTGTAGAGCACGTTAAAACACACAATTTATGTGAAACACTTTTTTTCGTGGAGTTGATCGTTTTGGAGATATTCATTGTTTTTGGTTTTAGCTTTGAAAAACTTACACTTTTTCATACAGGAATTTTTAACTCCTATCCATACAAACAGAGGAAGTTCAGTCACATAGCAACCAGATTTCGACTATCACTTTATCCTATGGTATTTCCTTATTTCGCTCCTACTTACTAGTAAGCAAGTAATAAGACTATTTCTGCTGTTTTTTTTTTTCTGATTGGCATGAAGTAAATAGAAGTATAAGCTTCTTAAGAAGAATTTGTTGCAGAGATGTAGAGAAGGTCATGTGAATGGTACACATCAGATGTTTTTCATTTACATAACCCCCCGGGAGGTTTGCAACAGAAACACTCGGGTTAGGTTCTTTCCGTTGGGTTTAAATCGTTTTATTTTCCTCACACTCGCATACATTCACTCCCACATATACTTTCAGACTCTTTGGGGGAGAAGGAATAATTCTGGTTAAAGAAAAATTCCCCACCCCAGCCAGGAATCGAACCCGGGACCTCCGAGTGAGAAGTCAGCTCGCTTACCACGGAGGCAGTCGGTAAATCTGTTTACTAAGTGACACTTATAAGGTATCCCATATAAATACAATCGGTTTAACCATACATTCTGCCAAGAAAGCACCGGGAATTGATCATTTAAAACTCCTGTTTAAAAGGGGATTCGAAATTATTGTTATCGCTAAGTTGGTACAGCTTTCCTCTGTCACCTGTCCTCTGATCGTCATCTGTCACCTAGTTTGTTTACAGTACGCCATTTTGTTAGTTCAGCTCAAATGTTATTTGCGATTTTACGATGGATACAAATATTGAACAAAGAATCTGTCTCAACTTTCGCATTGCAAATGGTATTTCGTGTGCCGAGTCGCTGAAAATGTTACAGAGGGCTTTCATTGAATCAACTTTTTCAAAAACACGTCCATATGAGTGGTACAGTGCCTTCAAAAGTGGTCGAGATGTGGTGGAAGATTTGCCTCGGTCTGGTCTGCCATCAACGGTTTCAACTGAACTGAACATCGCTAAAGTGAAGAAAATTGTGTTTGAAAATCGTCATTTAGGTCTAAGAGAGATTCCCGCTGAACTTTCTGTGTCTCACAAATCGATTCGTGCCATTTTAAACGAGTTTTGGGCATGACACGCGTTGCAGCTCGGTTAGTTCCGAAAGACTTGAATTTTCTACAAAAACTCAATCGCGTAAGGATTGCTGAAGACATGCTATCGAATTGACATCGATTCCTAAAAGTGCCTACAAAAATATTTTGATGATTGGATTATTCGTTGGCATAAATGTACAATTTTAGAAGGGGCGTACTTTGAAGTCGATAATATAAAATTGGATGAATAATTCATTTTTACTTTCTCTATACGCTCTATGTACATAGTGTATAGAGAAGGTATTGCACTCCACCCAAAAATTCGATACCGATATTTCACCGGAAATATATGTTTTAGGGTCCCCAATATCCAAAAAAGGTATTTTCACAAAAAGGTCCGTGTGTGTGTGTGAACACAACTCCAAAACGAAAAGTCGGTAAAATACCAAAGTTGGTATTTAAGTTTAATATCTTCCAGGGATGCGACACGAAGATTTTGAGAAAAATCCCCCACCCGCAATTACCCTTTTTTCGAAAATTTTGATTTTCTCAAAAAATGGCTAGCGATTTTGATTAAAATTTCGTATATTAAACATATTTACGTGACAAATAGAATGTATATCTTGAATTTTCTAGGAATAGCCTCTGAAGAGTAGTTTATTCTGGATGAATTTTACTGAATTTTGAATAACTGCTAAACCGTAAGACATGGACAAAAACCTACTATACAAAAAATGTAGAGCACGTTAAAACACACAATTTACGTTATATAATTTTTTTTCGTGGAGTTCGTCGTTTTGGGACATTTCTTATGTTTGGTTTGTGCTATGAAAAACATATTTTTCTCATACAGGAACTTGTCAACTTCATTGACATAGCAACCAGGTTTTTACTATCATTTTAACCTATGGTAGTCCCTTATTTAGCTTCTACTTACAAGGTAGCAAGTAATAAGACTATTTCTGCTCATTTTTTCTGATTAGCATAAAGTAAATAGAAGTATAAGCTTTTTAAGAATAATTTGTTGCAGGGATATAGAGAAAGGCATGTAAATGGTACTCATCAGATTTTTCTGTTTTATTGGCAAGTTCCCGAAACTTTCGTGACACAGTACTAGATTTGACCCATCATACACCTTTGTGCGAATTAGTCAACGCAATGAATACTCGCGGTGTAGCATATACCGTTTGATGGTTTGAGCTATACAATCGAAATAATCATGGTGGAAATATCCTAAGGGCGGTTCTGTAACGCTGGTAATGGCCACATTTGTGTAACCACATTGCTTGGATTGCAGCGTTATTCCATTTGGTATTGCTTTCGGTGGTTTCTGTAATTGACACTAATTTATTATATTAACTGTTTAGTGAACCGGTTACTATACTGAACTCATGGATGTGGATTCAAAATCAATGCAGAAGGTCTTGTGCGGCGTATATTTCGCAAATAACGCAACTTAGTACATGAATAATTGCAAGAACAATTCAGAAATTAAATTATCGTTGACAAATAAAGCAATATTATTAATTTTTTATCATGGCATCCAATATTTTTACTTTTTCTATACGTACTACGTACATGGTATATAGAGAAGGTATTGTTTTGCACCCGAAAGTTCGATACCGAGATTTTACCGGAAATATATGTTTTGGGTCCCCCTAAATCCAAAAAAAGCATTATTGGAAAAAGGTCCATGTGTATCTGTGTGACACGAAGATTTCCAAGAAAATCCCCACCTTAACTACGCTTTATATGAAAACATTTATAACATTTTGATTTTCTTAAAAATGGCTCTAGCGATTTCATTTAAACTTTCTAAATTTTAATAGATTTACATTCCAAATAAAATGTGTATCTTAAATTTCCTGGGAATAGTCTCTGAAGACTACTTTATTCTGGATGAATTTTACGGAATTTTGCATAACTGCTAAACAGTAAGAGATGGAGAAAAACTTACTGCACAAAAAATGTAGAGCACGTTAAAACACACACTTCATGTAATATACATTTTTTCGTGGATTTGATCGTTTTCTTAAATATTCCTTGTTTTTGGTTTCAGCTTTAAAAAAGTTATATATTTCTCATACAGGTATTTGTCAACTCCTATCCATTTAAAATCACGAACTTCAGTCACATAGCAACCAGCTTTTGACTATTATTTTAACCTAGTACTCCTTTATTTCACTTCTACTTACAAGGAAGCAAGTAATAAGATTATTTCTGCTAATTTGTTCTCGATTAGATAAAGTAAATAGAATAATTTGTTGCAGAGATGTAGAGAAAGTCATGTGAATGGAATGCATCAGTTTTTTCTTTAAGATTGGAGCTAGATATAAAAGCTAAGGTGGGCGTTTCATCCTGAACATAACCTTCACGGAATTCGTCGTGCCTCGCACGTGTTTGATTAGGAATCTTGACAGCTTCATCAACTATGATGGGCCAGGACATATTTTTATATTTATATTTTATATTTCTTTGTTTAGTCATTAGGTAAATTAGTACAAGAGACATGGTCAAAATAATTTATACAAATAAGAGTGAGTCATATAACAATTCTAATATTAAAAATCTGATGTGTTCCATTCACATGACTTTCTCTATATCTCTCTAAATTATTAATGTTAATAGGCTTATCTTTTATTTATTTCATGCTAATCGAGAAAAATTAGCAGAAATAGTCTTATTTCTTGCTTTATTGTAAATAGAAGCGAAATAAGGGAGTACCATATGTTAAAGTGAAAGCCAAAAGCTGGTTGCTATGTGACTGATGTATAAGTTTTTCAAAGCTGAAACCAAGAAAAAGGAATATCTCAAAAACGAACAACTCCACGAAAAAAATGTACATGACATAAATTGTGTGTTTTAACGTGCTCTACATTTTTTGTTTGTTAAGTTTTTGTCCATCTCTTACTGTTTAGTAGTTATCAAAAATACATCCAGAATAAAGTAGTCTTCAGAGGCTATTCCCAGAAAATTCAAAATATACATTTTATTTGTCAGGTAAATAAATATATACGATATTTTAATAAAAATCGTTAGAGCAATTTTTTAGAAAATCAAAATTTTCGGAAAAAAGTTCCATGTACAGGGTAGTTTGGGGTGGGGAGGTTTTTCTCAAAATCTTCGTATCGCATCCCTGGAAGATACTAAACTTAAATACCAAGTTTGGTATTTTACCGACTTTTCGTTTTTGAGTTATCGTGTTCACAGACACACGGACACACCCACGGACCTTTTTCTTAAAATATTTTTTTTTGGATACAGGGGACCCTAAAACATATATTTCCGGTGAAATCTTGGTATCAAATAGAGAAAGTAAAAATTCATCCAAATTGTAAAATACATTGTCCATCAACCATTTTTTTTTACTTTAGTCTTAAACTGTATTACATTTAGATCTCTCATGTGCTCAGGAAGCCTATTATAGGCTATAATGTTGGTTATCAAATGACTATCTTTAACTTTCTTTAGTCTAGTTTATGGAACATGGAATTTATCAACATTTCTGGTATTTAATGTGTGTACATGTCTATTCATTTTAAATTGATTTAAATTCTTGTGTACATATAATAATAATAATTTTAATATACAGCAATTGTAAACTGTTACAATTTTATGTTGCTTAAAAAGTGGTTTACAGGTAGCCCTCCGTGGTGTAATGGTTTACTGCCCGTAAAAGCCTGATAGAGAGGCCTCAGAGGAAAATTAAGCGGTCTTTCACACCGAATTTAGAATGGGACGCTCAGAACCACAGTTATTAAAGAGCGTCCATAAATATCAGCCATTTACATTTTTGGGCATGAAGAGAGCTGCCATTGTGTGTTATGGTAAACAGTTTTTTGGCACAGAAGATGGATAGGTAGAATCACATTAACGGATCTCCCAGTCTCTAGCCGGTTGCTCTACCACTGAGCTACCATGGCAACATGCCGGCATAGTATTGAATTTCTCAACTGACTCGTATGTTTCCCGGTAAACCACAAGGTGATCTCAAATTATGTTGAGATGACAAACAACAATGTTGTAAAAGTAGTAAGTCCCAGGATTCATAGTATAGCCAACTATTATGCACAATTTTGATAATTTTAATATTGTTTTCTCACAGAAACCGTGTGTAGGTCAACTTTAGTTTGTAGGAAAAGTATAACCAACTATTATGGGCAGTGGTAGAGAACCCGGCTAGAGACCGGGAGATCCGTGGTTCAAATCCCGGCTATGACATTGACTTTTTCAATTATATTCTACCTATCACTTTATATGGAAAAAAATTACGAAAATTTTGGTTTTCTCAAAAATGGCTCTGAGGATTTTGATTAAAATATTTTATATTTAAAATATGTTCATGGAAAACAAAAGTCATATCTGGAATTAGCCTCTAAAGACCTCTTTATTCTGGATACACTTTTCTGAACTTTGCATAAGTGGAAAACCGTATGTGGTGGAAAAAAACTATAGATCTCTTTGAAACGCATAATTTATGCAATATCTACATTTTGTCGTGGATTTATCGTTTTCGAGATATTCCTTGTTGTCGGTTTTAGTTTAAAAATATATAAAATTTTCTCATACGGGAACTAGTCAATGCTCGGCCACGTAAGAAACCGAATTTCAATCCCATAGCAACCAGATTTTAAAACATTTGACTGTCGGTTTACCTGATGCATTCACTAATTTTCTAATATTGTCTTATAAGGAACTAAGCAATATGACGGTTCCTGCTAAAGTTTATCTCATTAGGATAAGTAGATAGAAGAATAAGCTTATTAGCAACAATATGTTTCATAGATATAGAGAAATTAACATTAATGGAGCACAGATTTTTAGAAAAAGGTCGCTGGGTTACTGTGGGCAGCATAACTCAAGAACGAAAAGTCCGTTAAGGACCAAACTTGATATTTAAGTTAACTATCCTCCAAGGATGCAACACGAAGATTTTCAAGAAAATCCCCCACCTCCAACTACCCTTTACATAGAAAAATTTTCGAAAATTTTGATTTTCTCAAAAATGACTCTCGCGATTTTGATTAAAATATCGTATATTAAAGATATTAATATGATAAACAAAATTTATATCTTGAATTGGCTGGTAAACCGTAAGAGATGGACAAAATCTTATTTAACATAGAGCTCGCTAAAACACACAATGTATATTATATACATTTTTTGCGGAGTTGACCGCTTTTGAGACATTCCTTGCTTTCTATTTCAGTTTCTCATACGGGAATATATCAACTGGCAATACAAAATAACTTCAATCACATAGCATCCAGTTTTTAGAACATTTAAGTATCGCATTAGCCTATTGTACTCCCTTATTTCACATCTACTTACAGGGAAGCAAGTAATAAGACCATTTCTGTCGATTTTTTCTCGATTAGCATGAAGTAAATGGTAGAAAAAGCTTTTTAACAATAATTTGTTGCAGAGATGTGGCGAAAGTCATGTGAATGGAACACATCAGATATTTTTTCGCTGAAAATATGAAAATGTGCGGAATGTAGATATTGGCAGCCACATATGATAATTCGCAACAAATAATAAAGTTATGGCAATACCATACTTTATTTTTGGAGCACGTAAATGAAATCATTTGACCTGTAACCACAAATATTAAATGATCCCCTCCATAAATAACTCCAGAAAATAAAATTTTTATTATTTACATTGTGCGCTGTGAATAGATTAAAAGCATCCTTTTAAATTACCATATTAAATGCATAATTGTAGTAAAACCAATGTTCCATTCACATGATTTTCTCTACATATTCTTCTACAAATTATTCCTAACGAAAGCTTATTACTTTCTCTATACGAACTATGTACATAGTGTAAAGAGAAGATATTGCACTCCACCCAAAAATTCGATACCGAGATTTCACCGGAAATATATGCTTTAGGGTCCCCAATATCCAAATAAAAGTATTTTCAGAAAAAAGTCCGTGTGTGTGTCCGTGAAGACGATAACACAAAAACGAAAAGTCGGTAAAATACCAACCTTGGTATTTAAGTTTAGTATCTTCCAGGAATACGACACGAAGCTTTTGAGAAAAATCCCCACACTCCAAACTACCCTTTACATGAAACTTTTTTCGAAATTTTTGATTTTCTAAAAAAGGGCCCTAACGATTTTAATTAAAATATCGTATATTAAAGATATTTACCTGACAAATAAAATTTATATTTTGAATTTTCTGGGAATAACCTCTGAAGACTACTTGATTCTGGGTCAATTTTACGGAATTTCGCATAACTGCGAAACCGTAAGAGATTGACAAAAACTTACCAAACAACAAATGTAGAGCACTTTAAAACACACAGTTTATGTTTTACACTTTTTTTCGTGGACTTGATTGTTTTTGAGATATTCCTTGTTTTCGTTTCAGCTATAAAAAACTTATACTTTTCTCAAACAGGGCTTTGTGAACTCGAGTCCATACAAAGAAACCTCAGTCACATAGCAACCAGCTTTTGACTATCACTTTAACCTATGGTTTCCCCCTATTTCGCTTCTAATAACAAGGAAGCAAGTAATAAAAATATTTCTGATAATTTTTTCTCGATTAGATGAAGTAAATAGAGTAATTTGTTGCAGAGATTTTTTTTTCTATTTTATGTTGATTGAAATAAACAGCAACAAAATTCGCTTTATTATACCTACACCTCCTTTGGAGATTTAATACTTTTACTTATGCATTAAAACAAGTAGTAATATTATTCGATCCGGTAGCAGGAAAATGGTGACAAATCTATAGAGCAGGGTTAAGTGATGGTCAAAGCTTTTATGGGTTGGTTGCTATGTTATGGCCTTGAAATTCCGTTCTCTTTGCATGACCAGTTAAAAAGTGAATAACGACTTCCCATTAGAGAAAAGTGTAATTACTGGAAAATTAAAACCTCAAATAAGGAATTTCTGGGAAATGGTTTGACTCCTCAAAAAGTATACACTGTAATATTGGGTGCTTTATGAGATTTTTTACATTTTTAGTGTATATGCAAAGGGAAGGGACTTTCAATTTCATTACTTAGCGACCGGCTTTTGACTGCCGCTTTAGCCTACAGTATTTCCTTATTTTGTCTCTTTTACGTATAAGGAAATCAGGCTATTTCTATTAAATTTATCATGAGTAGAATGGTGCAGGCAAAAGAATAAGCTTTTGTAAGAGAAATGCCTATTTTGTAGCAAATTAAGGAGAGAATCTCAAGTTAATGAAACCCGACGGATTTTTTTAAAGTATATGCTCAATCTGTACCACGTTTAAACAAGCTGAACAGGTAAGGAGGTTATGAATCGAGACAGAGAAGTTAAAAAATCTGATGTGTACCAATCACATGACTTTCTCTACATCTCTGCAACAAATTATTCTTAAAAAGCTTATACTTCTATTTACTTCAAGCTAATCAGAAAAAAATATCAAAAATTGTCTTATTACTTGCTTCCTTGTAAGTAGAAGCGAAATAAAAGAGTTCCATAGGTTAAAGTGCTAGTCAAAAGCTGGTTGCTATGTCACTGAAGTTCCTTTGTTAGTATGGACAAAAGTTGACAAATTCCTGTATGAGAAAGGTATAAGTTTTTCAAAGCAGAAACCAAAAAGCAGGAATGTCTCAAAAACGATCAACTCCACGAAAAAAATGTATATAACATAAATTGTGTGTTTAAACGTGCTCTACATTTTTTATGTAGTAAGTTTTTGTCCATCTCTAACGGTTTAGTAGTTATTCAAAATTCTGTAAAATTCATCCAGGATAAAGTAGTCTTCAGTGGCTATTCTCGGAAAATTCAATATATACATTTTATTTGTCGCGTAAATATCTTAACCATACGAAATTGTAATCAAAATCATTACAGTCATTTTTGAGATACTCAAATTTTTTGAAATGTTGGTATTTTATCGACTTTTCATTTTTGAGTTATCGTGTTCACAGACACATGGACACACGGACACACACACATGTCCATTTCCGAAAACTCTTTTTTTTTTTTTAGATAAAGTGGACCCTACTCGTATTTCCGGTAAAATCTCGGTATCGAATTTTTGGGTGGAGTGCAATACCTTCTCTATATACTATGTACATAGTGCGTATAGAGAAAGTAAAAGAAAGGTGATTCATATGACATCTCTGCAACAAATTATTGTTGAAAAGCTTATTCTTCTATTTACTAATCGAGAAAAAATTAGCAGAATTGGTCTTTTTACTTGCTTCCCAGTAAGTTGAAGGGAAATAAGGAAATATACCAGACTAAAGCGACAGTAAAATCTTTTAAAAGCCGGTTCCTATGTGACTGAAGTTCCTTTGTTTGTTTGGCCAGGAGTTGATTAATTCCAATATGAGCAAATTTAAGTCTTTTAAAAGTGAAATCAATAACAAGCAATATCTTAAAAACGGCCATCTCCACGTAAAAAATGCACATATAACATATATTGTGTGTTTTAACAAGGTCTACATTTTCTGTTAAGTTAGCTTTGGAGTTTTTCTTACGGTTTACCAGTTATGCA
This sequence comes from Hymenopus coronatus, assembly GCA_030762935.1. Classification (NCBI taxonomy): domain Eukaryota; kingdom Metazoa; phylum Arthropoda; class Insecta; order Mantodea; family Hymenopodidae; genus Hymenopus; species Hymenopus coronatus. Next base: position 40,592,357 of record CM060880.1, read on the forward strand.
AAATTCCGCAAAATTCATCCAGAATAAACATGTCTTTGGAGGCTATTCCCAGAAAATTCAAAACATACATTTTATTTTTACTTTCAGTATATGTACCATGTACATATTGTATATAAAAGGTATTGTAATGCACCCAAAAATTCGATACCGAGACTTCACTGGAAATACATGTTTTGGGTCCCCCCTGAATCCAAAAGAAGCATTTTCAGAAAAAGTTCCCTGTGTGTGTGTGTGTGTCTATGGACAGCATAGTTCAAAAACGAAAAACTATTAAATACCAAACTTGGTATCTTCCAAGGATGCGACACAAAGATTTTCAAGAAAATACCCCCCCAACTACCCTTCACATGGGACTTTTCTCGAAATTTTTGATATTCTTAAAAATGGCTCTAACGATTTTGATTAAAATATCGTATATTAAAGATATTTACCTAACAAATAAAATATGTATCTTTAATTTTCTGGGAATATCCTCTGAATACTACTTTATTCTGGATCAATTTTACGGAATTTTGCATAGCTGCTAAACCGTAAGGAATTGACAAAACTTACCAATATATTATATATTTTTTTCATGGAATTTGTCGTTTTTAGATAGTCCTTGTTTTTTTGTTTCAGCTTGGAAAAACTTATAATTTTCTCATATAGGAATTTGTCAACTCGTGTCCATACTAACAAAGGAACTTCAGTCACCTAGTAACAGCTTTAGACTATCACTTTAACCTATGATACTCCCTTATTTCGCTTCTACTTACAAGGAAGCAAGAAGTAAGACTATTTCTGCTAATTGTTTGTCAATTAGCATGAAGTAAATAGAAGCATAAGCTTTTTAACAATAATTTGTTGCAGAGGTGTAGAGAAATCATGTGAATGGAACACATCACATTTTTTCTTCTTCTAATTTCCAGTTTTTTTCTCACCCTCCAATACTGCACCCCATCCATGACGTCTGTAGTGGACCGAGATGGGGGACTCAGCGGCCAGGCGGTAGGCCAAGGTTTTCCTGTGAGCTGTCGTGCCATGGAGTTATCGATGTCCAGTTTTATACATTTTGATCTGGTTAGCCTACATATAAGTAAATAATTTTTGTAACCGTCAACATGATTGAGTAATACAGGGTGATTTATATAGAGCAGACACATTTCTTTCATTAATTGTTTCAAAACGTGTTATGCTAGTGACAACTTATTATACCTAAATTGTAGAGGAATTTTTGGGAGATTATTTACCTCTATATCAAATGTTGAAAATATCCTCCATCCTGCTTGAATCTCCTTTGTAATGTTGTGCTCCATATCGTCAAATGTATGGGGAAGTGGGGCGTAAACCGTATCTTTTAAATAACCCCATAAAACGAAGTCCGGCAATGTCAAATCCGGAGATCTCGGTGGCCACAGGTTCCTGAAAATTATCTGGTCGTCAAAGAAACTTGCAATTAGGTTCATGGATTTATTTGGTGTATGACAAACAAGTGATGTAATCCAGTATTGCTTCACAAGGGAGAGTCGTTTATTTAATGTGTACTGCATTTTCACGTTGACTACAAGATCAGAATGTCGAAACAGCTGTCAAAAATGCAATTAGGAATAAAACAAACATCTGCGCATCTAGTGACAAGAAATATAAACACCAGAACATCCTGCTTAATTTGGTGCTAATCTTGGGTCATTGAATGGATTTCCAACGGAATAATTAAAGAAAGAAATGTGTCAGTTTTACATAAATCACTCTGTACATAGCTTGTGAATCGCATAGCAACCGTGAGTAATGACAGAAAGATTAATTTTGTCCATAGAGAAATAAACTAAAGGAGTCCTTTTCCTGGTTGATGAGAATTCTGTGTTGTTAAAGAAAACGAAGGCCAGATTCACTCATCCAGGCAACAGCTTCCTTCCTGTCCGTCCTTACCGCATCTCGTCTTTCTTTGGTACGTCATTTCCGCCATTCTGTGTTCACTTCCTCCTATCAAGTATTGGCCTTCTCTTTCCTTTACGTTCGATCGTCGTTTTAGTGTTCCCGCTCTCTTTCTTGCTTCATTTATTTTTTAAATTGTTTTCTTGTACACCTGCCCACTTCGCTTTCACAATTTCTCTCTTGTTTTCTAAATGTTTAAAGTCTGTTTGTTTTAGCCCAAACAGAAGAAAAATATCTGATGTGCTCCATTCGCATGAATTTCTCTATATCTCTGCAACAAATTATTGTTAAAAACCCTATGCTGCTATTTACTTCATGCTAAGCGAGAAAACATTAGCAAAAATAGTCTTATTACTTGCTTCCTTGTAAGTAGAAGCCAAGTTCCTTTGTTTATATGGACAGGAGCTTACAAATTCCTAATGAGAAAAGCTGAAACTAAAAACAAGGAATATCTTAAAAACGATCAAATCCACGAAAAAAATCTTTATAACATAAATTGTGTGTTTTAATGTGCTCTACGTTTTCCATCTGATAAGCTTTTGTCTATCTCTTACGGTTTAGCAGTTATGTACAATTCCGTAAAATTCATCCAGAATAAAGTAGTCTTCAGAGGCTATTCACAGAAAATTCAAGATATACATTTTCTTTGTCAGGTAAATATCTTTAATATACGATATTTTAATCAAAAATATTAGAGGAATTTTTAAGAAAATCAAAATTTTCGAAATTTTTTTCATGTAAAGGGTAGTTTGGGGTGAGGGAATTTTCTTGAAAATCTTTGTGTCGCATCCTTGGAAGATATCAAAATGAAATACCTAATTTGGTTTTTAACAGTCTTTTCATTTTTTGCCTATGCTGCTTACAGACACATACAGACACACACACGTACATTTTTCTAAAAATGCTTTTTTTGGATTCAGGGGGTCTCAAAACATATATTTGCGGTGAAATCTTAGTATCGAATTTTTGGGTGCAATACAAAACCTTTTATTTACACTATGTTGATAGTACATGTGAAGAAAGTAAAAAATATTTGAAGTATTCCATTCACATGAATTTCTCTACTTGTTCCAAATACACATGGTTATTCTTTTATCTACATCATGCTAATCGAGATAAACATAAGCATAATTGGTTTTATTACTTGTGCCCTTGTAAGTAGAAGGGAAATAAGGGAATACACACTGCCCTAAAGCTATAGATAAAGTCAGACTGAAAAATTCAATCCATAGCCGGGATTTGAACCACGCATCTTCCGGTCTCTAGCCGGCTACTCTACCACAGAGCTACCATGGCAACATGATGGCATAGCATTGAATTTCTCAACTGACTCGCATGTTTCCCGGTAAAACACATCTGAGAACACCTTTTGTTTTACCGGGAAACAGTTGAAGGATTCAGTGCTATGCCAGTATCATGAAGATTTAGCTCAGTGTAAGAGAGATCCATGGTTCAAATTCCGGCTAAGGCATTGAATTATTCAGTGGAACTCTATCCAACGGGCGGCTTGTGTGAAAAAACAATTAAACCATTTTAAAAGTTGATCGATTTGTCAGACCAGCATTAAAACAATAGAGATGTAACAAAAGTGACTTCCCGCTTAAGAAAAGTTACTTAGTTTAAAATTAATACTAATAACAAGGAATATCTCTGAAACTTTACATATATAAAAAAAACAAAAAACAAAAAAAAAAAAATGCTATATATTATGTTTTTTAAATTTTTTGTACAAAAAGATTTTGTTTATCTCTTCTATTTACTAGTTATGCAAAATTTAGCAAAATCCTACCAGAATAAATAGAACTTCAGGGGCTATTCCCAGAAAATAGAAAATACATTTTTTATTTGTGATGTTAACATCTTTAATATACGGTATTCTAATCAAAATTATTAGTCATTTTTGAGAAAATCAAAATCTTCGAAAAGTATTCCCTGTAAAGGGTAGTTGGCAGTGGGGGATTTTTTGAAAATCTTCGTGGTGCTTCCTTGGGAGATACTAAATATAAATACCAAGTTTGTTATTTGAACAAGTATGTCCAACACACACACATGGAGCTTTTACAAAAAGTGTTTAACAATAATAACAATAACAACAATAACAATAATAATGATGGATTATAATAATAACGACAATAATAGTAATAATAACAATAACAGCAATAAGAAGATAACAATAACAATATTAATAACAATAATAATGATGAATTATAATAATAACAATAATAATAATAATTATAATAATAACAATAATAATAATAATTATAATAATAACAATAATGAATTACTATAATAACAATAATGAATTACTATAATAACAGTGATGAATTATTATAATAACAGTGATGAATTATTATAATAACAATGATGAACTATTATAATAACAATGATGAACTATTATAATAACAATGATGAATTATTATAATAACAATGATGAATTATTATAATAATGATGATGAATTATAGTAATAATGATGATGAATTATAATAATAATGATGATGAATTATAATAATAATGATGATGAATTATAATAATAACAATAATAACAACAAGAATAATAATAAAAATAATAACAATAATAATAACAAAAATGATGAATTATACTAATAACAATAATGATGAATTATAATACTAATAACAATAATGATGAATAATAATACTAATAACAATAATAATGAATAATAATAATAACAATAATAGCAATATAACAATAACAATAATTACACGGATAACAACAATGATAATAACAATAATAATGATGAATTGTAATGATAACAACAATAATAGCGATTAAACAATACAATAGCAATAACAATAATAATGAATTATAATAATAATAATAACAACATTAATAATAATAATAATAATAATAATAATAATAATAATAATAATAATAATAATAAATACTTTGTTCTGAGGTAACCTAGAGCAGAAAGCAAATGGCGCACATCGACAAAAGCTAAGCTCCTGGTAGGAAGTTGTCGATTAAAATGCTTTGTGCTCTCGCGAAGTACCTAGGCCATGTTTCAGAGGAACATCGATTTCCTGGGGCACCGCGTTACGCGCATCTTCATGACCCCTCCTCCTGCCGTTCTCTCCCACTCCATGCGAAATTGTATCAGGCGAAAAGAATGCTGCGGGGAATTCCTAGGTGCGCCTACATCCAAACATTGCCCTCATCAGCCTGTTTTCCTTATACCACTTGCGGTGCCGCGTTTGGCCTTGCTTTCCACCTCTATGATATCTTCAATATTCCTTCTGATTCCTAAATTTGATCAAACACGAAACGCATCTACTTACCTTTCGCAATCTTTTCTGGTACTTCATTTCCTCTTTTATTTGCCTTCCTTTGCCTTCTTCATATCCTTTAAGTGCTCCAAAGGGTTTCAAAATGCAATGTCTACAAAAACACAAGGATAGTCAGTGGCGGATTTTATCTAGATTCTTGAAAGTTATGATTCCACGTCCGTATGCTTGGGGGCCGCAAAAATATGGTAAATTGCCTCTCTGGTCAAGTGGTCAGAGTTTTACCTTCTCAACCCAGAGGTCCCAGGTTCAATTCCAAGCTGCAGTTTAACATTTTAAATGTATTTTGCATTATTATTACATTTCCACGCTCGCACAACACAATTAGCTTGTAATAAAAGAAAAACCTCATTTGTTCCTTTCGCATGACTTTCTCAACCTGTTCTGCAAACAAACTCTTTTTACAAAACCTTATCTTATTATTTAAATCATACTAATCGAGAAACATTAGCATAAATGCTCTTATTATATTGCTCCTTCTAAACAGAAGCAAATGAGTCAATACGCCAGCTAAATCGGTAGTCCATTTTTACTTTCTCTACAGTACCTTGTGTACAGAGAAGCTGGGGTAATGCATCCAAAAATTCGATACAGAGATTTCACCAGAAATACACGTTTTGGGTCCCCTGAATCCAAAAAAAGCATTTCTGGAAAAAGGTTCCTGTGTGCTTGTGTGTAATTCTGTGTGTGTCTTTGAACAGCATTGCTCAAAAACGAAAAGAGTTAAATACCAAAATTGGAATTTAAGTTTGGTACCTTGTAAGGATGCGACAGGAAGATTTTCAAGAAAATCCCCCTACCACCAACTACCCTTTACATGGAACTTTTTCGGAAATTTTGATTATTTGAAAAATGCCTCTAACGATTTTGATTAAAATATCGTATATTAAAGATATTCACCTGACAAATAATATGTATATCTTGAATTTTCTGGGAATAGCACCTGAAGGCCACTTTATTCTGGATGCCTTTTATGGATATTTGCATAACTGCTAAATCGTAAAAGATAGACAAAAACTTACAACTCAAAAAATGTGGAGCACATTAAAACACACAATTAATGTTATACACATTTTGTTCGTGGAGTTGATCGTTTTTTCAATATTCATTGTTTCTGGTTTCAGCTTTGAAAAACATATACTTTTTTCATACTTACAAGGAAGCAAGTAATAAGACCATTTCTGCTATTTTTTATCGAAGAATAGCTTTTAACAGTAATTTGTAACAGAGATGCAGAGGAAGTCCCGTGAATGGAACACATCAGATTTTTTCTATCAGTTTTAAAATACTTAACATTTCTTATATGGGAATCTGTGAACTCCTGCCATACAACGAAACGTATTTCATCCAAATGACAATCAGCTTTTAAAATGTCTTTAACCTAGGGTATTCCCTACTACCTAGTGAGTTCTATTCACAGGCAAAAGCAATAAAGACAATTTATGTTAATATTTATCTCAATTAGCATAAAGTAGATAGAAGAATAACAAGAAAAAGCTTTTTAAAAATGCTTCGTTAGAGAGATATAAAGAAATTCGTGTGAATGGAATACATCGGTCTTTTTCTAATTCCAATATTATTATAGCATTAGAGCCGATGTTAAAATGATAAAAAATAGCGAAAATATTTCCATTCCGGGTAATATAGGACTCTGTGCGTTTGAGCTTCAAAAACAAATGATTTATAGTTTTATTTGCTAATGTTCCTACATTTATAACGACATCTTGGCAACATAATTCTCAGATAAAATAAAACACTTCTTAGCCCACCGTGGTGTAATCCAGTCCAGTGTAATTGGCAGGCTGAGGGCAGCCCGAGGTGTGTTAGACGTGTCCCTGTTCTCAGAGAGAACTTAACCACGTTCTGACGGGATTGTGGGTTTTGCAGGATGGCGGGTGTGTTTTGGGGTTGTGGAGTGACAGGAGGAGGCAAATATTGCTCCTCGACGGTTGCCTTGATGGTGCAACGGCCCTTGTGCAAGGTTTTAATTTTGAATCCAAGCAACTCTTGAAGGATTATAGGGAGCTTAGCCGTAGCAGCTGTTGGTGGTGCTCCGTTACCGGGGATGCCCGCAAGCCATGCGGGGAAGCCGGTATCGCCTGAAGCGGCGGTTTGTGGGATCGTAATCCCCAAGAGATCTAACGAAGGCGCTCCGATGGAATGGTAACCCTTCTTTGAATTAGTGGTATAATGGTTACCATGCTGACTTCATATACCCAAGGCGAAGGAAGATGGATTTTTTCGGATGTAAAAATCCTTAGCATGGTTTCCCTCGGAAGGGAAATAAAGCCGTGGGTCTCGTGTCGTAGGTTCACGGCACGGGCACGTAAAAGAACCCTAAGTCTGATAGAGGGGCCTCTGAGCAAAATTAAATGGTCTTTCACGCCCAATTTAGGATGGGACGTTGAGAACCACAGCAGTTAAAAAGCGTCCATAAATAGCACACCATTTTTATTTTGGGTAGCGTTGTGATAGCGTGTCTTCATGCCATTCAATAGGTCCTGAGCTCGAATCTCGCTAAGGGTTAGTTACTCGGATAAGGTTTTTTTTCGGGGTTTTCCCTAATCCTGAGAAGGCGAATGTCCAGTAACTTTAAGCTTCATGGACCCTGAGCATCATTTCGCCAATTTCATTCGAAGAGTTCTTTGTAGTTTCCCTGCATAAACATTGCAATAAAATTGTGAATAATACTTACATTGGGATAGAGAAGTATTGTATTCCACCCAAAAATTCGATACCGAGACTTTGCCGGAAATACATGTTTTAGGACCCCCTGTATCCATAAAAAGCATTTTCAGAAAAAGGTCCGTGTGTGTGTGTCCGTGTGTCCGTGTCCGTGTGTCTGTGAACACGATAACTCAAAAACGAATAGTAGCTAAAATACCAAACTTGGTATTTAAGTTTAGTATCTTCCAGGGATGCGACACGAAGAGCTTGAAAAAAATTCCCCCACCCAAAACTACACTTTACATGGAACTTTTTTCGAAAATTTTGATTTTCTTAAAAATGGCTAACGATTTTGTTTAAAATATCATATATTAAAGATATTTACCTAACAAATAAAATGTATATCTTGAATTTTCTGGGAATAACTTCTGAAGACCTGTTTATTCTGGATGCATTTTGCTTAATTTGCCATAACTAGTAAACCGTAAGACATAGACAAACTTTTACAATACAAAAAATGTAGGTCTTGTTAAAATACACAAGTTATGTCATATATATTTTTCTCGTGGAGCTTACCGTTTTCGAGCTATTCATTGTTATTAGTTTCAGTTGTGAAGTACTTATACTTTTCTCAGACGGGAGTGTCCGTTTTTCTTTTGTTCTACTCCTGGCCAAGAAAAGAAGCGATTTGTAATGACAATCACATAACGACAGCTTTTAAAACATTTGACTTTTGGTTTATCCTAATGTATTCCCTTATTTTTTTCCTACTTATAGGAACTAAATAATAACATTGTGCTAATGAGTACCACGATTAGCAAGGTGCAGAAAGAAGAAGAATCTTATGTATGAAGTTTGTAGAACAGCTAGAGAAAGTCATGTGAGTGTAACACATCAGATTTTTTCACATAAGCCGTGTGTAGGACATGAGTTGGATAGGTAGAGTCAGACTGAAAAAGTCAATGCCATAGCCGGGATTTGAAGCACGAATCTCCCGATCTCTAGCCGGTTGCTCTGCCATTGAGCTACCATGACAACATGCCGGCATAGCATTGAATTTCTCAACTGACTCGTATGTTTTCCAGGTATCCACAAGGTGATCTCAAATTTATTTTGAGATGACAACCCATTGGCGACTTACAATCCTGCAAGTATTATATACTCAGGATTTATAGTAAGGCCAACTACGAGTCAGTTGAGAAATTCAATGTTATGCCGGCATGTTGCCATGGTAGCTCAATGGCAGAGCAACCGGCTAGAGATCGGGAGATCCGTGCTTCAAATCCCGGCTATGGCATTGACTTTTTCAGTCTGACGCTACCTATGTAAAACATTGATCTTTCCAAGAAACAATTTTGTTGGAGCATTTGATTGAACGGAAATTCTTCTAATTCGATTCCATAAACGTTCCCGACTCTTCACATCTGTGCGCTAAGATTTCTCCAGAGGTTCCTCTTCATCCATTATTGAAGAGTTCTCCTTTAGCTTGAATTTATTTTTGCGAGATATTGAATGCACCTTTAGATCACTTCCAATTTCGTTCACATCTTCTCGCAACTTTTTGCTCATATTACCAATGTATGGCGTTAGTCTTTTGTCTTCTGGTTCTGGTATCTAATAAAACGTTTGTTCCATCACCGTGCATATCTCAACTATCTTCTATTATGTAATCGAATGCTTTATTCCTATCGTTTCCAAAGAAAAGCAATAAATACCTTGCCATTTCCAGTTAGTGCAACAGAAATCTCCAAGAATATAATGTGGAAGATTAAGGCTGGAACAAAATCTGCAGAAATAAGGTAGAAGGCTGTTTTTTACCCTTGAGATTTTCTCAGAACTCAAATGACAATAATATGTCCTTGAATCACTTCTCTATGTCTTCCACGTGTCGCATTGAAACCCTTCACTTTCATATTGTCCTTACACCACTACGCAACACATCAGAGAGAGCGAGAGAGAGAGAGAGAAATGTAAATAGAGTGTGGTTCTCAGCGTCCCATTCCATACTGGGCGTGAAAGACCACTTAATTTTGCTCAAAAGCCCCTCTATCAAGCTTGAGGTTCTTTTACGTACCGTAAATACGACTGGGAAAGGATGCCATGCTAAGGATTTTTACGCCTGAAAAAAAAAAAGTCAACGTCCTCCGCCGGGTTTGAACGCGTGACCTAGGGTATATGAATTTAGTATGGTAACTATTACACCACGGAGGGCAACGAGAGAGAGAGAGAGAGAGATATTTGTTACTACTCGTTACACACGTATGTTTTGAAAACTTTAAGTAGAACCCAATACTGCCTCCGTGGTCGAGCGGTCAGCGAGCTGACTTCTCATCCGGAGGTCCCGGGTTTGATTCCCGGCTGGAGCGGGGAATTTTTCTTTAACCAACAATTATTCCATATCCCCCATAGAGTCCGAGAGTATGTAAGTGAGAGTGAATGTGTGTGTGTGTATGTGTGTGTGTTTAGTAATATAAAGTCTATTAACCTAATGTTCTGAACTTAGAGTTACACAAGTCAAACCCCCCGATATGACCTTTGAAATAAAACACAAATAATTATAGATTAGAAGCGATATCGTTAAATAGTATGTATATAAAGGGGCACCGGAGTGGATCAGAATCTCATGATTCGATTTCCAGCTCCGGAGTGACGATTTTTAATCGGTTTTATCTAACAATTCAACTCTGACTAACCCATATGGGTCGTCATCTGTAGTCCATGCTAGTCTCCGATTTCCAAGGTGGGCATTGGATATTTTCGGGTGTAAAACTTAGCATGACTTCTTTCGAAACCAAAGTAAAGTCGTTGCTCATGTATGATTTTAGGCACGTAAAAGATTCTCAAGGCGGCGCCGTGGATGAGTGGTTAGACCGCTCGCCTCCCATCTAAGCGGTCCGTCGCATGTGCGATTTGTGGCGGGCGGGTTTTCTTCGGGTCCCCCGGTTTTCCCCTCCACTCGTTCCACCAATTGCTCCATCATCACCCTTCCTATCATCAATTTCGCTTCATCCTTTTCCTCGTCTTCATGTCTGCTAGAGATGACCCCACTTAACACGTTCTCCATGCTGTGATTTCGTGCCATTGGCACCCTGACAGGCGTCTGACTCCTAGACATTGGCTTGTAAGTCCTAGGGGTGTGTCAGTCCTACAAAATACGGGGAGGGTAAACCGATTACGAAACAAAAGAACCTCAAGCCTGGAAACGAGGATTCTGAGCATCTTTCACACCCCATATAGAATGGAGCGCTGAGAATCATAGTAACTAAAGGGCGTCCATAAATAAAACTCAATTTAATTTTTAGCTTATTTGGAATATTGCCAAGATTCAAGGTGCTTCAGAGTCTACAGGAAAAAAACTGTATGTCCCCTCATTCATTTTCTTCCACCATCTTATCATCATCTCCACTCGCCGCCAAGGCCCTCGGTTCGATCCCAGGTGACCGCATGTGGGATTTTCGGTGGACAAAGCGGCGCAGGGGCAGGTTTCCCCCGCCAGCACATTCTACCGGTGCTCCATCTTCATTCCATCAGTCATCAACGTCATCGCCTACGGTGTTATATGTAGTAAGAGCGAGCGTATAAAAATCATCATCGTAGGCATTGGATACAGTCCACTGGGTGCCTCCGCCTAAGAAATAAGTCCATCATAGCATGCTACACTATATTTTTTCTGTGGAGTTCATCGTTTTTGAGCCATTCCTTGTTTTTGGTTCCTGCTATGAAAAACTTATACTTTTCTCATACAGGAATCTGTCAACTGCTGCCCATACAAACAAAGGAACTTCAGTGACATAGCAACCAGCCATTGATTATCACTTTAACCTATGGTACTCCCTTATTTCGATTCTACTTACAAGGAAACAAGTAATAAGACCATTTCTGCTAATTTGTACTTTCTCTATGCGTACTATGTACATAGAGAAGGTATTGTATACCACCCAAAAATTCGATACCGAGATTTCACGGGTAATATACGTTTTGAGACCCCTTGAATCAAAAAAAAAAAAAAAGCATTTTTAGAAAAAATGTCCTTGTGTGTGTCTCTGTCTCTCTGTGTGTATGTGTGTGTATCTGTGAGCAGCATAGCTCAAAAACAAAAAGTCTGTTAAAAACCAAACTTGCCATTAACGTTCGGTATCTTCCAAGGATGCGACACGAGGATTTTCAAGAAAATCCCTCCAACTACACTTTACATGTACAACATTTCGAGCATTTTGACTTTCTTAAAAGTGGCTGTTATGATTTTGATTAATATATTGACTTGACAAATAAAATGTATATCTTGAATTTTCTGGAAACAGCCTCTGAAGACTACTTTAATCTGGATGAATTTTACGGATTTTTGCATAACTGCTAAACCGTAAGAGATGGACAAAAACTTACCACACAGAAAATGTAGAGGACATGAAAACACACGATCTATGTTACATATATTTTTTTCGTGGATTTGATCGTTTTTAATATATTCCTTGTTTTTAGTTTCTGCTTTGAAAGACATACTTTTCTCATGCGGGAATTTGTCAACTCCTGTCCATACAAACAAAGGAACTTCAGTCACGTAGCAACCAGCTTTTGACAATCACTTTAACCTATGGTACTCCCTTATTTCGCTTCTACTTACAATAAAGCAAGAAATAAGACTATTTCTGTTAATGCTTTCTCAATTAGCAGGGAGTAAATAGAAGCCTAAGCTTTTTAATAATACTTTCTTGCAGAGATGTAGAGAAAGTCATGTGAATGGAACACATCAGTTTGTTGGCAAATTCCAAAAACTGAGATCATATAACTGTGAACGTTTTGTTTCTGCGCAACCTGTGGAAGGGGAAAGACAAAAAAGGACAGGGAGTGTCCTGCTCTTTCTTGGAAAGGATCATAAAGACTAAACAAGTTTTGAGGGACAGTGAAAGCTGATACTTTTAGAAGACATATTTAATGCACTTGTATACTTATGTATGAGTCAACTTCGTCTTAAAATATTAGACTTTTCCCTATAGCGCTCTATATGCCCATTAGCACACTCAAAAATCAGAAAAGTACGTAACAATATCTAGAGAAACATTCAAATTTAGTCTCCTAAAAATTTCTGAGCCTGTCAATACACAGATTTGGACAAACAGTTTCATTACGGCTTAGCTTGGTGTGTACTCAAAAAATCTGACGTGTTCCATGTAAATGCAACACATAAGGCCTTTTTGGATTCATAAGGCCCCAAAATATGTTTTTCCGGTGAAATATCGGTGTCGAATTGTTGAGTGCAATACAATAAATGCCTTCTCTATACCCTGTGTAGGTGCATAGTGCCTGTAGAGAAAGTAAAAATTGTTGCATCGATGTTACTATAAAAATCTGATATGTTCCATTCACATGATATTCTCTATATCTCTATAACACATTATTGATAGAAAGCTGTTGCTTCTATTTACTTCATGCCAATCGAAAAGTCGCCCTCCATGGTGTAATGGTTACCATGCTAACTTCATATACCCAAGGGTGTAAAAATCCTTAGCATGGCTTTCTTCGGAAGGGAAGTAAAGCTGTGGGTCCCGTGTCGTAGATTATCAAGCCTGATAGAGAGGCCTCTGAGCAAAATTAAGCGGTCTTTCACGCCCAGTAGTTAAAGAGCGTTCATAAATAACACGTCATTTCCATTTTCCAATCGAAAAAAAATTTAGCAATAATAGTATTATTACTTGCTGCCTTGTAAGTAGAAGGGAAATAAGGGAGTCCCATAGGCTAAAGGGATAGTCAAAAGCTGGTTGTTTGTATGGACAGGAATAGACAAATTCCTGTATAAGAAACGTATGTTTTTTAAAGCTGAATCTAAAAACAAGGAATATCCACAAAAAAAAAAAAAAAAAAAAAAAAAAAACAACAACAACAACAACAACAACAACCAATTCCACGAAAACAAATGTATATGACATAAATTGTGAGTCTTATTCTGATCTACATTTTTTGTGCAGTAAGTTTTTGTCTAACTCTTACGCATTACCAGTTATGCAAAATTCTATAAAATTCATACAGTGTAAAGTAGTCTTCAGAGGCTATTCCAAGAAAACTCAAATACATTTTATTTGTCAGCTAAATATCTTTAATATATGATATTTTAATCAGAATCGTTAAAGCCATTTTATAAAAAACAAACACTTCGAAAAAAGTTCCATGTAAAGGGTAGTGGGGGTGGGGGTATTCAACGATAATTTCGTTTTTGAGCTATGTTGCTCAAAGATACAAACACACAGACACACACACATGTACATTTTTCTAAAAATGCTTTTTTTTGGATTCAGGGAATCTCAAAACATGTATTTCTGTTGAAATCTTGGATTCTCTATACACTATGTACATAGTACGTATAGAGAATGTAAAACTTATAAAATTGTTTTATTAAAACTGAAAGAATCCGTGTGGTAGCTACACAGAACTGCATAACAAAATTTGAATAAATTGATAATTAGCCACACATTGTTATTTACAATAATGTACTCGCATCTTCCATTAAAAGCTAAACACAGCTGTAACACGAAGTACAGAAAAATGGTTGGAATCAATCAGTTGCCGAATAGTTAAATCACCTTTGTAGAATCATCTGCATGACAGAGCATGACTCTAATGTTGACATCGACGTGTCAATGAAAGCGAATTTATGCTTCCGGCCGCGACAGGATGTGGCTCTGCCAATAGGAAATGGACATAGTTTGCAAAAGTAACAATTAGTGCTCAGAATTTAAGGTTATCTGTCATGTCGAAATGTCACTCATATACACTCATCGAATAAAAGAAAGCAGGAAATAATTTTCTACTGCCCCAGCTGCTGACACAACGTTTTTGTAGCGGAACGTCAAATGGAGTACAATCACAAAATGGGAGGTCGATGAACGTTCGCTTTTTTTACGGCCAAAATAAGCAATTAAAACAGAGCAATACGTCAAACGTGACGCAGGAAAAGCTAACGATGGTTGTTTGCTAAAGTAAATTCCACATACTTCATCCCCGGGGCAATGAACCGGCAAAGAACTGGTTTTTGTGTCGAACAATTCACGTATTAAAGTGTACACGAGAACCGAATATATTTTAAAACATTTCGAAAAGCGTAAACCTCCAAAAAGTTTTATAACAAAGCAAACAATTTTAAAGAAGACTATCTGGGTACGTTAATTTTATGAAGAATCTACGGTTTACATTCAAAAGACATTTTACTTTCCCTACACGTACTATCAACATAGTGTATAGAGAAGTTATTGTATGTACCCAAAAATTCGATACCGAGTTTTCACCGGAAATACACATTTTGAGACTCCCTGAATCCAAAAAAGCATTTTTAGAAAAATGTCCGTGTGCGTCTGCCTGTCTGTCTGTCTGTCTGTCTGTCTGTCTGTGTGAATATGTGTGTGTCTGTGGGCAGCATAGCTCAAAAACGAAAATACCGTTAAATCCCAAACTTGGTATTTAAGTTTGGTATCTTCCAAGGATGCGACACGAAGATTTTTAAGAAAACCCTCCACCCTCAACTACCCTTTAGATTGAACTTTTTTCGGAAATTTTGAGTTTCTTAAAAATGGCTCTAACAATTTTGATTAAAATATAGTATATTAAAGATATTTACCTGACAAATAAAATGTATATCTTGAATTATCTGGGAATAGCCCCTGAAGAATACTTTGTTCTGGATGAATTTTACGGAATTGTGCATAGCTGCTAAACCGTAAGAGATGGGGAAAAAGTTACTGCACAGAAAATGTAGCTCACAACAAAATACGCAATCTATGTCATATACATTTTTTTCGAGGAGTTTATTATTTTTAAAATATTCTTGGTTTTCGTTTTAGCCTTGAAAAACTTATACTTTTCTCATACAGGAATTTCTTAACTCCTGTCCATACAAACAAAGGAACTTCAAATACATAGCAACCAACTTTTTGCTAACATTTCATTTCGATTCAATTTAAAAGGAAGCAAGTAATAAGACTATTTCTGCTGGTTAGCATGAAGTAAATAGAAGCATATGCTTTTTAACTACAATTTGTTGCAGAGATGTAGAGAAAGTCATGTGAATGGAACACATCAGATTTTTACTTTCTCTATACGCACTATGTACATAGTGTATAGAGAAGCTATTGCACTCCACCAAAAAATTCGATACCGAGATTTCACCGGAAATATACGTTTTAGAGTCCCCTGTACCCAAAAAAAGTATTTTCAGAAAAAGGTCCGTGTGTGTAACCGTGTGTCCGTGTCTGTGAACACGACGACTCAAAAACGAAAATTCGGTAACATACCAAACTTGGTGTTTAAGTTTAATATATTCCAGGGATGCGACACGAAGCTTTTGAGAAAAATTCCCCCACTAACTACCCTTTACATGTAACTTTTTTCGAAAATTTTAATTTTCTCAAAAATGGCTCTAATGATTTTGATTAAAACATTGTATATTAAAGATATTTACCTGACAAATAAAACGCATTATTTTGAAACTTCTGGGAATAGCCTCTGAAGACTACTTCATTCTGGATGAATTTTACGGAATTTTCCATAACTGCTAAACCGCAGGATATGGACAAAGCTTATCACACAAAAAATGTGGAGCACGTTAAAACACACAATTTATGTCATATATATTTTTTTGCGTGGAGTTGATCGTTTTTTTATATATTCCTTGTTTTTGGTTTCAGCTTTGAAAAACTTATACCTTTCCCTTATAGGAATTTGACAACTCCTGTCCATACAAACAAAGGAACTTCAGTCTCATAGCAACCAGCTTTTGACTATCACTTTAACCTATGGCACTCCCGTATTTCGTTTCTACTTACAAGGAAGCTAGTAATAAGACTATTTCAACTAATTTTTTCTCGAACAGCATGAACTAAATAGAAGCATAAACTTTTTAACAATAATTTGCTGCAAAGATGTGGAGAAAGCCACTTGAATGGAACACATCATATATTTTTGATAATTTGTAATAAATTAATTTTAATTTATAAGCTCCACAAGTTCCGTAATACATTCCTGGCATATTTCAGTTCATCAGTGTTTTATAGAATGTAAGGTCTCAGGAAAAAGGCCTCGACCCTGCATTAGTACATGCAAAGTTAAACCAGTCAAGGTGCACGATTACAAACGGTGTTATGATCCCACAAAATGCCACACCCCCCCTTCCTGGCCATTACAAGCCACGTTTATAAATCACACACTTTGACTTCGACGTTACTTCAAGTTATTATTTTTCCCTTGAGACCGTATCAAAGGAAAGATATTGAGGGAGGGGGTTCCCCTTGTAACAGTTATAAAACGTACCTGCTTCCGTTGCTTGGCACGCAATATCGGGCATGTGTCGAACCGAGATCCTGGGGTTGTTATTATGTAGAGATTTCCGAAAAAGATACCCGTCCACTTGGGTCGTGCCCACGTTTTCGAGTTAATGTATTCAGTAATTAATGTCAGCTTTGGTTATCAACTGCCATAAATTATCATTTTGCCGCTAAACAGCAAACAGAAGTTCCACATTTGAGCACCAGTCTGCCATCTTTCTCCTCTGGAAAGTGCTGTGGGTATTTATCAAGCATTAAGACAGATAAATGTATCTGCATACAGGAAGAACAATTTCACATGCTTTCGTACTTTCTCATTAATTTTATAAACAGGTATTCAATATTGACAAAGAATATTACTCCAAATTCAACATAAAAATAACATTTCATTACTTTCTCTACACGTACAAAGTACTTAGTGTATTCAGAAGGTATTGTATTCCACCCAAAAATTCGATACCGAAATTTCACCGGAAATACAAGTTTTAGGTCCTCCGACCCCAAAAAAATCTTGTGTACCATTCGCATGACTTTCTATACATCTCTGCAACAAATTATTGTTAAAAAGCTTATTCTTCTATTTACTTCATGCGCATTAATAAAAATTAGCAGATATAGCCTTATTACTTGCTTCTTTGCAAGTATAAGCGAAATAAGGGAGCACATAGGTTAAAGTGATAGTCAAAAGCTGGTTGCTATGTGACTGAACTTCCTTTGTTTTTATTGCCAGGAGTTGAAAAATTGCATGAGAAAATCATGTTTTAAAGCTGAAACCAATAACAAGGAATATCTAAAAATGATGAACTCCACGAAACAATTGTTTATGCATAAATTGTGTGATTTATCTTGATCTACAATTTTTGTACTGCAGGTCTTTGTCTATCTCTTACGGATTAACCATTACGCAACATTAAATAAAATTCATCCAGAATAAAGAGGTCTTCCGAGGCTACTCCCAGAAAATTCAAGATATATGTTTTAATTACATGTCTTAAATATAAGAGATTTTAATCAAAATCGTTAGAGCCATTTTTGAAAAAATCAAACAGCTCCATATAAAGGGTAGTTGGGGGTGGGGGGATTTTCTTGAAAATCTTCGTGTCGCATCCTCGGAAGGTACCAAATGTTTTAACATCTGTTTGCTATGCGATTGCAATCCGTTTTTTCGTGGCCAATGAGGAAAGTTTTAAATATGCTAAAACTGAAACGAATAACAAGGAATATCTCGAAAACAGTTCCATTGTTTCTATGCTAAGAAGTTGACAAATTCCGTATGAGAAAAGTATAAGACTTTTAAAACTGAAAGCAATAACAAGCAATACCTCAAATACGCTTGATTCCACAAAAAAATGTGGAGTTTTTGTGAAGTAAGTTTTTGTATTTCTCTTACGGTTATGCAAAATTCAATAAAAATGTACCAGCATAAAGAGGTCTCGGAGGCCATTCCCAGAAAAATCAAGATGTACATTTTATTTATCTTGAAAGTATTTTAAGTATAAAAGATTTTAATCAAAATTATTAGAGCAATTTTTGAGAAAATAAAACATTTCGAAATTTTGTCCATGTAAAAGGTAGTTTAGGGTGAGGGATATTATTGAAAATCTTCGTCTCACATCCTTTTAAGATACCAAACTTAAATACCAAGTTTGGTATTTAACGGTCTCTTCGTTTTTGAGCAATGCCACACGGACTTTATTCTAAAAATGCTCTTTTATGGACTCAAAGAGGTCCTAAAACGCAAATTTCCGGTGTCGAATTTTTGGGTGGAATACAATACCTTCTCTATACACTATATACATAGTAAGTGTAGAGAAAATAATATAAGAAAAGAATAACAAACCTATCCAACTTCTGTCCTACATATGGCTTGTGTGAAAAAATCTGATGTGTTCCATTCACATGACTTTCTCTATATCTCTGTAATAAATTATTGTTAATAAGCTTACTCTTTTATTTATTTCATGCTAATCGAGAAAAATTAGCAGAAATAGTCCTATTTCTTGCTTTATTGTAAGTAGAAACAAAATAAGGGAGTACCATAGGTTAAAGTGAAAGCCAAAAGCTGGTTGCTATGTGACTGATGTTCCTTTGTTTGTATGGACACGAGTTGGCAAATTCCTGTATGAGAAAAGTATATTTTTCAAAGCTGAAACCAACAAAAGAAATATCTAAAAAAACGATCAACTCCACGAAAAAAATGTATATAACATAAATTGTGTGTTTTAACATGCTCTACATTTTTTGTGTGTGTCCATCTCTTTAGCAGTTATGCAAAATTTTGTAAAGTTCAGCCAGAATAAAATAAGGGCTATTCCCAGAAAATTCAAGATATATCTTTTATTTGTGAGGTAAATATCTTTAATATACGATATTTTAATCAAAATCGTTAGAGCCATTTTTTAGAAAATCAAAATTTTCTAAAAAAGTTCCATGTAAAAGGTAGTTGGGAGTGGAGGATTTTCTTGAAATTATTCGTATCGCATCCTTGGAAGATACCAAAGCTTAATACCAAGTTTGGTTTTTAACGGGCTTTTCGTTTTTGAGCTATGCTGCCCATACACACGGACAGACATTTTTCTAAAAATGCTTTTTTTGGATTCAGGAGGTCTCAAAACATGTATTCCCGGTGAAATCTCGGTATCGAATTTTTTTGGTGCAATGGAATACCTTCTCTATACACTATGTACATAGCACGTATAGAGAAAGTAAAAATAATATATACGTTTAGTAATATCTTGGTTACACTCACATAACAGTGACTTGCACTTCTAGAACAGCCACACAGTTTTTTTTTTAATTCCTTACGGCTGCGGTTACTCATTTCCTTTCTTCCGGCGCCTTCCAATGACAAGGAAAATAGAATCAAGTGTTGCCAACAGTAAAAATAAATCCAACTAAATTTGGTGTAAAAATCAAAAATGGCTTGTAAAGAACTATATTTCTACCATGCATTCTGTATCTTAAAAATAACTACCTGCACGAATTTTCAGTATCACATTCAACATTCAATTCCTTGATTTGGTTTCCAAGAAATTTAATTTACTAAATACCCCTTTAACCTCAGCGTTTGGCCAAAGAAGCACCAACCTCGATGAAGCAGTCTCCAAGTTCTTTGACAGGATTTTCGCATCAGCAGCACAGTATTTGGAAACACCTCACCAAAAATCTGATGTGTTCCTTTCACATGACTTTCTCTACATCTCTGCAACAAATTATTGTTAAAAAGCGTAAGCTTCTTTTTACTTCATGCTAATCGAGAAAAAATTAGCAAAAGTACTTTTATTACTTGGCTACTTGTAAGTAGGCGAAATAAGGGAATACCATAGGTTAAAGTGATAGTCAAAAGCCGGTTGCTATGTGACTGAAGTTCCTTTGTTTGTATGGACAGGAGTTGACAAATTCCTGTATGAGAAAAGTATAAGAAATATGTCAAAAACGATCAACTCCACGAAAAAAATGTATTTAACATAAATTGTGTGTTTTAATGTGCTCTACATTTTTGTGTGCTAAGTTTTTGCCCATCCCTTACGGTTTAGCAGTTATGCAAAATTCCGTGAAATCCATCCAGAATAAAGTAGTCTTCAGAGACTATTCCCAGAAAATTCAAGATATACATTTTAATAAAAATCGTTAGAGCCATTTTTAAGAAAATCAAAATTTTAAAACATTTTTCCATGTGAAGGGTAGTTTGGGGGGGGGGTGAAGATTTTATTGAAAATCTTTGTGTCGCATCCTTGGAAGATACCAAACTTAAATACCAAGTTTGGGTTTTAATGGTCTTTTCGTTTTTGAGCTGTGCTGCGCACAGACAGACAGACCGATATTTTTCTAAAAATGTTTTTTTCAGGGAGTCTCAAAACATGTATTTCCGGTGAAATCTCGGTATCGAATTTTGGGTACAATGCA
The DNA here is from genome assembly GCA_030762935.1 of Hymenopus coronatus. NCBI lineage: Eukaryota > Metazoa > Arthropoda > Insecta > Mantodea > Hymenopodidae > Hymenopus > Hymenopus coronatus. The sequence goes on from CM060880.1 coordinate 40,613,456, forward strand.
ATACCTTCTCTATACACTATATAGTTTGTATAGAGAAAGTAACAATGCATACAAACGAAGTACAAGCAATGTGCCACGCCCCCTCTCGGCTTCACGAATGCGCTCTGTGGGCATCTCCCTGTATTCTCTGCAGGTGCTTGGGAACCAGAAGTGCAGAATCATTGCATGAGGTCATACTGCAGAAGACGCTTCAAGGGAACTGTGGCAACAATGCTGCTCGGGCTCACAGTCCTAGGAAACAATTTTGTCATACATTTATATGCTATTACTTCCCACAACACGTGACTTTCACCTTCCTTACCACATCCTACACGCTAGCTGCTGCAGATAACATCTGAGTGGTGATATAACATAAATAAGCATTCCTTAATGCCTAGTGTCAAAGAAAAGTAAAACAAATATGTAAAATGCAAATAAGTAAAATAAGAACTAAAGCTTTCCTGGCGACGTGTTAATTCAAAATCTTCTCGGGCTAAGCAATTGTCCTACACTGAGGACTAAGATTTTTACGCTTTGTGACACATGCGTGAAAAATCTGGTGTGTTCCATTCTCAGAGCTTTCTCTACATCACTGCAACAAATTATTGTTAGTAAGTTTATTCTTCTATGAACTTCATTCTAATCGAGAAAAAACTAGCAGAAAAAGTCTTATTACTTGCTTCCTTGTAAGTAGAAGCGAAATATGAGAGTATTATAGGTTAAAGTGAAGTCAAAGCTGGGTACTAGCTGATTAAAGTTCCTTTGTTTGTATAGACACGAGTTGACAAATATCTGTATGAGAAAAATACAAGTTTTTCAAAGCTGAAACAAAAAACAAGGAATATCTCAAAAACGATCAACTCCTCGACAAAAATTTATATAGCATAAATTGTGTGTTATAATGGGCTCTACATTTTTTGTATGGTAAGTTTTTGTCCATTTCTTACGGTTTAGTAGTTATGTAAAATTTATCCAGAATAAAGTAGTTTTCAGAGGCTATTCCCAGAAAATTCAAGATATACATTTTATTTGTCAGGTAAATATCTTTAATATAAGATATTTTAATCAAAATTGTTAGAGCCATTTTTGAGAAAATTAAAAACATTTCGAAAAAAGTTCCTGAATGAATTTTACAGAATTTTGAATAACTGCTAAACCGTAAGAGATGGAGAAGAACTTACTTCACAAAAAATGTAGAGCACGTTAAAACACACAATTTATATTATATACATTTTTTTCGTGGAGTTTATCGTTATTGAGACATTCCTTACTTTTGGTTTGTGCTATGAAATACTTCTATTTTTCTCATACAGGAACTTGTCAACTCCGATCCATATAAACAAAGGAACTTCAATGACATAGCAACCAGCTTTTGACTATCACTTTAACGTATGGTAGTCCCTTATTTTGCTTCTACTTACAAGGAAGCAAGTAATAAGACTATTTCTGCTATTTTTTTCTGATTAGCATAAAATAAATAGAAGTATAAGCTTTTTAAGAAGTATAAGCTTAAACATATACAATCCTCCTAGAATCCTTCTGGTATTTAATCTTGGAGCTCCTCAGCATAAACCTGTCGATTTATGGCTCTTTTTGTTGCAGATCTGGCCTGTTTTGTCATATTTGAAATGGCCAATTTTATTTTTCTCAGGTTAAGCTGCTCGAGGTTTCTTAAGAGAGTAACTGTGTATTTTTCCACTTACATTCCTATTGTAGCATTTGTTGAAGGTTAACACAGCATTATGTACCCATAATTACAAAGTTTTTATTCCTACAAATATTTTTTTTTTTTTTTTTTTCCTTTTTTGTGACACACGAGATCCATTAGGTGTCTTGTCATACAGATATTTTATCAACAGCTGTGAACAAGTTATTACTTTCCTTATACGTACTATGTGCATTGTATATGGAGAAGATATTGCACTCCACAGAAAAATACGATACCGGAATTTCACCGGAATTATATGTTTTAAGATCCCCTTTATCTAAAAACAGCAGTTTTAGAAACAGGTCCGTATGTGTGTGTGTCCGTGTATCTGTGAACATAACTCAAAAACCAAGATTCGCTAAAATATCAAACTTGGCATTTAAGTTTAGGATCTTCCATGGATGCCACATGAAGATTTTAAGAAAATCCCCCCACCTAAAACTTACATGTAACTTTTTTCGAAAAATTGTATTTTCTCAAAAATGCCTCTTAACGATTTTGATTAAAATATAGTATATTAAAGATATTTACTTGAAAAATAAAATGTATATCTTGAATTTTCTGGGAATATCCGCTGAAGAGTACTTTATTCTGGATGAATTTTACGGAATTTTGCGCAACTGCTAAACCGTAATAGATTGACAAAATTTGCCACACAAAAATGTAGAGCTTGTTAAAACACACAATTTATGTTATATACATTTTTTCATGGAGTTGGTCGTTTTTTATATATATTCCTTGTTTTGGTTTCAGCTTTAGAAAACCTATAATTTTCTCATACAGGAATTTGTCAACTCTTGTCCATACTTCATGCTAATCGAGAAAAGTGTAGCAAATATAGTCTTATTACTTGCTTCCTTGAAAGTAAAAGCGAAATAAGGGAGTACCATGGGTTAAAGTGATAGTCAAAAGCTGGTTGCTATGTGACTGAAGTTCGTTTGTCTGTATGGACAGGAGTTGACAAAACTCCTGTATGAGAAAATTATACGTTTTTCAAGGCTGAAACCAAAAACAAGGAATATCTAAAAAACGACCAACTCCACGAAAACATATATATAACAAATTATGTGTTTTAATGTGCTCTACGTTTTTTATTTGGTAAGTTTTTATCTCTTACGGTTTACCAGTTACACAACTTTCCGTAAAATTCATACAGAATAAACTAGTCTTTAGAAGCTATTTCCAGAAAATTCAAGATATATATTTTATTTGTTAGGTAAATATCTTTAATATACGCTATTTTAATCAAATCGTTAGAGCCATTTTTAGAAATTCAAAATTTTCGAAAAATTTTCCATGTGAAGGGTAGTTGGGGGTGGAGGATTTTCTTGAAAATCTTCGTTTCACATCCTTGGAAGATACTAAACTTAAATACCAAGTTTGGTATTTAATGGTCTTTTCGTTTTAAAGTTATGCTGCCCACAGACACGCACACACATACACACAGACAGACAGAGTTACACGGATACTTTTCTGAAAAATTTACGTTTGTGTGTCTGTTTCTGTGGACAGCATACCGCAAAAACAAAAAATCGTTGAATACCAAACTTGGCACTTAACTTTGGTATCTTCCAAGGATGAGACACGAATATTTTCAAGAAAATCCCCCCACCCCTGACTACCCTTTACATGGAACTTTTTTCGAAAATATTGATTTTCTTGAAAATGGCTCTAACGATTTTAAATAAAATATCGTATATTAAAGATATTTACCTAACAAATAAAATGTATATCTTGAATTTTCTGGGAATAGCCTCCTTTATTCTGAGTAAATTTTACGGAATTTTGCACAACTGCTCAACCATAAGAAATGGACAAAAACTTACCATACAGAAAATGTAGAGCACACTAAAACACACAATTTAACTTGAATACATTTTTTCGTGGAGCTGGTCGTTTTTATATAGTCCTTGTTTTTGGTTTCTGCTTTGAAAAACTTAAATTTTCTCATACAGATATTTTTCAATTCCTGTCCATACAAATAAAGAAATTTCAGTTACAAAGCAACCAGCTTTTGACTATCACTTAAACCTATGGTACTCCCTTATTTCACTTCTACTTACAAGGAGGTAAGTAATAAGACTATTTTTGCTAATTTTTTGTCGATTAGCATGGAATAAATAGATGCACAAGCATTTTAACAATAATTTGTTGCAGAGATGTAGAGAAAGTCATGTGAATGGAACACATCCGATATTTTTTTATTTTTCACTTCTCATTAACTCACCTAAATGTTGCTTAAAATGGCCAGCGTGTAATGATGGCATATTTTTGAACAACTGAATGCTGTAATAAAATATAGAATATATCTGTGTTACAGTAGTATTACATAAATTAATTACGTTTAACAACACGCGTAGGCAAAATGAAAGCTTGTAATGAATAATTAATTAAAAACAGTAATAACCACGGAAATAAAACATAATATATCTATACGAACACCATAAAGGGAGAACATTGCATGTACGTGAGTGCTAATCACACGACCGAATTTCAATATTCCTTCATCACTTAAAAATATTTTCATCCAGATTGTCAAAGATTATACAGGTGTTTCAAAAATACGGGGCATAATTTCAGGTATGTATTTCCCACATGTAGACAATCAAATTAGTTCATTATGACATGTGTCCGGAAATGCTTCATTTCCGAGTTATGGTCTTCACAACATTGAAATTCACTGGAACGTTTTTCTTTCCGCAGGTTGTTGTCATTACAGAAGATGTTCAAAATGTCCACCTCCTGCTTGAATACAGACCTCACATCGGTCTCTCATTGACCTGCGAACACGATCCCAAACTCCAGGAGTATTGCGTATGTCCTCACAACTTGCCACAATTCGATTCCGAAGGGATTCTAAATCCGGCACAGGAGACGACTAAACCAATGATTTTAAATTGCCCCACAAGTAGAAATCGAGAGGGTTTAGATCAGGTGAGCGTGAAGGCCAAGCAATTTGGCCACCTGTACCTATTCATTGATCAGGAAACCTTCGATCCAAGTACCGGCGAGCCGTAAGACTGAAGTGTGCAGGAGCGCCATCATGCAAGAAGTGAATGTGTTGATGATTGATCAGTGGAGTGTCTTCGAAAACGTCAGGTATGGTGTTTTCCAGGAAGTTTGTGTACGCCTGCCCCGAAAGTCTGTTTACGAGTACATGGGGTCCAACTAATCGATCACCAATGATACCGGCTCACATGTTGAGGGAGAACCGCACCTGGTGATGAGATACAACAGTGGGTTTTCATGCGACCATACATACTGATTGTGGAAATTTGTTATGCCATCTCTTGTGAACTGTGCTTCATCTGTAAATAACACGACGGCAGAAAAGTTTGGATTTACACCAAACTGCTTCAAGAACCACTGACAGAACCCAACTCGTGCAGGGTAATCTGCTGGTGACAGGGCCTGTACACGTTGCAAATGATAAGGATACAACTGATACTCGTTCAACAGTCTCCAGACAGTCGTATGAGGAACATTGACTTGCAACGCTAACCGTCGTGTGCTGATAGAAGGAGTCCTGTCCACAGCCTCCAGAATCTCCTCCTGCACTTCTGGAGTTGTAGATCTTGGTCGTCTGATTCCCAAACCAGGAGAGGTGAATGTTCCATACTCGCACAGACGGGAATGGAGACGTACAAATGTCTTCCGATCTGGACATTGTCGCTGTGGGTACCTCTCCTGGTACAAACGACGAGCCAGCGCAGCATTGCCGTCCGCCTTACCGTACATGAAGTGTATCTCTGCCAGCACTTGATTTGAATACATGTCGCACAGTCTTAACGCCTAAAGAACACTGAATGTAACCTTCCTCAGAATGAATTATCAGAGCGCCCTCCTAATGTCTCCTTTGACGGCAAAGACCTGCGGAAAGAAAAACGTTCCAGTGAATTTCAATGTTGTAAAGGCCATAACTCGGAAATGAAGCATTTCCGGACACATGTTATAATGAACTATTTTGATTGTCTTCATGTGGGAAATACATACCTGAAATTATGCCCCGTATTTTTGAAACACTCTGTATAATATGTCCAAAAATTCTTAAATGGGGAGATAGGATTTTCAACTTTTCATTTACACTATCCAATTTCTATCGTGTTTCCTTGAAGCTGAATATCAGAGCTACTTTTCCACTTTAATGCAGTTTTATTAGACTTTTAATAACCTGCGGTCGTAATCGCCGTATATGAGTGTACAGCTTGCTTCGTAAGACATAGGTAATTGTTGGCATCCATTTTCACTCGTTCGTTAGTGGGCACCTGTGCCGGCGGCAGGTTCTTTTGACATCACAGTTGTAATTGTACACCTGTGTGACACGTATTCTGTCAGAAAGTTCTTTGACATGGAAGCCCACATCGGTGCACCAGAGCGAGTGTATATGAACATCTGCGGTGTACTACACATGCAACGGCTTATGGAAATTCACAGTCACGTCACTAACTAAAAGGCGTTCAGTTTTCACTGGAAATTCATTGCATGCAACAGTTGAGTGAATTTAAGGGGAATTTCATAGCGAGCTGTATCGTTACCGCAGCGAACGTCGAAAAGAAACCATACGGCAGAATTGTTACGAAAAGGGTTATTTGTAGGCAAATTCTGATTGTAATCAGTTTGTAAAAGAAAAACAATTGTTGTGTAACTGCTTTCTCACTAGTGCATGCCCATGAAAAAGCGAATAGAGTCTTTAATTGAGATTTCTACATTTCAGGAACTTGTCAGTAATTGGTTAGCCTGGTCCTTTATTAACCATTTTTACTTTCTCCATACGCACTATGTACATAGTGTATAGAGAAAGTATTGCACTCCACCAAAAATTTGATACCGAGATTTCACCGGAAATATATGTTTTAAGGTCCCCAATATCAAAAAAAAAAGCATTTTCACAAAAAGGTCCGTGTGTGTGTGTGTCCGTGTGCCTCTGAACACGATAACTCAAAAACGAAAAGTCGGTAAAATACCAAACTTGGCATTTAAGTTTAGTATCTTCCAGGGATGCGACACGAAGATTTTGAGAAAAATCCCCCTACCCCCAACTACCCTTTACATGGAACTTTTTTTGAAAATTTTGATTTTCTCAAAAATGGCTCGAACGATTTTGATTAAAATTGTGGATATTAAACATATTTACCTGCCAAATGAAATGTATATCTTGAATTTTCTAGGAATAGCCTCTGAAGAGTAGTTTAACCTGGATGCATTTTACTAAATTTTGAATGACTGCTAAACCGTAAGAGATGGACAAAAACTTACTACACAAAAACTGTAGAGCACATTAAAACACACAATTTATGTTGTACACATTTTTTTCGTGGAGTTCGTCGTTTTTGTGACATTCCTTATTTTTGGTTTCTGCTATGAAAAACGTATACTTATCTCATACAGGAACTTGTCAACTCCTATCCATATAAACAAAGGAAATTCATTGACATAGCAATCAGCTTTTGACTATCACTTTAACCTACGGTTGTCCCTTATTTCGCTTCTACTTACAAGGAAGCGAGTAATAAGACTATTTCTGCTAATTTTTTCTGATTAGCATAAAGTAAATAGAAGTATAAGCTTTTTAAGAATTATTTGTTGCAGGGATATGGAGAAAGTCATGTGAATGGTACATATCTGATTTTTTTTGGTAGTGTTTAACGCCCGCTTTAACTATGTATGGCACCGCAGGCGGTGACACTGACGATGCATGAATGATGGAGCACCGGTGGAATGCGATGGCGGGGGAAACCGGAGTACCCGGAGAAAACCCGACCCAGCGCCGCTTTGCCCACCACAAATCTCACATGCGGTGGCTTGGGATCGAACCCCGGCCGTCTAGGTGAGAGGCGAGTGGTCTAACCACTCGGCCACGGTGCGGCCCTTTGTATGGACACGAGTTGACAAATTCCTGCATGAGAAAAATATAAGTATTTCAAGGCTGAAATAAAAAACAAGGAGTATCTAAAAAACGATCAACTCCACGAAAAAATGTATATGACATAAGCTGTGTGTTTTAATGTGCTCTACAATTTTAGTGTGATAAATTTTTGTGTATCTCTTACGGTTTACCAGGTACACACGTTTCCGTAAAATTCATTCAGAATAAAGTAGTCTTCAGAGGTTATTCTCAGAAAATTCAAGATATACATACTATCTGTCAGATTATTATGTTTAATATACAATATTTTAATCAAAATCTTTAGAGCCATTTTTTAGAAAATCAAAATTTTCGAAAATTTTTCCATGTGAAGGGAATTTTGTGGAGGGGGATTTTCTTGAAAACCTTCGTGTCGCATCCTTGGAAGATACTGAACTTAAATACCAAGTTTGGTATTTAACGGTCTTTTCGTTTTTGAGCTATGCTGTCCACAGACACACACACAGGGACGTTTTTCTAAAAATGTTTTTTTTTTGTACATAGTACGTATACAGAAAGTAAAAGATAGAATTTAAGTATTGGGAGATGAGAACCTCATAAAAATGTGAAAGTTACTTTGGAGCTAGTAGCCTAAGAGAAATAGTAGAAAGTTCTTATGGTCTCATGAAAAGAGACGCTATTAAGCGCGCCAAGATAAGCCAATTGAAGCGCAGTTTTAATGTTCAGGTAGAATAAGGGTGTTTGATAGCTATATATTCTACGTAGATGCGAGATAAGCCAGCTCTCATCCAGTTCTTATTCTATTTTACACACAAGCTCTTCAGTTGTACTTCACGTCACGACATATATTATTTCCATAAGAAATGTTACACATCAAATCTTGAGCTTCGCTGCAAGCGAACATGTAGATAGTACAGTTTCAGCAAGGATCTTAGTATATATCTAAAGGGCAGACTATTTGTGAATATTTAATTCTGATTCGTATAATGATTAAACTAAAATTTGCTAATTTGATGTGCTCCAATCACTTTCTCTACCTCTTTGTAACAAACTATTGTTAGTAATTAGTCGTAAGCTTTCACGGCCGGAGTCCAAATTATAACTAGAAGAACTTTTCGGGCTGGGAAACCGTGGTCTGCTGGATTTTTCAGGTCTCTCATCTATGCCTTATTACCATTACAATGTAAAGCAATAGAAATTCATAAACATCTCAATATCTTTATTAGGAAATAAGAGACCCAACAACAAAGCAAAAACTGACTCACGCTCACGACAGTTGGCGGGCTGAGGGCAGCCCGAGGTGTATTAGACGTGTCCCTGTTCTCGGAGAGAACTTAACCACGTTCTGACGGGATTGTGGGGTTTGCAGGATGGCGAGTGAGAGATAGGTTGTTGAGTGACAAGGAGGAGGCAAGTATTACTCCTCAACGGTTGTCAATTATGGTGTGGTGTGATGGTTTTTCAAAAATCTTTATTTGTTGGGGTTTTAATTTTGATATCCAAGCAACTCTTGTAGCATTGTAAGGAGCTTAGCCGTAGCATCTGTTGGGAGATGCTCCTTCGTTACCGGGGATGCCCGCAAGCCATGCGGGAAAGCCGGTATCGCCTGAAGCGGCGGTTTGTGGGATCGCAATCCCCAAGGGACCTAACGAGGGCTCTCCGTTGGAATGGTAACCCTTCTTTGAATTTATTTGCCCGACGCCTAATCTCGTCCTCCAGGTATGGTAGACCAGAGGCTTCGTGCAGGAGTCTCGTAGGTAAGCCGCGAGGCACAGAATAGATAGCCCGGAGACACCTATTCTGTACCCGCTGAAGAATGCCCCAGATCTCACAGGCGTAGATTAGCAAGGGGACTATGTTTTTGAAGAAGGTCCGTGTGTGTGACTGCGACAGTACAGCTCAAAAAAACGAAAAGACCATATTTAAGTTCAGTTTCTTCCAAGGATGCGACACATTGCTTTTCAAGAAAATCCCACCAAGACAAACTACCCCTTACATTGAATTTTTTTCAAAATTTTGATTTTCTGAAACATGGCCGTTACGATTTTGATTACAATTCCGAATATTAAAGATATACACATTCCAAATAAATTTATATCTTGAATTTTCTCGGAATAGTCTCTGAAGACCTCTTTATTATGGATGAATTTTGCCGAATTTGCTTCACTGGTAATCCGTGAGAGGTAGACCAAAACGTACTGCACAAAACATTTAGATCCCGTCAACACACACAATTTATGTCCTTTAAGTTTATGTTGTAAAATTGCTGACGAGAATGGTACGAGAATCTGTCCCATTTGCGAGGAGGAAGAGTCGTGGACTCACATCTTGGCAAGATGTAGGGGTACGGAGGAATGGCGGGAAAAATATTTGCCGCGATTTTTTACCACTGCGAATGTAGGGCTAGAAGCATGTTGGACGCTACTGGCAGGCACGGAAAACATGGACGGGCTAGGTAAATTTATACTTAAGGCAAGACAGCTGAGATCTGAGGAGGCTGCCAATAGAGAAGGGGGGCGGGAGGAATAAGATCAACTAAACAAAAGTGACTACAATGTTCTCATACATATACATGTCACTTAGGTCACTGTTGTGCTATGGTTTTATATATGGTGCATATATTATGTGTATATATTTCTTTTAAGTGTAATTATCTATTATAAGAGCGTGCATTTATAAAGGTGTACTCTGTGCTGTAAATTTAAATCGTTATATTTGAATATCTTTGTATTTTTATTTTCGGGTTCACTCTTTTAATTCTTTGTTGTTGTTTTAATATGGCTTGTAATGTATATTACAAAAGCACGTACGGTCTGTGGACCCGTACGACTGTTGAAATTCTATGTATGATATTGCTATGTCAATAAATACACTTATTCATTCAAGTTTTTGTTGTGGAGTTAACTGTTTCCGAGATATTCCTTGTTATTTGTCTCATTTGTAAAGTACTTATAATTTTCTCAGATAGAAAGTATCCGATGTTCTTTTGTTCTACTCCTGGTCAAGAAAAGGAACGATTTGCAATGACAATCGCATAACGACAGCTTTTAAAAACATTTGACTATCACTTTAGCCTCGTGCATAGCTTTAGCTCCCTTCTACTTATAAAGAACTAAGTAATAAGAACATTCAGCTAACGTTTATCTCGATTAGCATTGCATAGGAAGGAGAATAATCTTTTGTGAGAAGTTTGTTTGTAGAGCAGCTAGAGAAAGTCATGTGAGTGTAACACAGTAGCTTTTTTATGAATCTCTTTCGCCATGAATGAAGTAGTGCAATGCATGTACACATGTAGGTAACATTTTGCATGTGTTTCACGTTTTAAGTAATTCGTTAAAACCTATCCGAAAATAACGTTTACATACAAAATCATATTCCTACATAATTATTTTGTAAAACTAATTAATAAAACCACAATTTTTGTTGATTTAAACGTACAATTTTTTCTGCTTCCTCTCCCCACTCACATTCAAAATTAAAAAAAAAAAAAAAAAAAATAGAAAAAAAAATCTGATGTGTTCCATTCACATGATTTTTTCTATCTCTGTAACAATGTTTTTTACCTTTTCTACACGTACTATGTACATGCTGTATAGAGAAGGTATTGCATTCCACCCAAAAACTCGATACAGAGATTTCACCAGAAACACAGGTTTTGGGTCCCCCTGAATCCAAAAAGAAACATTTTTGGAAAAAAGGTCCCTGTGTGTGTGCGTGTGAGTGTGTCTCTGTGTCTGTGGACAGGATGCGACACGAAGATTTGTAAGAAAATCCCCCCACTATCAACTACCATTTACATGGAACTTTTTTCGAAAATGTTTATTTTCTCAAAAATGCCTGTAACGATTTTGATTAAAATATCATATATTAAAGATATTTACCTGACAAATAATATGCATTTTTGAATTTTCTGGGAATAGCTTCTAAAGACCTGTTTACTCTGGATTAATTTTGATTAATTTGGCATAACTAATATACCGAAAGAAATAGATAAAAGCTCACTATACAAAAAATGTAGGCCTGTTGAAATACACAAATTACGTCATATACATTTTTTTCGTGGAGCTTACCGTTTTCGAAGTATTCATTGTTATTAGCTTCAGTGTGAAGCACTTTACTTTTCTCAGACGGGAGTGTCCAATTTTCTTTTGTTCTACTCCTGGCCAAGAAAAGAAGCGATTTGTAATGACAATCGCATAACGACAGCTTTTAAAACATTTGACTATCGATTTAGCCTAGTGTATTCTCTTTTTTTCTTCCTACTTATAAGGAACTAAGTAATAAGAACATTGTGCTGGGTACCTCGATTAACAAGGTGCGGAAAGAAAAAATAATCTTATGTAAGAAGTTGATAGAAGGGTTACAGAAAGTCATCTGATGGTAACACATCGATTTTTTTTACATCGTGAGATAAACTGGTGTTTGTATGAGGAGAAAAATATCAGAAGTGAGGTTATTTAAGCAGAACTAAACAAACGCCGCACGTTGCTTGGGAAGCAATGATGTTCGACTTGCAGGGTTGCAAAAATTGCAGCGCGCTCTGTAGCGAACAATCCGTTAGCCATCAGAAAGCTTCATGGATGATGCATAGGTCAGAAAGGTTCGGTGGGAGATCTGTAACAGGCCTGTAGCTAATGCATGAGAAGGGACTTGATATGTAGGGCAGTACACTTGAAGGTAATGGAAACATGGGGGGGGGGGGAGGAGGGCTAGCTATTGGGAACACTCTGTGAGATTGCTCGGCGCGCCTCATCCGCTGGGACCATATTCTGCTCCCTAGAACAAAGAAGCAATGGCGTTCCTTCTTCTTATCTCCCTTTCTTATTTAGACTCTATGACTGCAAGAAGTGCTGAGTGCATTTGCGTCAAAATAAATAAAAAAGTAAAGATTGATCTAGCACTACCCTGAGCCTGGAGATGACCTACTTCTTCGTCGGGGACCACTCAACAAATCCATAATTCTGTTTGTGACTTTAGGTTTGTATTTCATAGAGACCCACTCACTTTACACTAAATTTTACAACAATTCCGTAGGAAAAGTGAAAAAAATAATAAATATCTGATGTGTTACACTCACATGACTTTCTCTAGCCGTTCTACAAACTACTTACATAAGATTATTCTTCTTTCTGCACCTTGTTAATCGAGGTATTCAGCACAATGTTCTTATTACTTAGTTTCCTATAAGTAGGAAGAAAATAAGGGAATACAGTATGCTAAATGGATAGTCAAATGTTTTAAAAGCTGTCGTTATGCGATTGTCATTACAAATCGCTTCTTTTCTTGGCCAGGAGTAGAACAAAAGATACTTCACAACAGAAACCAATAACAATGAATACCTCGAATACGGTGAGGTCTACGAAAAAAATGTATATGATGTAAATTGTGTATGTTAACAAGGCCTACATTTTTTTGTATAGTAACTTTTTGTCTATCTCTTAAGGTTTATTAGTTATGCCAAATTAAGCAAAATTCATCCAGAATAAACAGGGCTTTAGAAGCTATTCCCAGAAAATGCAAGATATACATTTTATTTGCCAGGTAAATATCTTTAATATACGATATTATAATGAAAATCGTTAGAGCCATTTTTAAGAAAATCAAAATTTTCGAAAAAAGTTCCATGTAAAGGGTAGTTTGGGGTTGGGGGATTTTTCTCAAAATCTTCCTGTCGCATCCCTGGAAGATACTGAACTTAAATACCAAGTTTGGTATTTTACCTACTCTTCGTTTTTGAGTTATCGTGTTCACAGACTCACGGGGACACACACACACACATGGACCTTTTTCTGGAGATGCTTTTTTGGATTCAGGGGGTCCTAAAACATGTATTCCCGGTGAAATGTCGACATCGAATTTTTGGGTGGAATGCAATACATCTCTATCCCTAGAGAAAGTAATAAAAATCTGGTGTATAACACTCACTTCAGTTGATGTATACACTAGATGACTTACCCCGCTCTGCACGGATCCATTCTATAAGTAAGGTCCTTGCTAAAAATATAGACCAATTCGACAGCAAGCGCCCCTAGCGGCAACAACGGGAAAATGTTGCCAGGAGGTCCTATACGCATTCGTTCTGAGCAGACGTAGAAAATTTCAGTTAGCTACTGAAGCTAATTAAGAGTAGCATGTGTTGGACTTCGTCATATCTCAAATCTTCCATCTTTATTAAATCTTATGTGTTCCATTCACATGACTTTCTCTACATTTCTTAAACAAATTATTGTTGAAAAGCTTCTTTTACTTGATGATAATCGAGGTAAACTTTAGCAGAAACTGATCTTATTACTTGGTCCCTTGTAAACAGAAGAGGAAAAATCGGATGTGTTCCATTCACATGACTTTCTCTACATCTCTGTAACAAATTATTGTTAATAATCTTATGCTTCTATTTACTTTATACTAATCGAGTAGTTGGAGATGGAGGGATTTTCTTGGTGTGTATGCCTGTGGGCAGCAGAACTCAAAAACGAAATGTCCATTAAATACCAAACTTGGTATATAAGTTCAATATCTTGCAAGGATGCGACCCGAAAATTTTCAAGAAAATCCCTCCATCCACAACTACCCTTTACATGAACATTTTTCGAAAATTTTGATTTTCTCAAAAACGGCTCTAACGATTTTGATTAAAATATCGTATATTGAAAATATTTAACTGACAAATAAAACACATATCTTGAATTTTCTGGGAATTTTTTATAACTGGAAAACCGTCAGAAGTAGACAAAAACTTACTTAATAGAAAATGTAGAGCTCGTTAAATCACACAATTTATGTTATATACATTTTTTCGTGGAGTGGATCGTTTTTAGGATATTTCTTGGTATTTGTTTCAGCTTTCAAAAAAACTTAATTTTCTCATACGGGAATTTGTCTACTCATATGCATAGAAAAAAAGAAACTTGAGTCACAGCTTTTGACATACTTTTTGTCTATGCTAATCCCTTATTTCTTTTCTACTTGCATAGAAGCAAGCAAATATACTATTTCTGTTATTTGCCATGCCCACACTTCACTTCCATATAGTAATGAAGACCTAACCATTGCCTCATACATGGCCTGTAATGTTTTTTTCTGGTATATCTGGTATCCGGGTCAATAGCCTGAATATATCAGACTGTTGTCCAATCCCTTTTTGTTTTACGTACGCTGTTTTAGAAAAATGTTCTATATTACTAAATTCGAAAAGTTGAATAAATACTTAACTTTGCATTTATGTTTAAATTTTCTTAAAGCATTCTGTAAAATCACTAGTATATTTTTGGAAAAACTTTATTTTTTCAAAAGCGGCTATAATGATTTTGACTCAAATAATAGATATATATTAAATACATTTACAAGAAAATAAAATGTCCATCTAGAAATTGCTGAGAATAACCCGAGAAGTGCATTTCTTTCGAAAAACTGATATAATTGTTCAAAACCGGTGTACGTTAACAAACAGACATTACTTGTTTTTAGTCATCTGATGCTTCAGATAAATTGGTAGTTAGTTAGTAAAATGATTAAAATGTACACAAAAAATCTGATGTTCCATTCACATGACTTTCTCTACAACTCTGTAATAAATGATTGTTAAAAAGCTTATGTTTCCATTTACTTCCTGCTAATCGAGAAAATATTAGCAGAGATAGTCTTATTAGTTGCTTCCTTGTTAGTAGAAGCGAAATAAGGGAGTACCATAGGTTAAAGTGATGGTCAAAAGCTGGTTGCTATGTGACTGAAGTTCCTTTGTTTGTATGGACGTGAGTTCACAAAGTCCTGCAAGAGAAAAGTATGTTTCTTATAGCTGAAACCAAAAACAGGGAATATTTCTAAAACAATCAACTCCACGAAAAAAATTGTATATAATATATTTGTGTGTTTTAACGTGCTCTACATTTGGTGTGGTAAGCTTTTGTCCATCTCTTACGGTTTAGCAGTTATGCAAAGTTCCGTAAAACTGACCCAGAATAAAGTAGTCTTCAGAGGCTATTCCCAGAAATTTCGTAATATTCATTTTATTTATCAGATAAATATCTTTAATATATGACATTTTAATCAAAATCGTTAGAGCCATTTTTTAGAATATCAAAATTTTCGAAAAAGTTCCATGTAAAGGGTAGTTTGGAGCACGGGGATTTTTCTCAAAATCTTCGTGTCGCATCCCTGGAAGATACTAAGTTTGGTATTTTACCGAATTTTCGTTTTTGAGTTATCGTGTTCACAAACAGACACACGGACACACACGGACCTTTTTCTGAAAATACCTTTTTTGGATACAGGAGAACCTAAAACGTATATTTCCGGTGAAATCTTGGTATCGAATTTTTTGGTTGAGTGCAATACCTTCTCTATACATTATGTAGATGGTACGTAGAGAGAAAGTAATAAAGATCTCTTTTAGCACAGAGATATTTCATAATAATTTTTTTGTAACTAACCTTCTGCGAGATATTCCTTATTAGTTGTTCAATTCTTTTAAAATCCTGTCGCGTTGTGGGTACGGAGTTTTAAAGCCATCTAATAGCATTAATGTCTATAGCATATATTATCTTGATTAAAATGAATAGGATAGAAAAACTTTCGTAAGCATTTGTACATCTACTTTTAAGCGAAGATGTAGAGAAAGTTATGTAAATGTATTATAGTTTTTTTTTCTGTGAATTGAAGGAGAATTCACTGTAAAATGTTAGGTACCATGCTATTCTTAAAACATACATTTGAATTAAAACTATTTTCCTACAATGCTTCAGGTATATGTACACACACACACACACACACACACACACACACACACGGGGTGGAATGGAAATCATTACATTAATTTAAACCGGTGATAGAACTCGGTTTTTGTAACACATTTTGTATCATACGTTTTTGTCTGTGACCATTTCCTACGGACCATTTCCTTTTAGTTGAAAAAAGAGACAGACAAGCTGGCAACGCTGCAGGCTTTGTGGGTGCCACTTGAATTTGGGTCAGTACATAAACAAACACGCCTAACAAGTGTAAGGTATTCCTTCTGTTTTTACTAAGCGAGTGTAGTCCAATCAGAATACCAATTACACTCTTTAACTCTCAAAACATTACACGACCCTGCGTCGTTTTTGCAAGCGACCGACATGTTTACATCGAGAAGCCGGTTCAGATCGCTGACCAACCTCAACACAACGTTGCCGCATTACTTCACGTTTGAGAATGCTACTAGGAATATTCCTTTAATTCTTTTAAGTGATTAATTATTTCGAAAACCTGTGTGATGTCCCATAATTACGAAACTAATGCCATAAATACATTATTCTACACATCTTACAAGCAACAAACTATTATTTTTGTACATTCTTGTGGAATTACGCATCCAATTTGTAACAAAATTTATTTAGTTTTTCGAAATCGGCTGATCAAAGAACAAAATGTCATTAGACTTTCTTTGTAATGTTTTTATGAAGCACATATTAAGAGAAATGCATTAAATGTATATATAAATAAAATATAATTAAAGAAAAAATCCCGGTTAAAAGAGTGCATAGATATCTAAACATGGCGTTTGTATGACATTGGTATTTGATGGTATTTTCCTTTTTGCGTCATGCTTTTCTTAAACACACATACACACAAGAGCGCGGTAGCACAATTTTTACCTAAGACTACCAATGAAAAAAAAATGTCCATAAAAACTATAATACATACCAATAAATATAAAGTTTTCTAAATAGAAAGAAAGTTTTAAAAATAACAATTAGCAATTTCTATTAAAAGGGGAATTATAATAAGATTATTTCATGTTCTATTTTTTCTAAAATAAAATATTTCATAAAGATTGGCTTTTGAAACACTTTGCATACAATTCAGGTGCATCAAAACGCGTATTTGTGATGAAATGATCTACATGTGATCTTTTATCTGGAATACAGCATTAGTTTCACTATTTACTATGTTAAGCAGAAACTAAAGCTAGATTTTCAGAGCTCAATAGATATTCCACACGTCATTTTTACAAAGAAATGAGAAACGCCTCCAAACGGCCCGCAATAGACGGTTACCGTATACGGTTAATTTATCGACGGAGCCAGCGAGAAGCGCTGTTATTTTCCTGGTCTACTGACCCGCCCAGCTGAAGCTAGGTCACTGGGGAAATGAGAAGGAAGTCGAAATGACACAACACTTTCAGTTACACGCAATGTGATTCAGATTTATTACCGGCAGTATCTTTTCCTTAATCCCAAAGTTCGCAATGCGAAGTAAGCATGACTTAGCAGTTTTGTGGTAAACACAGACTTTAATAACCCAATGGAGCGTGTCCGAAACCGCGGTCGGGCCGCTCAAATATTCCTCACACCTCGTCCTTGAATAACCAGAAGCTAAAAAAGTAATACCCTACTCGCTATACACTCACTGTATATAACGAAAAAAGGTAGGCGAAAAAATTCTCGATATTGTGAGAGTGCAATAACCAAAAATCTGATGTGTTCTATTCTCATGACATTCTCTACATCTCTGTAACAAATTATTGTTACAAATCTTTAGCAGAAATAGTCTTATTACTTGCTTCCTTGTAAGTAGAAGCGAAATAAGGGAGTACCATAGGTTAAAGTGACAGTCAAAAGCTGTTTGCTATGTGACTGAAGCTCCTTTGTTTGTATGGACAGGAGCTGGCAACATTTTCAAAGCTGAAACCCAAAAACAGGAATCAACTCCACGAAAAAAATGCATATAACGTAAATTGTGTGTTTTAACGTGCTCTACATTTTTTTTCGTCTGGTAAGTTTTTGTCTATCTCTTACGGTTTACCAGTTAGGCAAAATTCATCCTGAATAAACTTGTCTTCACAGACTATTCCCAGAAAATTCAAGATATAAATTTTAGTTGTCATATCAACAGTTTTAATATTTTTAAGAAAATCAAAATTTTTGAAAATTTTTCGATGTAAACAGAAGCAGGGATGGAAGTATTTTCTTAAAAATTTTGGTGTCGCATTCTTGGAAGATGCTGAACTTAAATACTAAGTTTGGTATTTAACGGATGTTTCGTTTTTAAGCGATGCTGCCCACAGTCGCGCACACACACACACAAACACAAACACAAACACACTAACATGGATATTTTTCTAAAACTGTTTTTTTTTATTCAGGGGGTCCTAAAACATGTATTTCCGGTGAAATCTCGTTATCGAATTTTTGGGTGCATTACAATACCTTCTTTATAATTATGTATATAGTACGTGCAGAGAAAGTAAATATTAGTTGTTTGTGGCATATTATCATTGGAATTTACACTTTTAATTAATACAGATTTTATTATTTTAAAAACAATTGCAATTTGATATATATTTTAACAATACTACTGTATCCATCATTTTGTACTCTGAACTCTGCAATACTGCCTAAAAAAAAATTCTGATGTTTACCATTCACATGATTTTCTCTACAAAGTATTGCTGGAAAAGATTATTCCTTTACATCATGGTAATCGAGATAACACTGAATATTTTCTTCCATCTAAGTACAAGGGAAACAGGCAAACACGACAATAAAATGCTTTAAAAACAAAATGAAATTCGGTTCTCTTTGAATGCTCAGGAGTAAAACAAAACAGAGATGAAACCGTTTTATGGTGATTAACGCCCGCTTTTACTACTATGGCACCGTTTGCGATTACACTGATGATTCATGGAACGAAAATGGAGCACCGGTGGAATGCAAAGGTGGAGGTAACCGAAGAACCCGGAGACAAGCCGCCGTCGCCGCTTTGTCCACCACAAATCCCACACGCGGTTGCTTGGGATTACATAGCTTAAAGTGGAATACGATACCTTCTTTACCTATTATACTCATAGTACGTGTGGAGAAAGTAATAATCCGATTTGCTACATTCTCATACATTTCACAATTCATAATGTAGAAAAGTATTTTTGATTCTTCTTTCCGGTGAAATCTTGGTGCCGAATTTTTGGGTGGAATGCAAACCTTCTCTATACACTATGTACATTGTACGTGTAGAAAAATCTTCTACAAAAACTTTCTCTATATCTCAGTAATAAATATTGTTAATAAGCTTGTTCTTTTATTTATTTCATGCTAATCGAGAAAAATTAACAGAAATAGCTTTATTCCTTGCTTTATTGTAAATGCTAGCGAAATAAGGGAGTACCATAGATTAAAGTGAAAGCCAAAAGCTGGTTGCTATATGACTGATGTTCGTTTGTTTGTATGGACAGGAGTTGGCAAATTCTTGTATGAGAAAAATATAAGCTTCTCTAAGCTAAAACTAACAAGTAATATCTCAAAAACGATCAACTCCACGAAAAAAAAAAAAAAAATATATGTAATATAAATTGTGTGTTTTAAAACGTTCTCTACATTTTTTGTGTGTTAAGATTTTGTCAATCTTTTACGGTTTAGTGGTTATGCAAAATTCATTCAGAATATGGTAGTCTTCAGAGGCTATTCCCAGAAAATTAAAGATATACATATTTTTTGTCAGGTAAATATCTATAATATACGATATTTTAATCAAACACACACGGACATTTTTATAAAAATTCTTTTTTTTTTTAATTCAGGTCCCAAAACATGTATTTCCGGTGTAATCTCAGTGTCAAATTTTTGGGTGCATTACAATACCTTCTCTATACACTCTGTACATAGCATATATAGAGAAAGTAAAAGGTAAAAATCTGATGTGTACCATTCACATGACTTTCTCTATATCCCAGCAACAAATTATTCTTAAAAAGCTTATATTTCTATATTTCTATTTTAACGTGCTCTATATTTTTTGTGTAGTAAGTTTTTGTCCATCTCTTACGGTTTAGCAGTTATTCAAAATTCATTAAAAATTCATCCAGAATACACTAATCTTCAGAGGCTATTCCCAGAAAATTCAAGACATACATTTTATTTGTCAGGTAAATATCTTTAATTTACGATGTTTTAATCAAAATCGTTAGAGCCATTTTTTAGAAAATTAAAATTTTCGAATAAAGTTCCATGTAAAGGTTAGTTGGGAGTGGGGGATTTTCTTGAAAAAATTTGTGTCGCATCTTTGGAAGATACCAAACCTAAATACCAAGTTTGGTTTTTAACGAACTTTTCGTTTTTGAGCTATGCTGCCCACAGGCACACACAGGACATTTTTCTAAAAATGCTTTTTTTTTCGATTCAGGAGATGTCAAATCTTGTATTTCCGGTGAAATCTTGGTATCGAATTTGTGGGTGCATTACAATACCTTCTCTATAGCACGTACATAGAGAAAATAAAAAGTAAAAATAAAATTTGTAGCAGTATATTAAATAGAGTTTAGTAGATTTCACATTGACGGAATATGATTTTTAATCGTCCTTTAAACTGCAACAAAACATCTGTAGAGTAATTTAAAAGCGGATATTACCTTCACCGTCACGAGAAGCTAAATACAAATGCCAGTCAACTAGGTAGCTTTTGCCATACGA
The DNA here is from genome assembly GCA_030762935.1 of Hymenopus coronatus. NCBI lineage: Eukaryota > Metazoa > Arthropoda > Insecta > Mantodea > Hymenopodidae > Hymenopus > Hymenopus coronatus. Next base: position 40,634,448 of record CM060880.1, read on the forward strand.
TCTAGGCGGCAAAAACGTACCTCACCGTCCTCTAATGTTAATTATCTTTTAAGAATAACTTCCGTATTAATTACTCTCTGAATGGCCTCTCCTATCAGTAGATATATGAAACTATTATAACATTTAAGAAGCTAAAATCAAATTTTAATATAATTTGTATTCCTTTTTCTATACGCAATATGTACATAGTGTGTAGAATAGGTATTGTAATGCACACAAAAATTCGATACCGAGTTTTCACCGGAATAACATGTTTTGGGTGCCCCAGAATCCAAAAGAAAAGCATTTTTGGAAAAATGTCCATGAGTGTGTCTGTCTGTCTGTCTGTCTGTGAGTATCTGTGGGTATCACAGCTCAAAAGTGAAAAGACTGTTAAATACCAAACTTGATATTTAAGTCTGCTATCTTCCAAGGATGCAATACGAAGATTTTCAAGAAAAACTCCCACCCCTAACTACTGTTTACATGGAACTTTTTTCAAACATTTTAATTTTCAAAAAAATGCCTCTAACGATTTTGATTAAAATACCGTATATAAGCACATCAGATTTTTTTTCATGTTATATTGTTATCGTCCAAAACAAAGTGATTCACTTCATAAAATTTAAAAGTCAGATATGCTCGATTCACATGACATTCTCTACATCTCTGCAACAAATTATTGTTATAAAGCTTATATCTTTATTTACTTCATGCTAATCGAGAAAAAAATTAGCAGAAATAGTCTAAATACTTTCTTCCTTGTAAGCAGAAGCGAAATATGGGAGTAGCATAGGTTAAAGTGATAGTCAAGAGCTGGTTGCTGTGACTGAAGTTCCTTTGTTTGTATGGACAGGAGCCGACAAGTATAAGTTTTTTAAAGCTGATACCAAAAACAAGGAATATCTGAAAAACTCCACAAAAGAAATGCATATAATATAACGTGTTTTAACGTGTTCTACATTTTTTTGTGTGGTAGGCTTTTGTCTATCTCTTATGGTTTAGCAGTTACGCAAAATTCGGTAAAATTCATCCGGAATAAAGCACTCTTCAGAGATTATTCCCAGAAAATTGAAGATATACATTTTATTTGTCAGGTAAATATCTTAATATCCGATATTTTAATCAAAACCGTTAGAGCGATTTTTGAGAAAATAATTTTTTTAATGTAGTTCCATGTAAAGGGTAGTTAGGGGTGGGGGATTTTTCTCAAAATCTTCGTATCGCATCCCTGGAAGGTGCCATCCTTAAATACCAAGTTTTTTCGTTTTTGAGTTATTGTGTTCACAGACACACAGACTAACACACACATACACAAGCACCCTCTTCTGAAAATGTTTTTTTTTTTTTTTTTTGATGCAGGAGACTCTAAAGCATATATCTCTAATGAACTTTTGTTATTGAATTTTTGAGTACAGCATATGCTATGTACATACGTGTAAAGAAAATAAAATCCAAAATTTCTTCTCAAAACATTATTATAATTTCTCTCTTATCAGCGCGTAGAATTATTATTTTCTGCCATATTTTACATTAAATAAACCAGCACATACCATCCTATATTTTTTTTTTCCTTTCTCTATAGAGAGGGTATGGAACTCCATCCAAAAATTCGACACCAAAATTTTACCGGAAATCAGTTTTAAGTTTTCCTGTAACCAAAAAAGCATTTTTACCTTCTCTACCTTTACTATGTACATAATGTTTAGAGAACGTATTGTATTCAACCCAAAATTTCGATTTCACCGGAAATACACGTTTTATTGTCCATTGTATCCAAAAATAGCATTTTTAGAAACTGTGGGTAAAATTATAAACTTAAATCCCAAGTTTATTGTCTTCCAAAGATTCGACACGAAGATTTTAGGAAAATCTCCCCATCGCTAAGGCCTTTTCCACGGTAAAATTGTTGAAAAATTGGGATTTTTTGAGAACTAACTAACAATTTTCATTAAAATACCGCATATTAAAGATGTTTATATCACAAATAAAATGCATATATTGAATTTTCTTGGAATAGCCTCTGAAGGCCTCTTCATTCTGGATGAATTTTGTATAACTACTAATCCGTAAAAGATACGCAAAAAGTAATTGAGAAAAGAATTTAGATCTCATTAAAACACATACTTTATGCCACACCTTTTCATTTTTCTTGCAGTTGACCATTTCCGAGATATTATTGGTTTCAGTTTTAAAATTGCTAAACATTTCTCATACGGGAAGTTGTCAGTTCCTGTCACGCAAAAAAATGCATTTAAATTCCATAGAAAGAACTTTTAAAGGGTCCGACTTTCGCTTTAGCTTAACTCATGTTTTAATTAGCACGAAGTAGAAGGAAGAATCAGGTTATGTAAAAATATTCCGTTACAGAATAGCTAGAGAAAGGCATATGAATGGAACACAACAGATTGTTTTATATATATAAAACGTTGGTATAAATCACTAAGAAAACCGATATCAAACGGGAACATGGAATTTGCAATCATTTAATTTTTAGTATCGTTCCATACGGATTTACTGCAAGTGTCCATTTTCTCAGACTTTAATCCAATTCCGCAATAAATCGAAGTCTTTAAAAAGTGTGAACTTCTGATCTTTCGGTTTTCTAGGCCGGTTAATGACTCACATACTTAATGCATTTTGAGAGCATATCCTAAAGTGACTTTCAAATGGAATGAGGTTTGTCCTTGAGCGCCGCCAGGCCAGCAGCCAATCGGAGTGATGCTGTGTTGACATATTGCATTCCCACTTTAGTGAGGAGTAACGCGCTAAGTGATTCCGTCTCTCATAAATACTACTTGCGCTACGAAAAAATATTCACATTTTGCAAAAATAATTCTAGAGGAAAATAGGGAGTAATATTCGTAGCAGAACCGTAAAAACCACATATTTTTGACTCAAATAGTTTTCATAATACACTTGAATAAGCATTACGTCGCCAGGCAGATTTGCATGCTCAGTGTGCGAGTGAGAGGGAAATATGAAAAGAGTGGGAGTAGTGACCTGGCAACGCAGAGCATCTCATTCGCTTCAGCGTAGAACTCTTTCCTTATGTTCATTCATTCCTTCCGAGTTCATTGATTCGTTAAATATTAATTGGAAACAAAATACGAAACCTTATTCGGGAATTACCAGAGTAAGATTTCAAAATTTATTTCCAATTAATCTCACCTTAACTGATATTCGAACACCGTACTCTTGAATGCGAGACAGACACGCTACAAGTAATTGTATAATAGTTATGAACTTTCGCAACGCCCTTCAGCTCATACACAAGGGTGTAAGTGGTAACGGTTTACCTGAAGGATGTTCCTGGAACTGACTGACCTACCTACTGATCAATGAGTGCGTGCCATTTAAATTACCTTTACGAATACTGAAGAAAATTCTTTGTTATTACTTTCTCTATACGTACTATGTACATAGTGTATAGAGAAGCTATTGTAATGCACTTAAAAATTCGATACCAAGATTTAAACGGAAATACATGTTTTGGGTTCCCCTGAATCCAAAAAAAAAAAAGCATTTTTAGAAGAATGCCCGTGTGTTTGGGTGTCTTTGGACAGCATAGATCTAAAACGAAAACACCGTTAAATACCAAACTTCCAAGAATTGGACACGAAGATTTTTAAGAAAATCCCCCACCACAAACTACCCTTTACATGTAACTTTTTTCCAAAATTTTGATTTTCTCAAAAATGGCTCTAAAGATTTTTATTAAAATAGCGCACATTAAAGATATTTACCTCATAATTAAAATGTAGATCTTGAATTTTCTGGGAATAACCTCTAAAGACTACTTTATTCTGGATGATTTTTACGGAATTTTACATTAACTCCTAAACCGTAAAAGATGGACAAAAACTTACCACACAAAAAATGTAGAGGACGTTAAGGCACACACTTTATGTTATATACATTTTTTTCGTGGAGTTGATCGTTTCTGAGATATTCCTTGTTTTTGAATTCAGGTTTGAAAAACTTACACTTTTGTCATATAGGAATTTGTCAACTCCTGACCATACAAACAAAGGAACTTCAGTCACATAGCAACCAGTTTTTATAGCTGAAACGAAAAACAAGGAATATCTCGAAAACAATCAACTGCACGAAAATATATATATATAACATAAATTGTGTGTTTTAAGGTGCTCTACATTTGCCGTGTGGTAAGTGTTTGTCTATCACTTACGGTTTAGCAGTTATGCAAAATTCCGTAATATTTAACCAGAATAAAGCAGTCTTCAGAGGTAAAAATACCCCCAGAAAATTTAAAATATACATTTTATTTGTCAGGTAAATATCTTTAATATACAACATTTTAATCAAAATCGTTAGAGCCATTTTTGAGAAAATCAACATTTTCGAAAAAAGTTCCATGTAATGGGTAGTTGGGGGTGGGGGGATTTTTCTCAAAATTTTCGTGTCGCATCCTTGGAAGGTACTAAAATTGAACACCAAGTTTGGTATTTTACCTACTTTTCGTTTTTGAGTTATCGTGTTCACAGGCACACGGACACACACACACACACACGGACCTTTTTCCGTAAATGCTTTTTTTAGATAAAAGGGACCCTAAAACATATATTTCCAGTGAAATCTCGGTATCGAATTCTTTGGTGGAATGCAATACTTTCTCTATACACTATGTAGGTACATAGTGCGTATAGAGAAAGTAATATGGCATTTTAATCAACATCGCTAGAACCATTTTGGACTGAAAATTTCAATGGCATAGCCGGGAGAAACGTGATTATTAGAACATCTAGGGCAATGCCGGAATTTTGCTATAGTAGCTCAGTGGTCAGATCAACTGCACGGAAAACAGAAGATCCGTGATTTAAATCCCGGCTATGAAATTGAATGTTTTGGTCGATTCTTAACTATCACCCTCCACATGGCTTGTGCGAAAAAACAAATTATATACCTATATATTATACGTAATCTTTATAATTACATTATGCTTTATGTGTAGAGAGTGGTTATTCTTCAACTTTGATTACGGCAGGTGTTTATTTATTAATTCGTTTTAGTAAAGCTGATTTTTACTTTCTCTACACGTACTATGTACATAGTGTATAGAGAAGGTATTGCACTCCACCCAAAAATTCGATACCGAGAGTTCACCGGAAATATATGTTTTAGGGTCCCCAATATCCAAAAAAAGCATTTTCACAAAAAGGTCCGTGTGTGTGTGTCCGTGTGTCCGTGAACACGATAACTCAAAAACGAAAAGTCGGTAAAATACCAAACTTGGTATTTTAGTTTAGTATCTTCCAGGGATGCGACACGAAAACTTTGAGAAAAATGCGCCCACCCCCAACTACCCTTTACATGAAACGTTTTTCGAAAATTTTAATTTTTTCAAAAATGGCTCTAAAGCTTCTGATTAAAATTTCGTATATTAAAGATATTTACCTTACAAATAAAATGTATATCTTGAATTTTCTGGGAATAGCCTCTAAAAACCTGTTTATTCTGGATGAATTTTGCTTAATTTGGCATAACTAATAAACCGTAAGAGATATACAAAACTTACTATACCAAAAATGTAGGTCTTGTTAAAGTACACAAGTTATGTTATATACATTTTTCTCGTGGAGCTTACCGTTTTCGAGGTACTCATTGTTATTAGTTTCAGTTGTGAAGTACTTATACTTTTCTCAGACGTGAGTGTGCTGTTTTCTTTGTTCTACTCCTGGCCAAGAAAAGAAGGGATTTGTAATGACAATCGCCTAACGACAGCTTTTAAAACATTTGACTATCGATTTAGCCTAGTGTATTCCCTTATTTTCTTCCTACTTATAAGGAACTAAGTAATAAGAACATTGTGCTGAATACCTCGATTAACAAGGTGCAGAAAGAACAATAATCATATGTAAGAAGTTTGTAGAACGGCTAGAGAAAGTCATGTGAATGTAACACATCAGATTTATTCGGAAGGAAACTTCCTGATAAAAGTGTGACACACAAATCAAAAGTTAGTTAATCTATGTTACTTGGGTGTTAAAATGGAAATATTGTTTTATTTATGGACGTTCTTTAATTGCTGAGGTTCTCAGCGTGTACTGGGCGTGTAAAAGCGCTTGATTTTGCTCAGAGGTCTCTCTATCAGACTTGAGGTTCTTGCTAAGAATTTTTACGGCCGAAAAAATCCAGTTTCCTCTTTCGAGTTTAGACCCGCGAGTATATGAGTTAAAGTGATCATCGAGAACCACTGCAGACCTCTCAGCAGGACAAATGAAGGTTTCGACGTTCTGTTGTTGGGGGTCTGTGTACCAACGCCACACAAAACCTTTCCCCGCCTATGTTAAGCACTGCCCTAAGCCTAACGCAATCTTTGTGGCAGTTAACTATTGCTGGGCACATAATTGACATGTTAATCACCAACGGAACCAAGTTGACAGTTATATGCGGCAGGAACAATGCCGGCAAATCCCAATTATCTTCCCCTGTAAGCCTCATTATCCATCACGAGCTGTGTAAGAGCATAATTGGACCTTCTATACACTCGATGATAGAAACAGGTTCCTTTAATCCCCAGAATGTAATATCTTTGCATCAGTTGGACGTCCAAATTATATTTAATGGAATTATTAGATCGTTTACATTCACTTCAAAGCTCAAGAAATATGCTTTTGTGTTTTAATAAAGCGCTGAAGAGTTTTATAACGTCAGCTATGAGCCAACGTCATTTAAAATTACTAAAGTGCATGAGAACCAAGCGTGTGACCCATCGAGAACATTGTCAACATCCGCAGTGGATTACAAAACGTGTGTGAGGGAGATACAATCGATAGAGTACAGCTCAGGGAGGTTTCATAGTCCAAAATAATGGCACTGAGACCATGAAAATAGCTTAAATAGTATATTACAATGCATGTGGGGAGAAGGAAAAATCTGTTGTTTTCCTTTCACCTGACTTTCTCTACATCTCTGCAACAAATTATTCTTGAAAGGATTATGTTTTTATTTACATAATACTAATCCAGAAGAAATTAACTTGTAAGTAGAAGCGAAATAAGGGAGTACCATAGGTTAAAGTGATAGTCCAAAGCTGGTTGCTATGTGATTGATGTTCCTTTGTTTGTACGGACAGGAGTGACAAATTCCTGTATGATAAAAGTATAAACTTTTTAAAGCTGAAACCAAAAACAAGGAATATCTCAAAAACGACCAACTTCTCGAAAAAAATTATGTAACATAAGTTGTGTGTTTTAATGTTCTCTACATATTTGAGAGGTAAGTTTTTGTCTATCGCTTACGGTTTAGCAGTTATGCAAAATTCCGTAAAATTCATCCAGAATAAAGTAGTCTTCAGGGGCTATTCCCAGAAAATGCAATATATATAGATTTTATTTGTCAGGTAAATATCTTTAATACAGGATACTTTAATCAAAATCGCTAGAGCCATTTTTTGATAAGATCAAGACCTTCGAAAAAAGTTCTATGTAGTTGGGGGTGGGGGACTTTCTTGAAAACCTTCGTGAGGCATCCTCGCAAGATCCCAAACTTAAATACCCAGTTCGGTATTTAACGGTCTTTTCGTTTTTCGGTTATGCTGTCCACAGGCATACACACGGATCTTTTTCCCAGAAATGCTTTTTTCGGATTTAGGGGGACTCAAAAGTATGTATTTCCGGTGAAATCTCGGTTTTGAATTTTTGGGTGCATTACAATACCTTCTCTAAACGCTGTGTACATAGTACGTATAGAGAAAATGAAAATACGAATACATAACCTTTATTTCCTATATTCTCCAATGAACTTATCGTTTTGGGCATTTCATTGTTTTCGACGTTAGTAAATAATGGAAATACCATCTGAAAATAAAATATATTACTAACATCTGTTGAACATAATGGTTCCAGCTACACGATAACCAACATTTTATTCGACTCTAACAAGTAATGGAAAAAGAATCTGAAAATGAAATTAATTATTAACATCTGTTGAACATAGCAGTTCCAGCAGTACGATAACCAACAGAAACATTACTCAAAAATGGCTCTAACGATTTTAATTGAAATTTTGTATATTCAAGATATTTACCTGACAAATAAAATGTGTATCTTGAATTTTCTGGGAATAGCCTCTGAAGAGTAGTTTATTCTGGATGAACTTTACTGAATTTTGAATACCTGCTAAACCGTAAGAGATGGACAAAAACGTATTACACAAAAAAATCTAGAGCACGCTAAAAGACACAATTTATGTAATATACATTATTTTCGTGACTTCGTCGTTTTTGAAACATTCCTTATTTTTGGTTTCTGCTATGAAAAAGTTATACATTTCTCATATAGGAACTTGTCAACTCCTATCCATATAAACAAAGGAACTTCATTGACATAGAAAACAGCTTTTGAATTTCGCTTCTACTTACAAGGAAGCAAGTAATAAAACTATGTCTGCTCATTTTTTCTGAGTAGCATAAAGTAAATAGAAGTATAAGCTTTTTAAGAATAATTTGTTGCAGGGATATAGAGAAAGTCATGTGAATGGTAGATATAAGATTTTTTGATACTGTAGGAGAATAAAAGTAATATATTTGAATAGTTGTGAAGAAATTATTATTTGTTTTAATGAAGTTGTTGATATTAAAATGTTCCTTGTCTTTTAGTATAAATTAATTTGTTAGCAAAATACTTAACTTCCTATATAGCATGCTTGAGATTATTCATGTAAATTTTCGTAAAAATCAGAGCTGAAGAGCAGGTAGTGCACCGAATAAATTTCATACACAAAACTGTAAAGCTAAGGAGAATTTGCGTGGGCAATTTAAACATAGTATTTTAAAAATGGCGGACCATGAAACATATTAAGCCACAATGATTCACAGGTACTAAAAATTGACAAATTTGTCATTTTCACCCAAAAACTCAATCCTACGTCATTTAAAGCTCTATAATAGCAACTCATATTTAGCTGTTGCATCTATAAAATGACTGCATTGTGAATCGAACCCTGTTTTCTGCCAGAGTCAGTTGCTACCACTGCGCTACGAGCATGGTCACACAACATATAATTTATAATCAGTCAAATATTTGTGTAGAGAAATAGGTAGGTATGGCTGTTACGCGTAACACACGAGAGCTGTTCAATAAAGAACGATCATATTTTTTTTTTTTTGACAACATACCTTTACACATCCTCATAATTTTGATGTTCCTTCTCAAAAAATCTTATGTGTTACACTCACATGACTTTCTCTAGCTGCTCTACAAACCTCCTACTAAAGATTATTCTTCTTTGTACACAATGCTAATCGAGATAAATATTAGCAGAATGTTCTTATTACTTAGTTCCTTATAAGTAGAAGGGAATAAGTTATTGTCAAATGTTTTAAAAGCTATAGCTATACGATTGTGATTTCAAATCACTTCTTTGCTTGTCCAGGAGTAGAACAAAAGAAAAACGGACACTTCCTGTCTGAGAAAAGTTTAAATCCATCACAATTGAAACCAATAACAAGGAATTTCTCAGAAATGGTTACCTCCACAACAAAGACGTAAAGGACATAAATGTTGTTTTTTGTTATGAGGTACATTTTTTGTGTTGTGAGCTTTTTTCTATCTCTTACGGTTTAGCAGTTAAGCAAAATTTGGCAAAATTCATCCAGAATAAAAAGGTCTTCAGAGGTTATTCCCAAAAAGTTTAAGATATACATTTTATTTCGGACATAAATAGCTTTAGTATACGGGATTTTAATCAAAATCTTTAGAGCCATTTTTAAGAAAATAAAAATTTTCAAAATTTTTTCCATGTAAAGGGTAGTTTGTGGTGGGGGAATTTTTTTGAAAATCTTCGTGTCGCATCCTTGAAAGATACTAAATCTAAATACCAAGTTTGGTATTTAACGGTCTTTTCGTTTTGGGGTATGCTGTCCACACACACACACACACACACACACATAGACAGACACACACACACACACACACAGACCTTTTTTTAAAAATGCTTTTTTCGGACTCAGGGGACCCCAAAACATATATTTCCGGTGAAATCTAGGTATCGAATTTTTGGGTGCATTACAATACCTTCTCTATCCCTATGTACATTGTTCATATGGGGCCAGAGAAAGTAAAAAGTCTTCCATGAATGCGATGCACTTGTCCCATCGTTTCTGCCAGTCCTCAAAGACATGCTGGAAACCATTTTTGAGAGGTCCTTCACCACTGCTTCTGATGATGGATAATGCCTACCACGTTTCTTCAAATTACAGAATAGAAAAAAGTCACATGGGGATAAATTCGGACTATAGGGAGGATGAGAGATGTTCTTCACGTTGACTTTTGCAGGATATTCAGCAACAACATTGGCAGTATGCTGTCGCGCATTATCGTGATGCAGCATCCAACCTGCTTCATGGAAGTGTGGCCTTTTGCGCCTGATATGGAGTTGTTTAGGGGTTGGTGATGAAGGTGATTTCCACACTGAGCTTTGCTGTTTGCTCTCAAAATGATGTAGCCAAGTTTCATCAGCAGTAATTACATTTGAAAGAAAATCCGGATCTTCCTCTAACATCAACTTTAACTGCATGCAGACCTCGCAAATGTTCTTTGTTTGGGAATCAACAGTCTTGGAACCCATCAAGCAAACACGTTTCATGTGAATGTTTCTGTCACCAATATGCGGGTGGCACCCAAAAAAAAAATGTTCAGCAGCAGTAACTTGAGCACCGAGTCCACCTTCCTTTGAAATTTATTGTCTGCCCTCTTTAAACATTTTAAGCCACTTTAGAGCTGTGCTGCAGGGAAGACCAGAATCTCCATAGGCCTCCTGTAACATGGTATAGGCCTCAGCTGAAGATTTGTTGAGACGAAAGCAGAACTTCAAAGCCGCGTATTGTTCCTGGCGTGTTACCTCCATTGTAGCGGTAGGTAATACTGAACATGTCTGAACTTGCCTGCCTCTCGCAGGTGGGAACACTACTAAGGCGTATGTTTTTTTGTTGTTACTTTCTCCACACGTACTATGTACATAGTGTATAGAAAAGATATTGTATTGCACCCAAAATTCGATATAGAGATTTCACCGGAAATACATGTTTTGGGTCCCCATGAATCCAAAAAAAGCATTTTTGGAAAAATATCCGTGTGTGCATGTGTGTGTCTGTGTGTATGTGTGTCTATGGACAGCATAACTCAAAGACGAAAAGACCGTTAAATACCAAACTTGGTATTTAAGTATGGTATCTTCCAAGGATGTGACGCGAAGATTTTCAAGAAAATCCCCCCACCGCCAACTACCCTTTTCATGGAACTTTTTTCGTAAATTTTGATTTTGTCAAAAATGGCTGTAAAGATTTTGATTAAGATATCTTACATTAAAGATATTGACCTGACAAACAATATGTATATCTTGAATTTTCTGGGAATAGCCTCTTAAGACTACTTTATTCTGGAGGAATTTTACATAACTGCTAAATCGTAAAAAATGGACAAAGGCTTACAACACATAAATGTAAAGCACATTAAAACACACACTTTATGCTATATAATTTTTTTTCGAGGAGTTGATCGTTTTTGAGATATTCCTTGTTTTTGTTTTCAACTTTGAAAAGCTTGTACTATTCTCGTACAGATATTTGTCAACTCGTGTCCATACAAACAAAGGAACTTCAGTCATCTAGTAACTAGCTTTAGACTTCACTTTAACCTATGATACTCCCATATTTCGCTTCTACTTACAAGGAAGCAATTAATAAGGTTATTTCTGCTAATTTTTTCTCGATTAGCATGAAGTAAATAGAGGAATAAGCTTATAACAATAACTTGTTACACAGAAGTAGAGAAAGTCATGTGAATGGAACACATCAGATATTTTTCATTTATATAGCCCCCTTTAACATCTAAGGTCATAGGGGGGTTTCGAATTAGAAACAACTCGTCTGTAGTTTAAACTATTTTATTTCCTCAAACACGCACATTCACACTCACATACATATTCCAGACTCTGTGGGGGATAGGGAATAGTTCCGGTTAAAAAAAAAATCCCCGCCCCAGCCGGGAATCGAACCCAGGATCTCGGGGTGAGAAGTCAGCTCGCTGACCACTCGACCACGGAGGTAGCTAACAGGATATAATAAGATTGGTTTTTAGCGCGAGAAATTATGACCGTAGTAAAATTATGATCAGTCTTTATTGGACAGCCCTCGGAAATCAATTTTGAAACCTGTTTCTTGATAGAGAGGTCGCCAGTGTTTGGATACTGGGCCGCAAGTTAGAAGTGCATGGTAAATACTCGAGAAACATTGGTTACAGACCTTGCAGTTTATGAAAACTATGAACGTTGTACTTCCGCTCTTGATTTTCCACGTGAGAACTTAATTAACCAAATGTAATTGCTGTCGATATTTTTTCAACGCCTCATTTGCCGCGAACAGTAAAAGAGCTTTCAAGCGCGCAGTGTACAATTTTTACAGCTACTCCACTCCAGTGGAGCAGCATGCCAGCCGCTTTTTGCTGCACAACAACAAGGCACTTCAAAACACACATGGAATTTAGTTATGAGAGTTTGTTTGATGCTTTAAAACGTTCCCGTTGTGGGTAAATAACAAAGCACGCACAGAGCTGCTTCGCCTGGTCCCGTTTCCACAGACAATTCGCTGCTGAAAAACTTTACGCCACTGCGCATGCGTGCTACAAACCACCACCATATCTTTACGTGCAAATAACCATGAGTGACATAATTAAACAATCTATATATATCTCCAACAAATTATTGTTAAAAAGCTTATGATTTCATTTACTTCAATCTAATGGAAACAAAATTAACAGAAATGGTCTTATTACTTGTGTATATAGTGTATAGAGAAGGTATTGTACTCCACCAAAAACTTCGATACCGAAATTTCACCGGAAATATATGTTTTATGGTCCCCTTTATCTAAAAAAAAAAAAAAAAAAAAAAAAAAAAAAAAAAGCATTTTTCCTGTGTGTCCATGTGCCTGTGAACGCGATAACTCAAAAACGAAAAGTTGGTAAAATACCCAATTTGGTATTTAAGTTTAGTATCTTCCAGGGATGCGACACGAAGATTTTGAGAAAAATCCCTCCACCCCGAACTACTCTTTACATGGAAACTTTTTCAAAAATTTTGATTTTCTCAAAAATGGCTCTAACAATTTTGAAGATATATACTTTACAAATAATATGTATATCTTGAATTTTCTGGGAATAGGCTCTGAAGACTACTTTATTGTGAATGAATTTTACGGAATTTTGTGTCACTGGTACACCGTAAGAGATGGACAAAAACTTACCACACAAAAAATGTACAGCACATTAAAACACACAATTTATGTTATATACATTTTTTTCGTGGAGTTGATTTTGTAGATATAAAACTTATACTTTTCTCATACAGGAATTGGTCAACTCCTGTCCATACGAACAAAGGAACCTGAGTCACGTAGCAACCAGCTTTTGACTTCACTTTAACCTATGTTACTCCCTTATTTCACTTCTGCTTGCAGGGAAGCAAGTAATAAAACTATTTCTGCTAATTTTTTCTTACATAGCATGAAGTAAATAGAAGCATAAGCTTTTTAACAAAAATTTGTTGCAGAAATATAGAGAAAGTCAAGTGAATGGATTACATCAGATTTTTTAAAGTTGTAACCAATAACAAGGAAGAACTCAAAAACGATGAACTGCACGAAAAAATGGTATATAACATAAATTGCGTGTTTTATCGTGATCTACATTTTTTTGTGTAGTAAGTTTTTGTCTTATGGTTTACCATTTATGCAAAATTCAAATAAATCATCCACAATAAAGAGGTCTTTGGAGGCTATTCCCAGAAATTTCAAGATATAGTTTTATTTGGCATGTAAATATCTTAAATATAAGAGATTTTAATCAAAACAGATAAGAGTCATTTTTGAGAAAATCAAAATTTTGACATTTTTCCCATGTAGAAGGTAGTTGTGTGTAGGGGGATTTTCTTGGAAATCTTCGTGTCGCATCCTTGAAAGATATCACACTTAATTGCCAAGTTTGATATTTGACGGTCTTTTCGTTTTTGAGCTATGCTGTCCATAGACATACACATACACAGACGGACCCTTTTTCCAAAAATGATTTTTTGGGATTCAAGAGGAACCAAAACATGTGTTTCCGGTGAAATCTCGCTACCGAATTTTTAGGTGGAATACAATACCTTCTCTATACACTACGTACATAGTACGTAAAGAGAAAGTACAAATCTGTTGCTGTTCGTTTACACGTCTTTATCAGCTCTGCAAACAAACTATTCTTACAAAGGATTATTGATTATTATCAGTTCACCCTGAAGACGAGGAAGATGCACTTCTCCGAAACGTTGGTGTCAAGCCAAGTTTTTACCTGGCTAGAAGCCCGAGAAGATTTTGAATTAATACGTCGCCAGGAAAGCTTCAGTTCTTATTATTGATTTATCTACGTCAAGCTTATCGAGATAAATTTTAGCAGAATTGGATAGGAGACTCAGACTGAAGAACTCAATGACATAGCCGGGATTAAAACCACGGATCTCGCGGTCTCTAGCCGGTTGCTCAACCACTGAGCTACCATGGCAACATGCCAGCATAGCATTGAATACCTCAACTGACTCTTAAGTATCCAACTCCTGTCCTACACAGGGTTTCTGTGAGAAAACAATTAAAATTAACACAATTGTCCATAAGTGTTGCCTATATTATGAATCCTGGGTCTAAATTGATACATTGTAAGTCGCCATTTGGGTTGTCATCTCAAAATGATTTGAGATCACTTTGTGGTTTACCGGGAGACATGTGAGTCAGTTGAGAAATTCCTACTATGATGGCATGTTGAGCCACCGGCTAGAGACCAGGAGATCCGTTGTTCAAATCCCAGCTAAGGCATTGAATTTTTCAGTCTGACTCTACCTATCCAACTCCTGTCCTACACACGGCTTGTATGATAAAACAATTAAAATGACCAAAATAGGTGTGAATACTTGCCTCTCTGTAAGCAGAAGAAAAGTAAGCGAGTACACTACGCTAAAATGATAGTCAAAGCGTTTGAAATCTGTCGCTATGAGATTGATATTACATACGTTTCTCTTTTCATGGCCAGAAGTAAAACAAAATATATATGAAACGGATGAGAACTTACTGTGTGAGAAAATATTAAACGTTTTAAAACTGAAACCAATAAAGGGAATTTCTATGTAATTTTAACTGTAAAAATCTGATGTGTTCCATTCACATGACTTTATCCACATCTCTGCAATAAATTAGTGTTAAACAGCTTATGCTTCTATTTATGTAGTTCATGGTAATTGAGGAAAAATTAGCAGAAATAGTTTTATTACTTGCTTCCTTGTATGTAGAAGCGATATAAGGGAGTATCATAGATTACTCCTGTATGAGAAAAGCATGTTTTTTTAAAGTTGAATCAAAAACGAGGAATATCTAAAAACGACTAACTACACGAAAAAAATGTGTATGACATAAATTATGTTTTAACATTCTCTGAATTTTTTGTGCGGTAAGTTTTTGTCTATCACTTACAGTTTAGCAGTTTTTCAAAATTCCGTAAAATTCATTTAGAATAAAGTAGTCTTCAGAGGCAATTCCCAGAAAATTCAAAATATACACTTTATTTGTCAGGTAAATAGCTTTAATATCCTATATTTTAATCAAAATCGTTAGAGCTGTTTTTAAAAAAATCAAAATTTTCGAAAAAAGTTCCATGTAAAGGTAGTTGGGGGTGGGAGGATTTTTCTCAAAATCTTCGTGTGGCATCCCTGGAAGATACTAAACTTAAATACCAAGTTTGGTGTTTTAGCTACCTTTTGTTTTTGAGTTAACGTGTTCACAGTCACACGGACCTTTTTTTTTTTTTTTTTTTTTTTGAAAATACTTTTTTTGGACACAGGGGACCCTGCAACATATATTTCCGGTGAAATCTCAGTACCGAATTTTTTGGTGGAGTGCAATACCTTCTCTATACACTATGTACATAGCATGTGTAAAGAAAGTAAAAAACTAATGACATAAATTGTTATTTTTAACGAGGTCAACATTTTTTGTGTAGTACGTTCTTTTTTTTATCTTACAGTTTATCAGTTATATAAAAATCATCCAAAATAAAGAGAGCTTGAGAGGCTATTGTTATATAATTCAAAATATGAGTTTTATTTATCGTCGTTATTCATTGGTAGTTTAATTAAAACCATTAGAACGTAAATAACGTGAGTAACGGGTGATATGTGCACGTTATAGTCCTATAATCGGTTTAACAATATTTATAAAATTACAATTAAATCCACTTTCTAATTATAATTCAACAGCAATCCATAAATAAATAAAATGTATTGTAATCCAGTATCCAACATATGTAAATGTATGAAGATAGCTTTTAAGGTTTCCATTTTTACTTTCTCTACACGTACTATGTTCATAGTGTATAGAGAAGGTACTGTTATGCACCCAAAAATTCAATACCGAGATTTCACCGGAAATACCTCCTGAATTCAAAATAAAGCATTTTTAGAAAAATGTCCATGTGACTCTGTGTATCTGTCGGTGTGTGTCTGTGGGTAACATAGTTCAAAAATGAAAAGACCGTTAAAAACTAAACTTTTGAATGCACTGTACCACTCATATGCATATTTTTGATAAAGTCGATTCACCGTAAGCCCTCTGTAACACTTTCAGCGATTCGGCACATGAAATATCATTTGCAATACAAAATTTGAGACATATTCCTTGTTCAAAATTTGTATCCATCGTAAAATCGCAAATCGCGTAAGAGATGACGGTCAAACTCCGCGTGGGTATAAAGGAAAATTGTACCAGCTTAGCGAAAATAATAATTTCGAATCCCCTTTTAAATAGGATTTTAAATGATCAATTCCCGGTACTTTCTTGACAGAATGTATGTAGCACAGAGAAAACAATCACCCGGTGAGAAAGGTGGTTTTTGTCCAACCAGAAAGTTTAGGGATCACCAGTTTGCATTCAGAATTTCAAGTTACATTTCATGTCCATCGTCGGAATGTTTTTAAGAGCGTAGCATAAAGATGGAAGACATGGGCGGAGTCAGCGAAAAGACCACGACTTACTATAAGTATTTTTCCTGACTATTTTTAATGTCTTTGAGTGTACATCTGCTACAATTCACCGTACAAGTGTTTTACTCATAAAGCAGGAAGTAATTCAATGATAAATTTTGTTAATGGTGTGCATTAAGCAATAAAATACAAGCGAAGGTACCTTTAAAATATTCTACACTTTCAAAGGTTTTCAAGGCAAACCGTGCAAACAAACGTGTTTAGACATTAAAGCATTTACTGAAATAATATGCTGGACATATAACTGGTTGCAGTACTACCAATATGAGATCATATCTCTGACAGGCGGCTGGAGAAAACTTGTTCATAATATGAGACCTGGTTAAGCCACTGAATTTTTCCTGCAAAATGATTGTTTAATAATTCAGCAAGATATTCAAAAACAAATTAAACAAAACATGGAAATTGTTTGGAAATAACTAAATGACCTTAAAATAAATACATTTTAATGTTATGGTGTGATTAACAATTACATTAATATTATATAAACAACATTCTGGCTTACATCACGAAAACATCTGATGTGTTCCATTCACATGACCTTCTCTACCTCGCTGGAACAAAGTATTGTTGAAAAGCACATTCTTGCATCTATCTTATGATAATCTAGATAAAAATTAGCAGAAAGTGACTTAATTACCTGCTTTATTGTAAGTAAAAGAAAAATAAGGGGCTACACTAATCTAAAATGATAGTCAAAAAATTTAAAAGCTGGTTGTCATGTGGCTGAAATCCGTTTCTATGCAGGGCCAGAAAGGTGAGAAAAGTTTAAGTATTTGGAATCTGAAACAAATAACAAGGACTATCTCAGAAATGGTTAATTCCACAAAAAAAAAAGTACATGTCATAAATTGTGTATTTTAACGTATTGTATGTTTTCTGTGCAGTAAGTTTTTGTCTATCTCTCACGATTTACTAGCTACGCAAAATTCAGCACATTTTATTCAGAATAAAGTGGCATTTAGAGGCTGTACCCAGAAAATGCAAAATATACATTTCATTTGCCATACAAGTATCTTTAATATTTGGTACCGATTTTAATCAAACACATTAGAGCCATTTTTGAGAAAATTAATATTTTCATAATTTTTTCCACGTAAAAGGTAGTTCCAGGTGGGGGGATTTTTTTCAAAATCTTCGTATGGCATGCCTGGAAGATACTAAACTGAAATTCCAAGTTTGGTATTTTACCGACTTTCACAGACACACGGATACACACGGATCTTTTTCTAAAAATGCTTTTTCTGGATAAAGGGGACCCTAAAAGGTTTATTTTGTACACACTACGGACAAAATACGTGTAGTGAAAATAAAACAAAGACCATGCAAGGAGAAATGGTTGCATCATAGTGCACAAGTACTAACTACACATTTATCAATTGTTGTTCAGAAGTTTTAGCTAGATGTGGTACTTGTCTCTTAGATAAAGCTTTAGGTGGTGAAGGAGTACACAGCTGTTGAACTCGTGCCGCACATGTATCAGACTAAGCAGCTCTTTCCCCTACTGGCTTGGAAGGTCGCCCCCACCCACCAGCTAAAACGTCGTTGAACAGACAAAGTTTTGAATATAAACAATAATCACGTATACTTTTTATATTCTCTGCTTTTTAGGTTACCTCCACTCTCAGCGAGATTTCAAAGGAGAACACGTAATCTGATATTTTTAAAAAAAAATAATTTTAAAATTTCTTTTTGGCAACCTGGATTAAGATAAAGGAATAACCGTAATAACGCTTTAGGTGGCTTAAACTAAAACAATTCAAAACGGTTTTGATATTTTACTGTAATAATAAATTTGGCATATTTTTTTTATATTTAATTAAAATGGATTTAATTAATTACACGCATTAAATTTCCGAAAATTAACCTGCTTTTGTTTCCAGTGGTTTAATCGTTTCTTGTTTAAAAAAATCTGATGTGTACCATTCACATGACTTTCTCAACATCCCTGCAACACATTATTCTTAAACAGCTTAAAATTTATACTTCTATTTACTTCATGCTAATCAGTAAAAAATTAGCAGGAATAGCCATATTATTTGCTTCCTTGTAAGTAGAGGTGAAATAAAGGAGTACCATAGGTTAAAATGATAGTTACAAGCAAGTTGCTATGTCACCAAAGTTCCTTTGTATGGACAGCAGTTGACAAATTCCTGTATGAGAAATGTATAAGTTATTCACAGCAGAAACAAAAACGACGAACTCCACGAAAAAAAAAATATATATATAACATAAATTGTGTTTTTTAACGTGTTCTACATTTTTTGTGTAGTAAGTTTTTGTCCATCTCTTACGGTTTAGCAGTTATTCAAAATTCAGTAAAATTCATCCAGAATAAACTACTCTTCAGAGGCTATTCCCAGAAAATTCAAGATATACATTGTATTTGTCAGGTAAATTTTTTTAATATACGAAATTTTAATCAAAATCGTTAGAGCCATTTTTGAGAAAATCAAAATTTTCGAAAAAAGTTCCATGTAAAGGGTAGTTGGGGGTGGGGGATTTTTCTCAAAATCTTCGTGTCGCATCCCTGGAAGATACTAAACTTAAATACTAAGTTTGGTATATTACCTAATTTTCGTTTTTGAGTTATCGTGTTCACAGACACACGGACACACACACACGGACCTTTTTCCGAAAATGATTTTTTTTAGATAATGGGGACCCTAAAACATATATATTTCCGGTGAAATCTCGGTATCGAATGTTTTGGTGGAGTGCAATACCTCCTCTATACACTATGTACATGGTACGTATAGAGAAAGTAAAATTCTGCTTTGTTTTAGATGCGAATTTCTCTACCTATTCTCCAACAATCTATTCTTACTATAACTTATTCTTTTATCCAGTTTACGATATAAATATTTGCTGAAATACTTTTACTACATGCTTCCTGGTAGCTGTGTTAGAAACAGGGTAAATACATTAGGCGATAGCCAAATCTTTCATCAACTGTTCTGTATGCGATGCACTGACATTCCATTCTTGTTGTTTGACCAAGAGAAAATAAAATAAATAACGAGTTCCCATTTGAAAAATCTATCAGTATTTTAACATTAAAACCAATAACTGGAAATATCTCGGAAATATTTAACTCTACTAAAAATCTATTTGAGATAAATTCTGTGTTTTAACGAGATCTACAATTTTTATGCAGTAAACCTTTCTGTAGTTATACAAAAGACATCCAAAATGAACAGGACTTCAGAAGTTATTCCCAGAAAATTTAAAATATACATTTCCTTTAGCATAAAATATCTTAAACATATGATATTTTAATCTAAACCGTTGATATTCCTTAGCAAATCAAAATTTTAGAAAATGTTCCATGTAAAGAGTAGCTCGGTGTGAGGAGGTTTTCTTGAAAATCGTCGTGTCACAAACTTGAAAAATGCTGCACTTAATATGTACCAAGTTTGATATTTATCTGAGATTTCGCTGTCAAGTAAAAAGAACAATGTCACATTCTATAAGAATTGTCAAATTTTGCCCAAAATTTGTTGTTAAAAGTATTTCAATACCTTTTTTTTTGTGGTAGTGTTTAACGTCCGCTTTAACTACTAATGGCACCGCAGGCGGTGACACTGATGATACATAAATGATGTTGGAGCACCAGCGGGGGAAACCGGAGTACCCGGAGAAAACCCGCCCCAGCGCCGCTTTGTCCACCACAAATCTCACATGCGGTCACTTTGGATCGAACCCCAGCCGTCTAGGTGAGAGGCGAGTGGTCTAACCACAATCAATACCTTAATTTGCTTAACAATAATTCTAGTATTATTTAATATTACACAAATGTCAGTTAATGAGTAATTAATGAGTTAATGAGTCCATACACAGACCTTTTTTCTATTTTTTATTCCGGGTAATTCCACTCCTTTGCTTCCAGTGAAAAATCTCGCATAGAATTTTTGGATGAAATACCGCACCTCCTCAACCTA
This sequence comes from Hymenopus coronatus, assembly GCA_030762935.1. Lineage (NCBI taxonomy): Eukaryota > Metazoa > Arthropoda > Insecta > Mantodea > Hymenopodidae > Hymenopus > Hymenopus coronatus. The sequence goes on from CM060880.1 coordinate 40,655,453, forward strand.
ATATATAAATTATAATAGGTATTGTATATATATACATATATAAAATCTTCATTTTTTACCTTTCTGTAAACATAATATATTCAGTATGTTTATCTAAAGTAAAAATGAAGCAAGTTATTAACAAATTAATATTCCTTTAGTAATGGTATCAAATTAGGGGAATGTATATCAATTTTAATTTACCTGCTGACGATGAGAGTATTAATCTGTATTTTGTTTAAATTAAATAAACTTTTCTTTCAAACTGGGAGACTTTGAGAATAAAATAATTTGTGGCAACTTAGTTTTATTTATTTTTTTAATGTTGTATCTTTTTGTTTTATTTAGGATTTTCCTTAATATGCTATTCTCCCGTGTTTCTAGAATCTATTTTAATTTTATGATATCAGCCTTATTCTCTAAGGCATTGATCAGGTTGGTTTTTATTATGCTTTGTGGTTGTTATTTTCTTATCAAGATCAATAACAATAAAAGACAGATTTTGTCGAAATCTCTTTCATCAACTTATAAACAAGCTGCTTCAAGTATCTTTTGTTACTCTAATTTCCAATAAGGGTTCATTTTGTAACTGACTGTCGGTTCTGGAGTCAGTTTGCAGCCATTTTTATATCCAGAAAGTAGAATATTCATCATATTTAAATGTAAACGTTCTGAAACCCTGAACTTACTATTGTATATTTATTGTATCTCTAACTGCTAAAAAGAAATCAAATTAAACTTGATTTAGCTTCAAACATTTTAGCGCTATTGCGCACGAAAACAGTAAAAAAAATCCGATGTCTTCCATTCACGTGACTTTCTCTAGATGTCTGCAACAAATTATTGTTAAAAAGCTTATGCTTTTATTTATTTCCTTTTAATCGAGATAGTCAAAAGTTGGTTGCTATGTGGCTGATGTTCCTTTGTTTGTATGGACAGGAATTGTTAAATTCCTGTATGAGAAAAGTATGTTTTTTTAAAGCTGAAACCAAAACACAAGGAGTATCTCAAAAACGACCAACTGCACGAAAAAATGTATACTAGATAAATTGTGTGTTTTAAGGTGCTCTACATATTTTGTATCGTAAGTTTTTGTCCATCTCTTACGGTTTAGCAGTTATGCAAAATTCCGTAAAATTCATCCAGAATAAAGTAGTCTTCAGAGGTTATTCCTAGACTATTAAAGGGATAAATTTTAATTGTCAGGTAAATATCTTTAATATATTAAATTTTAATCATTTTAGAGAAAATTAAAATTTTCGAAAAACGTTCCATATGAAGGGTAGTTTAGGTTGGGGGAAGTTTTCTCAAAAGCTACGTGTTGCATCCCTGGAAGATACTAAACTTAAATACCAACTTTTCGTTTTTGAGCTATCGTGTTCACAGTCACACGGACACACGGAAACACACGGACCTTTTTCTTTACTAAGCATAGGATGCTTTTTTATATTCAGGGGACCTTAAAACATATATTTCCGGTGAAATATCGGTATCGAATTTCTGGGTGGAGTGCAATACCTTCTCTATACACTAGGTACACAGTACGTATAGAGAAAGTAAATATTTTGTTTTTTACCATTTCAGAGTACCTTGTCCGCTCAACGAATATCAACACGATGAATGACGTTTGTAACGAATGCTCACTACTCGTGTGTGGTGAATCGCGTTTCATGATCTTTACAGTTCCAAATTAATACATCTGATGTGTTACACTCATGACTTTCTCTAGCTGCTCTACATACCTCCTACAAAAGATTATTCTTCTTTGTCCACAATTCTAATCGAGATAAACAGTAGCAGAATGTTATTACTTAGTTCCTTATAAGTAGAAGGGAATAAGGGAATGCGCTATGCTAAATTGATTGTCAAATGTTTTAAAGCTATCGTTATGCGATTGTCATTGCAAATCACTTCTTTGCTTGGCCAGGAGTAGAACAAAAGTAAAACGGACACTTCCTGTCAGAGAAAATTTTAAGTTGTTCACTACTGAAACTAATAAAAAGGAATATCTCGGAAACGGTTACCTTCAAAACAAAAACGTAAAGGACATAAATTGTGTGTTTTGTCGTGATGTACAGTTTTTGTGCAGTGAGTTTTTTTTTTTATCTCTTACGGTTTAGCAGTTAAGCAAAATTTGGCAAAATTCATCCAGAACAAAGCGGTCTTCAGAGGCTATTCCTAAAAAATTCGAGATATGCATTTAATTTCGGACATAAATAGCTTTAATATACGGGATTTTAATTAAAATCGTTAGATCTAAGTTTTTTCCATGTAAATGGTAGTTTATGGTGGGGGATTTTTTTTGAAAATCTTCGTGTCACATCCTTGGAAGATATTAAACCTAAATGCCAAGTTTGGTATTTAAGGGTCTTTTCGTTTTGGGGCTATGCTGTCCACAGATACACACACACAGAGACCTTTTTCTGAAAATGCTTTTTTTTGGATTCAGGGGGATCCAAAACATGTATTTCGGGTGAAATCTGGGTATCGAATTTTTGGGTGCATTACAATACCTTCTCTATACACTATGTACATAGTACGTGTAGAGAAAGTAAAAATGCTTTACAAGAACGACCTTGCCTTCTTAGTAGGCGATGTTTGACTGCGGTTAAAATAAATGCAAAGACAGTTTACTCCCGAACTTTCCTACGAACTGCTGCGTGATATTCTAGCAAAACATGAAAAAGGAAAAAAATTTAAGTATTGAGACAATGCCAGAGCACCTTGACTCCACCCACAGCTGACGAGTACAGTCTGGTCTTCTAAAACATCACTCTGTCTGTTAACGTGACCACAAGAATTGATAGAATTCAATTGAACAACCTTGATGAAACAGAATTTCAAGTGTGCTTCAAACGGATGATCTAAATGCTAATGCTCTAGTTATCTAGACACGAATAGGCAAGTCTCTATGTGTTCCATACAGCGCTGTAGCAAATTATTGCTAAAAAGTATATTCTTCTATCTAGTTTTTATAATAATCGAGTGAAACGCCAGCTAAAATGTTCTTAATTACTTGCTTCCTTGTAAGTAGGAGACAAATAAGGGAACACACTACACTAAAACGATAGACAAATCTCCTAAATGCTGGTTGCAAAGTGGCTGAAATCCGTTTCGAATGAGAAATGTTAAGTATTGTAAATCTGAAACAAATAACAAGGAATATCTCATATATGGTCAATTCCACGGAAAAAACATATATGACATAATTGCGTCTTTTTACGTTATCTACATTTTTTGTATAGTAAGGTGGTTTCTGTTTCTTACGGTTTACCTAGTAGGCAAAATTTATCAAAATGCTTTCTGGATAAATACGACTTTAAAGGTTATTCCCCCAAAAGTTCAATATATACATTTTATTTGCCATATAAATATCTTTAATATACGGTATTTTAATCAAAATCGTTAGAGCCATTTTTGAAAACATTAACATTTTCGAAAAATGTTATATTTAAAGGACAGTTTGGGGCGGGGGGAATTTGCTCAAAATCTTCGTTTCACATCCTTGGTAGATATTAAACTTGTATTCCAAGTGAGATACTTTACCGGCTTTTCGTTTTTGAATTAATTTGTTCACGGACACACACACACGGACCTTTATCTAAAAATCTGATATGTTACACTCGCATGACTTTTTACTTTCTCCATACGTACTATGTACATAGTGTATAGAGGAAGTATTGCACTCCACCAAAAATTCCATACCGAGATTTCACAGGAAATAATTGTTTTAGGGTCCCCAACATTAAAAAAAAAAGTATTTTCACAAAAAGGTCCGCGCGCGGTATTTAAGTTTAGTATATTTCAGGGATGAGACATGAAGATGTTGAGAAAAATCCCTTCACCCAAAACTATCCTTTACATGAAAATTATTTCGAAAATTTTGATTTTCTAAAAAATGGCTCTAAGGATTTTGATTAAAATGTCGTATATTAAAGATATTTATCTGACAAATAAAATGTGTATCTTGAATTTTCTGGGAATAGCCTCTGAAGAGTACTTTATTCTGGATGAATTTTACGGAATTTTGCATAACTACTAAAGCGTAAGAGATAGACAAAAACTTAGCACACAAAAATGTAGAGCACGTTAAAACACACAATTTATGTTATATACATTTTTCTCGTGGAGTTTATCGTTTTTGAGTTATTCCTTGTTTGGTTTTACCTTAAAAAAAAACTTGTGCTTTTCTCACACAGGAATTTGTCAACTGCTGTCCATACAAACAAAGGAGCTTAAGTCACATAGCAACCAGATTTTGAGTATCCTATGTAGAGAAAGTAAAAAGACGAAGCATTATTTCTCAGATTTAGTGTTGTGAGGATCAAGCAGCATCGAGGACTCTAAGAGAACGTAAAAACCCTTACATCACTGATATGGTTGCTGTGGTTTCCTTAGGTGAATGTGCGAATCTGCTCCATGTGACGTCAGCCGGGACTCCCAACACCTTGGAACGTGTGCGAGCGAGACAGAGAGGGAGGGAGGGGCATGTTTGTTATAAGGACAACATCAGTCAGTTCAACTCAACAGTTGGTGTTCAGTGGTGTACGTACGTATAGCATCGTCCATTCATCGCGATGGTAAGTCAATATTCACGCTAATGGACCTAGGGAGGTATCGATATCTCTCATGTTACTGCATTAGGTTCGACCTCTGTTCGAGATCATAAGTCTCCAGAGAATCTAAGGAAACACTTCCACAATAACAACATATTCCATTTACTCTAATGTGATTAGACTACATTTTAGTGGTGTTCATCCCTGTTCAACATTTAAACCATTACACATATTTACGTTAAGAAATAAACAATATATCTGTTATACTATTATTTTTTACCTTCTCTAGCCCGTATTAACAATATACATAGTGAATAGAAAACGTATTATATTCCACTCAAAAATTTGATACCGATATTTCACTAGAAATATATGTTTTTGGGTCCCCTGCGTCCGAAAAAAAAAAAAACCCTTGTGTGTCTGTGGACAGCATAGTTCAAAAACGAAACTTGGTATCTTCCAAGGATGTGACACAATGATTTTCAAGAAAATTCCTCCACACCTAACTACCCTTTATATTGAAAAAATTTCGAAAATGTTGATTTTCTTAAAAATAGCTATAACGATATTGATTAAAATATCGTATATTAAAGATATTTACCTGACAAATAAAATGTATATTTTGAATTTTCTGGAAATAGCCTCTGAAGACTACTTTATTCTGGGTCAATTTTACGGAAACACACCATTTATGTTATGTTATATACGTATTTTTCGTGGAATTGATTTGTTTTTGAGATATTCCTTGTTTTTGGTTTCAGCTATAAAACACATACTTTTCTCATACAGGACTTTGTAAACTCGTGTCCATACAAACAAAGGAACTTCAGTTACATAGCAACCAGCTTTTGATTAGTGGATACAGGGGACCCTAAAACATATATTTCCGGTGAAATCTCGGTATCGAATTTTTGGGTGGAGTGCAATACCTTCTCTATACACTATGTAAATAGTGCGTATAGAGAAAGTAAAAACATATTATTCTTCTATTCAGTTTATAATAATCGAAATATATATATATAAAAAGCTTATACTTTTCTCATACAGGACTTTGTGAATTCGTGTCCATACAAACAAAGGAACTTCAGTCACATAGCAACCAGCTTTTGATTATCACTTTAACCTATTCTACTCCCTTATTTCGCTTCTACTTACAAGGAAGCAAGAAATAAGACTATATCTGCTAATTTTTTCTCGATTAGCAGAAGTAAATAGAAGCATAAGCTTTTTAAAAATAATTTATTGCAGATATATAGAGAAAGTCATGTGAATGGAACACACCAGATGTTTTTACCTTCTGTAGCCCGTATTAACAATATACATAATGAATGGAGAAGGTATTATATTCCAATAAAAAATTTGATACCGATATTTCACTAGAAATATATATTTTTGGGTCCCCTGCGTCCGAAAAAAAGCACATTAAAATAGAAACTCCTTGTGTGTGTCAGCATAGTTCAAAAACGAAACTTGGTATTTAAGCTAGGTATCCTCAAAGGATGTGAGACAATTATTTTCAAGAAAATTCCTCCACCCCTAACTACCCTTTACATGGAAAAAAATTCGAAACTGTTGATTTTCTTAAAAATGGCTGTAACAATATTGATTAAAATATCGTATATTAAAGATATTTATATGACAATTAAAACGTATATCTTGAATTTTCTGGGAATACCCTCTAAAGATATCCTTATTCTGGATTAATTTCTCGTAAGTTTGTATAACTGGTAAACCGTAAGAGATAGACTAAACCTTACGTAACAAATAATGAAGAGTTCGTTAAAACACACAATTTATGTTATATACATTTTTTTCGTGGAGTTGACTTTTTTTTTTTTTTTTTTTTTTATTTTTTTTTATTTTTTTTTTTTAGGTATTCCTTGTTATTGGTTTCAGCTTTAAAACACTTGTACTTTGTCTACTCCTTGCCATACAAACAAAGGAACTTCAATCTCATAGCAAACAACGTTTAAAGATTTTACTATTGCTATAGTCAATGGTACTCCCTAATTTCTCTTCTATTAATAAAAAGCAGGTAGTAAGAAATTGCTGCTATTTTTTTTTTCAGGATTAGCATGAAGTAAATAGAAGAATAAGCGTTTTAACAATAATTTATTGCAAAGATGTAGAGAAATTCATGTAAATGGAACACATCAGATTTTTAGAAAAAGGTCCGTGTGTGTCTATGTGTGTGTCTGTGGACAGCATAGCTCAAAAATGAAAAGCCGGTTAAATATTAAACTTGATATTTAAGCTAGGTATTTTTCAAGGATGCGACACAAACATTTGTAAGAAAATTCCCCCACTCCCAACTACCCTTTACATGGAAAATTTTCGAACATTTTGGTTTTCTTAAAATTGGCCCTACTAAATTTGATTAAAATATTATATATTGGAGATATTTAAATACCAAATAAAATGTATATCTTGAATTTTCTGGGAGTAGCCTCTGAAGACCACTTTATTCTGGATGAATTCTTCATAACTACTAAACCGTAAGAGATGGACAAAAACTTACAACACAAAAAATGTATATCTCGTCAAAACAAACAGTTTATGCTGTGGAGGTAGTCGATTCGGAGATATTTCTTGTTATTGGTTTCAATTTAAGGTACTTATTCTAAGACGCAAGTGTTCGTTTTTCTTTGTGCTACATTTTAGCCTAGTACATTCCCTTAGTTCTCTTCATGGTGTAGAAAAAAGAATACTCTTTTGTAAGAAATTGTAGAGCAGCTAGACAAAGTCCTTTTTCGTGTAATATCTTTTAGGCTATCTCTTATTAGATTCATAAAATTACATAAAATATCTCATTAATTAACAGCATTTCAAAAGCTATTTCCAGGAAATTAAACGTACGCATATACTTTTATTTGTCATGTAAATATCTTAAGAATATTGTATTTTAATGAAAATCATAACAGCGTGTTTGATAAAATATTGACAATTTGGCCATAAAGCGGTAGTTTGGTATAGGCAATTTCTTTGGGTAGCAACTTTGGAAGATAGTTATATAAACAAGGCCAAGTTTGTACTCGAGAATTTCATTTTAGATTTATGCTGCTCACAAACACATGTAAGCGTTTATATGAGTATAAATTCCTGTATTTGTAAACCTTTGCTTGGCTTGTTTTACATGCAGTTAGTATACCAATACCTGACATTTCGGTGCACAACGGAATATTACGGCAGAAAGAACTATTATGCAGAAATATCATTTTTATTGAATGACTATAATGACCATAATAATGACCAACAAATACGGAAAGGGTGATGTGGCCAGCAGGAATGCTGGCTATCTAGGCCGGGATCGCTGCCTATCGCAGGACCTCGATTTCCTCATGATGCTGAGTGGACACCGGTCCCATACCTATCCGGAACTTAAAATCAACTCACTACGCCACGGCGCAACTGAGTTTCCTACTTTCACAAATGTATTCTTTAGTTTAAACCAATTTTTGGTGACAGATTTAGTCTAGACATTATTCTACATAACTAATTGTAATGCTTGTAAATTCGCAACAGTTTAAAAATACATTTTAAAAATAATAATTACTAAATGAAAACTTCCGATCAATGCACGAGTGTGTAAATCTTTGTACTTTCTCTACACGTACTATGTACATAGTGTAAAGAGGAAGTATTGTATTCCACTCAAAAATTCGATACCGAGATTTCGCCGGAAATACACGTTTTAGGATGCCCTCAATCCAAAAAAAAATTTTTACAGAAAGGTCCCTGTGTGTGTGTGTGTGTATGTGTGTGTGTTTGTGTTTCTGTGGACAACTATCTCAAAAACGAAAAGACCGTTAATTACTAAATTTGGTATTAGGTGTAGTATCTTCCAAGAATGCGACACAAAGATTTTCAAGAAAATCCCCCCACTACAAACTACCCTTTACATGGAAAATTTTTCTAAAATGTTGATTTTCTTAAAACTGGCTCTAACGATTTTTATTAAAATCAGTATATTAAAGCTATTTGCACCCGAATAAAATGTATATCTTGAATTTTAAGGGTATAGCTTCTGAAGAACCCTTTATTCTGGATGAATTTTGACGAATTTTGCATAACTGCTAAACCGTAAGAGAACAAACACTTACGATACAGAAAAACTACATTAAAATCACAATATACTTTCTATACATTTTTTCGTACAGTTAATCGCTTTTAATATATTCGTTGTTATTAGTTTCCGCTTTGAAAAACTTAAACATCTCCCATACAGGAATTTGTCAACTCCTGTCTGTTCAAACTAAGGAGCTTCAGTCACCTAGCAAGCAGCTTTTGACTATCACTTTAACCTATTCTCTTATTTCGCTTCTACTTACAAGGAAGCAAGTAATAAGACCATTTCTGCTATTTTTTTCTCGATTAGCATGAAGTAAACAGAAGCATTAGCTTTTTAACAGTAATTTGTTGCAGAGATGTAGAGAAAGTCATGTGAATGGATCACATCAGATTTTTTATTTTTAACTTGCACATTTGATCAAACACAACCACATTATCATACATAGTTTCAGACTCTGGGGAGTAGGGAATAATCTTGATTAAATAAGGTCAGAAATAGAACCCAAGGCCCTCTGGATAACACACAGCTGCTCTACCAACTGAGATACAGCTGCTAGAAAAGTTTTAAAAATCTGATGTGTTCCATTCGCATGACTTTCTCTATATCTGAAACAAATTATTGTTAAAAAGCTTATGCTTCTATTTACTTCCTGCCAATTGAGAAAAAATTAGCAGAAATAGTCTTATTACTTGCTTCCTTGTAAGTAGAAGCGAAATTAGGGAACGCCATAGGTTAAATTGAAAAAGGGATACCCCAAAAACGATCAGGTCCACTAAAAATGTGAACATAATAAATTGTGTGTTTTAATGTGCTCTACATGTTTGTGGTAAGTTTTTTTTTTTCCCCATTTATTACGGTTTAGCAGTTATGCAAAATTCCGTAAATTTCATCCAGAATAAAGTAGTCTTCAGGTAAATATCTATAATATTCAACATTTTAATCAAAATCGTTAAGCATTTTCTATAAAATCAAAATTTTCGAAAAAAGTTTCATGTAAAGGGTAGTTTGGGGGGGGGAATTTTTCTTAAAACCTCCGTGTGGCATGCCTGAAAGATTCTAAACTTAAATACCAAGATTGGTATTTTAGCGGCTTTTCGTTTTTGAGTTATCGTGTCCACAGACACATGGACACCCACGGACCTTTTTCTGAAAATATATTTTTTTTTTTTGGATACAGGGACCCTAAAACATATATTTCCGGTGAAATCTCGGTGTACATAGTACTCGTAGAGAAAGTAAAAAGTAGACTTTCTCATGTTATTTAACATTCCCAAGCACGTTGTTTTACTTGTTTGTGGAGGTAGGCTAAATGAGTTCTATCAGCCTTAGGCGCAAACCCAAGAGCAATGTGGTGAACTTCCAAGTAAAGAAAAAAGAATCTAGGAAACTGTAGGTGAGAACTTGCTTCAAGGTTGTTTCTTTATGGCTGCAATTTACGTACCAGATACTTAATGTTCTTATTGCAAAAGTACAGGTGAGGTTCAAGTACAGTGTCAAACAAAAGTATATTTTTACTTTATCTACACGTAATATGTACATAATGTATGGAGAAGGTATGTAATGCACCCAAAAATTCGATACCGAGATTTCACCGGAAATAAATGTTCTGAGATCCCCCGAATCCAAAAAAAAAAAAAAAAAAAAAAAAAAGCGTTCTTAAAAAAATGCCCGTGTGTGTACCACTCTGTCTGTCTGTCTGTCTGTCTGTCTGTGTCTTTGTGTGTATGCGTGTGTGTATCTGTGGGCAGCATAGCTCAAAAACGAACACACCGTTGAAAACCAAACTTGGTTTTTAAGTTTGGTGTCTTCCAAGGATGCGACACGAAGATTTTCAAGAAAATTGCGCACCTCCAACTACCCTTTATATGGAAAAAAAAAATTCGAAAATGTTTATTTTAATAAAAATGGCTCTAACAATTTTGATTAAAATCCCATTTATTTAAGATATTTACTTGCCAAATAAAATGTATATCTTGAATTTTCTGGGAATTGCCCTTATAGACCTCTTTATTCTGGGTCATTTTTATTTATTTTTTTATAATTGGTAAACAATAAGTAATAGAAAAAAACTCACTACACAAAAAATGTAGACCAAGATAAAACACACAATTTATGTCATTAACATTTTTGTCGTGATGCTAATCGTTTTTCAGATATTCCTGTTTTTTGGTTTCAGATTGAAAAACTTACTTTTCTCACACAGGAATTTGTCAACTCCTGTAGTAAATAGAAGCATAAGCTTTTTAACAATCTATTGCAGAGATGTAGAGAAAGGTATGTGAATGGAACACATCAGAACATGTACTTTGAGCAACATTTTGGTATTGTATTTTTCAATGGAATGCAATACCTCTGCACCTATGTACTAACCAGAGAAAGTAAAAAATTAAAAATAAAAAACTAAAGTACTCCTTCAATAGACAGAAACCCAGAAACCACCAGCATTTTCAACTCAATACTTACAGCTGTTTTGGTCAAGTTTTACCCATTTTAGCCTAGTAATGCCCCAGGCAAACTCCAATTAGAAACAAAAGCTATGTTTACTTCTTAGATATATTTTCCTTTGTGTCAAGTCTTGCTTCACAGAACATTTATTTTTACTTTCTCTATACGTGCTAAGCACATAGTGTATAGAGAAGGCATTGCACTCCACCCAAAAATTCGATTTCGAGATTTCACCGGAAATATATGTTTTAGGGTCCTATATATCCTTAAAAAAACGTTTTCAGAGAAAGGTCCGTATGTGTCTGTGTGTCTGTGAACACGATAGCTCAAAAAAGAAAAGTCGGTAAAATACTAAAGTTGGTATTTAAGCTTAGTATCTTCCAGGGATGCGACACGAAGGTTTTGAGAAAAATCCCCCCACCCCAAACTACCTTTTACATGGAACTTTTATCGAAAATATTGATTTTATCAAAAGTGCCTCTCACGATTTTGATTAAAATTTCGTAACTTAAGACAAATAAAATGTATATCTTGAATTTTCTGGGAATAACCTCTGAAGACTACTTTATTCTAGATGAATTTTATGAAATTTTGCATAACTGCTAAACCGTAAGGGATGGACAAAAATTTACACCACCAAAAATGTAGAGCATCTTAAAACACACTATTTATCTTATATGCATTTTTTTCGTGAAGTTGTTCGTTTTTAAGATACTCCTTGTTTTTTAGGCATAAGGTTCACAATACATAGTTTTCTCATACAGGAATTTAACAATTCCAGTCCATCCAAACAAAGGAAGTTAAGTCACATAGCAACCAACTTTTGACTATCACTTTAACCAATAGTACTCCATTATTTAGCTTCTACTTACAAGGTAGCAAGCAATAGGACTATTTCTGCTGATTTTTTCTCGATTAGTATGAAGTAAATAGAAGCATAAGCTTTAAAACAGTAATTTGTTGCATAGATGTAGAGAAAGTCATGTGAATGAAACACATCAGATTTTTCTCCCATGACATGCAATTAAGTTTCCTGTAGCGTACGAGATCCTAAGTTGATAAAGTGCATAATTGAAACGGATGTAAGGTTATAATTACTTCTATTCGAACTTAATGTCTTTCTAAGTACAATGAAATTTCCTGTGTGTTTGAGAACAGCGTAACCCCCCAAAATTCCGATGAGTTCCAATCACATGACTTTCTCTATGTCTCTGCAACAAATTATTGTTAAAAAGCTTAAGCTTCTATTCACTTCATGCTAATCAAGAAAAAGTTAGTGGAAATAGTCTTATTACTTGCATCCTTGTAAGTAGAAGCGAAATAAGGGAGCACCATAGGTTAAAGTGATAGTCAAAAGCAGAGTTGACAAATTCCTGTATGAGAAAATAAGTTTTTAAAGCTGAAATAAAAAACAAGGACATCTAAAAATCGATCAACTCCATGAAAGAAAAGTATATAATATAAATTGTGTGTCTTAACGTCTGTGTGGCAAGTTTTTGTCCATCTCTAACGGTTTGCCAGTTATGAAAAATTCAGCGAAATTCATTCACAATAAAGTTGTCTGCAGAAGCTATTCCCAGGAAATTCAAGATATACATTTTATTTGTCATGTAAATATCTTTAATATACTATATTTTAACCAAAAACGTTAGAGCCATTTTAGAGAAAATCAAAACTTTCGAAAATTTTTCCTTGCAAAGGATAGTGTTTGAGTGTCGGGGGATTTTCTTGAAAATATTTGTGTTGCATCCTTAGAAGATGCTAAACTTAAATACAAAGTTTGGTATTTAACTGTCTGTTAGTTTTTAAGCCAGGCTCGCACATACGTACGTTTTTCTAAAAATATGATGTGTTCCATTCAGATGACTTTCTCTACATCTCTGCAACAAATTATTGTTAAAAAGCTAATGCTTCTATTTACTTCACGGTAATCTAGCAGAAAAAGCCTTATTACTTGCTTCCTTGTGAGTAGAAGGGAAATAAGGGAGTACCACAGGTTAAAAGTGATAGTCAAAAGCTGGTTGCTATGTGACTGAAGTTCCTTTGTTTCCATGGACAGAGTTGGCGAATTCCTGTAAGAAAAAGTATGCTTTCATAGCAAAAACCAAAAACAATGAATATATAAAAAACGATAAACTCCATGAAAATAGATACATATAAGATAACTTGTGTGTTTTAACGTGCTCTACATTTTTTGTGCAGTAAGTTTTTATCTATCTCTTACGGTTTAGGAGCTATGCAAAATTCCGTAAATTTCATCCAGAATAAAGTAAGCTTCCGAGGCTATTCCCAGAAAATTGAAGATATACATTTTATTTGCCAGGTAAACATCTTTAATAATCGATATTTTAATCCAAATTGTTGGAGCCATTTTTAAGAAAATCAAAATTTTCGAAAAATGTTCCATGTAAAGGCTAGGTTGGGGTGGGGGAAATTTTCTCAAAAGCTTTGCGTCGCATCTCTGGAAGATACTTAACTTAAATACCAAGTTTGGTATTTTACCGACTTTTCGTTTTTGAGGTATCGTGTCCACGGACACACACACGCGAACTCTTTTTTGGATACAGGGGACCCTAAAACATATATTTCCGGTGAAATTTCGGTATCGAATTTTTGGGTTGAGTGCAATTCCTTCTGTATACACTATGGACATAGTGGGTGTAGAGAAAGTAAAAATCTGATGTGTTACACTCACATGACTTTCTCTAGCCGTTCTACAAACTTCTTACATAAGATTTTACTTCTTTCTGCACCTTGTTAATCGAGGTATTCAGCAGAATGTTCTTATTACTTAGTTCCTTATAAGCAGGAAGAAAATAAGGGAATACACTAGACTAAATCGATAGTCAAATGTTTTAAATGCAGTCGTTATGCGATTGTCATTACAAATCGCTTATTTTCTTGGCCAGGAGTAGAACAAAAGAAAATTGGACACTCCCGTCTGAGAAAAGTATAAGTACTTCACAACTGAAACTAATAACAATGAATACCTCGAAAACGGTAAGCTCCACGAAAAAAATGTATATGACGTAAGTTGTGTATTTTAACAATGCCTATATTTTTTGTATAGTAAGTTTCTGTCTATCTCTTACGGTTTACTAGTTATGCCAAATTAAGCAAAATTCATCCAGAATAAACAGGTCTTTAGAAGCTACTCCTAGAAAATTCAAGATATAGATTTTATTTGTCATGTAATTATCTTTAATATACCACATTTTAACCAAAATTTTTAGAGCCATTTTAGAGAAAATGAAAATTTTCGAAACTTTTTTCTTGAAAATGATAGTTGAGTGTCGGGGGATTTTCTTGAAAATCTTTGTGTTACATCCTTAGAAGATGCTTAACGTAAATACCAAGTTTGGTATTTAACTGTCTTTTAGTTTTTGAGCCAAGCTGTCCAAAGACAGGCTCGCACATAGTACGTTTTTCTAAAAATGCTTTTTTCCAACTAGCCGGATCCCAAAACGTATATTTCCGGTGAAATCTCGACATAGAATTTTTGGATGATATACAATACCTTCTCTATCCACTAAGTACATTGTACATTGAGAAAGTAAAAAGTGCAAGTGACAACAGTTTTGTATGACAGGATATTTGCCTCGTCTCTCGTTGTTAGCACTTGACCAAGCGTAGCTCCGCAGAATCACGGACGGCGGCTTGTGGACTCGACCGTGAACTTCCTCTGTGCTGCAACTTCTTTTTGCTTTCAATGCCAAGGCGGACCGCTGTCTCAGTCAAGGGGAACAGGTTCAATACCGGGCGAGGTACAACTTGCGTATGCTTCACCTTCATTTGAGGACTCTCGTATATACCAGGAGGAAGTTCCACAATGGTAATGAACACATATAAAGTGACATTTTGGTTGTCCTTTAAGGAGCTTGCTTATTAAAACTTCAATGCAACGTTAGGATTATTTGCCTTTCACACTCATTTACTTAAAGCAGGTTCCATTGAAAATACTGCTTTCTCTTTCATTGGTTCGACCGCACTAGCCATTTGCCATTTCAAGTTGATCTCACCTGGGTTCCTGTGCATTTTTTACATAAATTGTAGGAATTGTATGGCTCCCAAAGTTTTAATACCAGTTTTACACCGGAAATACACGTTTTTGGACCACCTGAAACCAAAAACAAAACATTTTCGAAAAGAATCGTGTCTGTCTTTTTCTGTGTGAATGTATGTGTGTGCAGTTAGCTCAAAAACAAGACGGTTAAACACCTAACCTTGATTTTCTCAAAAATGGCTCTAACGATTTTGATATCTACATTAGGCATTTTTATGACAAAAGAAATAAATATACTGACATTTGTGAGAATAGCCTGTGAAGACCTGCTTATTCTGGATGATTTTTATTGAATTTTGCATATATGGTAAATTGTAAGAACAAAAACTTACCACACAAAAAATGTAGATCACGATAAAACGCAATTTATGTCATATACATTTTCTTCCTGGAGTTGGCCGTTTTTCGAGATATTCCTCGGTATTGATTTCAATTGCAAAGTACTTGATTTTGCTTCTCTATACGTATTATGTACATAGTGTATAGAGAAGGTATTGCATTCCACCAAACAGTTCGATACCGAGATTTCACCGGAAATATATGTTTTAGGGTCCCCTGTATCCAAAAAAAAAAATATTTTAAGAAAAAGGTCTATGTGTGTGTCCGTGTGTCAGTGTGTCCGTGTGTCTGTGAACACGATAACTCAAAAACGAAAAGTCGGTAAAATACCAAACTTGGTATTTAAGTTTAGTATCTTCCAAAGAAGCGACACGAAGATTTTCAAGAAAAACCCCCCACCGCCAACTACCCCTTACTTGGAACTTTTTTCGAAAATTGTGCATTTCTTAAAAAACGCTCTAACGATTTTGATTAAAATTTCGTATATTAAACATATTTACCTGACAAATAAACTGTATATATTCAATTTTCTGGGAATAGCCTCTGAAGACTACTTCATTCTGGATGGATTTCACGAAATTTTGCATAACTGCTAAACCGTAAGAGCTGGGCAAAGACTTACCGGACCATAAAGGTAGATCACGTTAAGACACACAGTGTATCTTATATACATTTATGGAGTTGGTCATGTTTTAGATATTCCTTATTTTTGTCAACTCCTGTCCACACAAACAAAGGAACTTCAGTGACATAGCAACCAGCTTTTGACTACTAATTTAACCTATGGTACACTCTTATTTCATTTCTACTTACAAGGAAGCAAGTAGTAAGACTATTTCTGATTAGCATGAAGTAAATAGAAGTATAAGCTTTTTAAGAATAATTTGTTGCAGAGATGTAGAGAAAGTCATGTGAATGGTACACATCAGATTTTTATATATGAGCTATGTGCACCCAAATATTAGATACCAAATTTCACTGGAAATACATTTGTTGGGTCCACTGAATAAAAAAAAAATGTGTGTGTCTGTATATTCCTGTGGATAGCATAACTCAAACGAAAATACCATTAAATATTAAACTATAGTAGTTTAAAGACAAATAAATATCTGACAAATAAAATATATATCTTTAATTTTCTGGGAATAGCCTCTAAAGATCTCTTTATTCTGGATGATTTTTGTTCAGAGAGCATGTTAAAACACAGTTTATTTATATACATTTTTTGGGGGTTGATAGTTTTTGGTTTCAGCTTTGAAAGACATATTTTTTCTCATACAGGAATTTGTCAACTCCTGTCCATACAAACAAAGGAACATCAGTCACATAGCAACCACCTTTTGGCTTTCACTTTAACCTATGGTACTCCATTATTTCTACTTATAAGGAAGCAAGTTATTTCTGCTATTTTTTTTTTTTTTTTTTTAAATAGTTTCTTGCAGAGATGTACTGTTTATTCTGCAGCTTTGATATAGAGTTGTATGAGTTCATTGCTTCGAAATACAGTTGTTTTAATAGCGAACCTCGTGGTTCAGCTGAAACCATCAATTGACCTGCAGTTGTCATTATCTCAAGGAAAACCGTTACGCCATGACGTAACCACATCGCCGAAAGCAAACCTTCGCATGCTATGTGACAGGCCACGGAAGCGCAGACTGTTCAACTGTGTCAACAAACAGATGAGTAACGGTACGCTAACCAGGCCAGGGTCTGACACCGGAACAGTCCTCCGGCTCTCGGTTCCGCCGGAAAACGCATGATCCGGACAAAATGTAGATGTGTTTCCTTATCAAGGCAGTTCTCATCAAAAAACATCTGATGTGTAACCTGATCCGCTATCAATTACTGGCTAACAGAATTACGTTAATAGTCACATGCCTTGGGTATTCTCAGTTTAGGTGACAGGCTTTTGTTCGAGCAGGATGTGGGGAAACATCACACTGCTTTATAATCATAAGCAAAGTTTTGTTATCACAGAGTCGATGCGTAAAAAAATCTGATGTGTTCCATTCACATGATTTTCTCTACATCTCTGCAAGGGATTATTGTTGCTAATTACTTGCTTCCATGTAAGTATAAGGGAAATAAGGGAGTACCGTAGGTTAAAGTGACAGTCAAAAGCTGGTTGCTATGTGACTGAAGTTCCTTTGTTTGTATGGACACAAGCTGACAAATTCCTGTATGAGAAAAATATATTTTTCAAGGCTGAAACCAAAAGCAAGGAATATCTCAAAGACGATCAACTCCAGGAAAAAAGGGCATATAACATAAATTGTGTGTTTTAATGTGCTCTACAATTTTTGTTTGGTAAGTTTTTGTCTATCTCTTACGGTTTACCAGTTATACACAATTCCATAAAATTCATCCAGAATAAAGTAGTCCTCAGAGGCTATTCCGAGAAAATACAAGATATACATATTATTTGTCAGGTATATATCTTTAATATACGCTATTTTAATCTAAATTGTTAGAGCCATTTTTTAGAAAATTAAAATTTTCGAAAATTTCTCCATGTAAAGGGTAGTTTGGGGTGGGGAGATTTTTCTAAAAAGGTCGTAGATTCAAAACCGGGGGAGGACGATGGATTTTTTCAGGCGTAAAAATCCTTAGCATGGCTTCCTTGGGAACGGAAGTAAAGCCGTTGGTCCCGTGTCGTAGATTTACGGCAAGAACCTCAAGCCTGACAGAGAGGCCTCTGAGCAAAATTAAGTGGTCTTTCACGCCCAGCATAGAATGGGACGTTGAGAACCACAGTAGTTAAAGAGCGTCCATAAATAAAACTCCATTTTTGTTGTTGCATATTTTAATCATGCCTAATCATTCAATAAATTTGTGTCTAATTCTTAAGCTTTCTAATTCGTATTAGTTTTGCATTCTAATTTGTTATTAATAAGAAGGAAGTACTTCCTTAACTATTCACGGAAAATCAAAAACGTACTTGATGATAATCCAATAGCACTACATCCTCTGTAGCTTGTTTTCTGCAAACGCGACTTTTGACCTCACCCCCACATAGGCACAGCTTACAATTATTCAACTGATATGTGAAGGAGATGTGGTCAGCATTATGCATCCCCAACCGACATTTGCAGCTTCTCACTTTTTTTCATAAGTGGATACTGGTGATACCTAGGGCTTAAAATTGACACCTCTATGGGAGAGGTCAAAACCGAACTCATTCCGTAACTGGGAACCAGAGTTTCGACTCAACCTAAGCACTGGAGAGCTGGTAAACTGAGGGGAAGTGTGACGTCTCGGCATTCCACCTGGAGAGTATTGTTCTACATGTAAAGTACAACAGTGGCGAAGCTAGACAATTTTAAAGACAAGTGGTGGGTACGAAATATGTCTTGCAGTCCTTCTTCCTCAAATTTGGCTTTACAAATCCTTTTTCGGCCGTATACTAAAGGGCTGACACCTTATCTCGACACTAATTTATCAATTTATTAATTGTAGACACAGATAAACGCAGTATTGATAGAAGGTATCTCCATTTCAGTCTCTCGAGCACGTGTGTATACTGTTTCGTTTCGAAATCGGCTTACCTTCCCCGTAATTGTAGGATTGACACCACCTAGGACTTACAAGCCAATACCTAGGGGTCAGAAGCCTTTGAGAAGCCAAAACGAAGAACATGTTACGAGGGGTCGGACCGTAGCCAGGCATGAACATGAAGTGAATGTAACTGAAAGTGATGAATATGTAATGTACATTGCAGAAAAAGAAGGTAATGCATTCTAACCATAATTGGATAGGAAAATATCCACGGAAATACATCTTCAGGGTCTTCAAAGCATGCAGTGAAACAAACATTGCGCTGTGATAGGTCTAGGTTAATGTGTAAAGATACTGTTTTTCCTGTACTTTGGTTTCAATAATTTCTATTGATTTTAATAAAGCATGCGAGCGAAGCGAGCATGCGCTGTCTTAGATTTGGGTCAGTGTATTAAATAAACTACTTAGTATTCGTCTACTTTGGTTTTAATAATTGCAATTGTTTCCACCAAAGCATGCGAGCGAAGCAAGCATTAGGTGTGTTAGGTTTAGGTTAGTGTGTGTCAATGAATTGACTTTCCTGTACTTTGGTTTTAATAATTTCCACCAGTTTCGCCAACTGTATTATGTTCCAGCTAAAGCCTTAGCACTCCATTGTTAATGTGTGAATATTGGTGACTTGAGCTTAACTTTTTTTTTCATTCTTTCCTTTTTGGTGACTTTATCTACGTTGGTATCATACACATTTCATTGTTTCTAGACCATAAATACTTACTTCCCGCCTAGCAACAGCTGTTAAATCTTCCTCCACCAGGAAAATTTTCGTGAATTTTGGTATTTAAGAGAGAGTATTTACAGGGTGGGAGTGGTGGATATTCCAATTCTGGATGAAAACATACTAGCTCCTTGCTGCTCTGAAGTGGATTTTGAGGTTAGTTTCAATTCTTAAAGATATATTTATATGCTGGTACTATCGTAAGGCTTTACCGCTAAAATTTGATAAAATTACATAAATTTGACAATTCTTTGAATACATAGATAAATACTTTATTTCACTGCTTAGGGCGTGGCCCGGTGGCAGCGCTGTCAATGTAATAATTCAATGTGCAATACAATGAGTTAAATAAACAATAATGTGAGTAATACACTGTTAAAATGCCAATGACATCCATTCGTTTATTGTTCTATTTGCGAAGGAAAATTTACATATGTCTGTTTGCTGTTCCCTATTTCTTATTTTTTCCGAGTGATCATTCCTCCCACAGTATAATGGCTTGGATATGTCTTTCCATGCAGGTTCCCCCTTATAGGCTCTAAAAAGTGCACATAGCCTTGCTCGTCTCCTAAGTTTTTCTAGTGTTTCCCTGGAAGTAGCAGTGCTGGTATGATTTTCGAATCGTTTACTTCTGTCTACAAATTTAGCTGCTCTTTTTTGAACTCTCTCTAGTGCCAGTTTTTGCCCCACCCGATACGGATCCCAGCATGCAGCACTATATTCTAATATCGGTCGAACTAAAGAAGTGTATGCCAAATTTCGCGACTTTCCATTGCTGCGTTTTAAAATCCTCATTACGAAATGCAACGCTTTCCACGCCTTCCCAGTGATCGAGTTTACATGTTCCCCCCACTCCAATCTTTGATATAGTATTACCCCTAAATATCTGGTGCTATTTACTCTGAGTATTTTCTTATTGTCTAATTTATATGAATGTAACTTTTCTCCTATTAGAGATAGTTCCAGAAAATGTTCGTGTCCGGAAGGATATTTTGCCCTCTTTTCGTTCTTTTTCATACCCTGAACTATCATAATGCTCTTTTGTTTGTTTCGATGTGTTTAGTAAACAAGGTTATAGGCTCGAAAAATAGGTAAGCTTTCTGAAATTTCTAAGTAACTAATATATTTTAAACAGTTGTGTAATATTATAAATGTATATAGTAGTAGTTTACAATAATACAATAACTGCGTCGCACAGTCGCATGGGTCGGGTGACGGTAAATGCTGTCGAAAAATACTTGAGTATAAAATATTACGTATGCGCCCAGGCTTGGCCAGTTTTGGCTGTTTAGAATCATATCCCAGAATGCTGTCTTTCGTCTGTTTGAAGCTAAAAATCCTTCCGGCAGTATTTTTACTTTCTCTATGTACATAGTGTATAGAGAATGTATTGCACTCCACCAAAAAATTCGATAACGAGATTTCACCGGAAATATATGTTTTAGGGTCCCCTTTATCTAAAAAAAGCATTTTCGGAAAAAGGTCCGTGCGTGTGTGTCCGTGTGTCCGTGAACACGATAACTCAAAAACGAAAAGTAGGTAAAATACCAAACTTGGTATTTAAGTTTAGTATCTTCTTCCAGGGATGCGACACGAAGATTTTGAGAAAAATCCCCCAACTCCAAACTACCCTTTACATGGAACTTGTTTCCAAAATTTTGATTTTGTCAAAAATGGCTCTACGATTTTGAGTAAAATTTCGTATATTAAAGATATTTACCTAACAAATGAAATGTATATCTTGAATTTTCTGGGAATAGCCTCTGAAGAGTAGTTTATTCTGGATGAATTTTACTAAATTTTGAATAACTGCTAAACCGTAAGAGATCGACAAAAACTTACTACACAAAAAATGTAGAGCCCGTTAAAACACACAATTTATGTTATATACATTTTTTTCGTGGAGTTCGTCGTTTTTGTGACATTCCTTAGTTTTGGTTTCTGCTATGAAAAACTTACAAATTTCTCATACAGGAATGTGTCAACTGCTGTCCATACAAACAAAGGAACTTCAGTGACATAGCAACCACCTTTGATTATCACTTTAACCTATTGTACTCCCTTATTTCACCTCTACTTACAAGGAAGCAAGTAATATGGCTATTTCTGCTAATGTTTTACTGATTAGCATGACGCTAATAGAAGTATACGCTTTTTAAGAATAATTTGTTGCAGGGATATAGAGAAAGTCATGTGAATGGTACACATCAGATCTATTTCCTAGCATCCTCCATCTGCACACTATCTGCCAAAATATGCACCCAGTCTTCCTTATCTCCGCATAGTGGACAAATCCGCCTACCAGCTTCATCAACTACCTTAGAATATATGAAGATATAAAGAATGGAAATAATAAAACGCTATTCTGAATTTTGTATCGAAAGCAACGAGAAATACTGGTGGCCCAAGAAAGCGATAGAGAAAGAACATATGCAAAGTGTAGTCCATTCCCAATTGGGTATTCATTCTTTGTGGCTAGTTAGTTATAATTCAGTTTCTTCAAATGTTCTTTAGGGATGCCAGAATGGCAGCGCTGTTCTCGGGGAGGGTTTCATAACCGAAGACCGTATTAAATACGAGGTAGAAACCTAAGGAAAATGGCAAAGGTAGGTGGAACTGGCAGCGAGTTTGGTACTAGGGTTTTTCCTCTTACCTTCATTTTTCACAAAGCGAGGAGTAGTTTTGGGATGGGTTTTAATTATGCCACGCAGGCAGGCAGCGAGCCAGCGGCATCTTTTTCTAAGACTCGCATTTCTCCTAGGAGAGTAGTTCGGAGGTTTAATTTGCTCTTCCGCGAGCCGCTTGCTTTTCAGACCACGGGAAATTATCTTCAATTACCCTTGGTATTCCAAACTTTGTGCTTTCATTTGTTTTTCCTTTGTACTGTGACCAAGGACGAGGCCAGGTTGAATAATCACACGGGGTAGTCATCGCTTTCCTTCTGTTTATTATCCTCCACTTCTCCCTCTCTCGGTCATGTTCGTTCTTTCGCTCGCTGCCTTCCTGGTATAAACAACTCGTTGTGTTGCTCCACAAGCAAGTGCAGAAACGTGACTGGCACGATGACACAGCAACTTCTTGTGTGACGTCACGTGCATAAGGCTCTTGCTGGTTTTGATACAGGAATTCTAGTTCCAGGAAATAATGAGGTATACTTTTCAAGTAGCAATATCAAACATCATAAAGAAAAGCTGATGTGTTCCATTCACATTACTTTCTCTACCCCTCTGCAACAATTAGTCTTATTACATGCTTCCTTGTAAGCAGAAGGGAAATAAGGGAGTACTATAGGCTAAACTAATATTCAAAAGCTGGTTGCTATGTGACTGAGGTTCCTTTGTTTGTATGGACACGAGTTGACAAATTCCTGTATGAGAAAAGTACAAGTTTTTTAAACCTGAAACTAAAAACAATGAATATCTCAAAACCGATTAACTCCTTGAAAAAAACTTATATAACATAAATTCTGTGTTTTAATGTGCTCTACGTTTTTGCCCATCTCTTACGGTTTAGCAATTATGCAAAATTCCGTGAAATTCATCCAGAATGAAGTAGCCTTCAGAGGCCATTCTCTGAAAATTCAAAAAGAAATGGCCTGTTATTTATGGATGCTCTTTAACTGCTTTGGTTCTCAGCGTCCCATTCTATATTGGGCGTGAAAGATCGCTTAATTATGCTGAGAGGCCTCTCTATCAGACTTGAGGTTCTTTTACGTGCCGTAAATCTACGACACGGGACCCACGGCTGTACTTCCCTTCCGAAGGAAGCCATGCTAAGGATTTTTACGCCCCAAAAAATCCATCGTCCGGGCTTGAACCCGCGACCTTGGGTATATGAAGATAGCATGGTAACCATTACACCACGTAGGGCGACCAGAAAATTCAAGATATACATTTTATTTGTCAGGTAAATATCTTTAATATACGATAGTTTAATCAAAATCGTTAAGAGTCGTTTTTAAGAAAATCAACATTTTCGAAAAACTTTCCATGTAAAGGGTAGTTGGGGGTCCGCCACCCCCCATTTTTTTGAAAATCTTCGTGTCGCATCCTTGGAAGATGCCAAACTGAAGTACCAAGTTTGGTACTCAACGTTCTTTTCGTTTATGAGCTATGCTGTCCACAGACACACACGGATCTTTTTCCAAAAATGCTTTTTTGGATTCAGGGGGACCCAAAACATATATTTACGGTGAAATCTCGGTATCGTAATTTTGGGTGCAATACAATACCTTCTCTATACACTATGTACACAGTACGTGTAGAGAAAGTAAAAAAGAATACAATAGGAATCACAGGATTTATTCTCATCCTCAGAAATCATTTGTATTCGTTTTAATGCTGACGCTACGAAAATTCCTTAAGTTTTGGTATATGATTTTGAAACTAATAATGAAGTACTATTATGTCATTCAGTATCTACTATTTGTATTAGATTTTAAGTTTATCATTTCAAATTTGATATGTTTTCTACTCAATGTATTTTTATCATTGTAAATTATTTTCAAAAATATTAATTGTGTAGTTATGCTTTGTCTACATGGCAGCCCTTGAGACAGTACATGTCTTGCCCCGGGGAAAAGAATTATTTAGAAGAGAACATTTAAACGTACAGCGAAAATGGGAAGGGTAGAAAGACTTCACGTATAAGTTACGATCTCGGGGTACAAGATCCGTTACCTGCCGTGCATTGAACCGAGGGAAGGGGTAAATATTGCCTGCCCGAGGGGATTAGCGGGACAGCAAGCATTGCTCTCCGCTGGTCACGGGGACGCCTTTTGAGGCACTTGGTGAAAGACCTCCACACAACTAAGATATGATTTTAGAGTCCGTGGTGGAGCTGTACAGGCTACCTGGGAAAGAGGGAAATAGTTGTTTAGATACTGACTAGAATACGTAATAAATCACGGCCTCAACATTAATAAACAATACCATTCTACGGCGGAAAGAGGCCGGACTCAATTAATAAAGCACTTGTGTCTCACCACAACCTAAAAGAGTTTCAATGCCAATAAAAATCCTGAGCTAAGCCAACCACAAACCTACTCCAATCCAATATCAAAAACCTGCGCCCGGGATACGAACCCGTTACCGCCCCACCCTCAACTGAGGAAACTATTTATAATAATAATTACATGGCACTCACAAGGAACCTTAGCCTACCACCCCCATCTCGGTCCATGACAGACATCATGGATGGGATGCAGTATTGTAGAGTGAGACGTGGTCAGCGCCTCAATCCCTACCGGCCGGTTAATGCGGTCCTATTGACCTGGAGCCGCTACTTCTCCATCAAGTAGCTCCTCAATTGGCCCTCAGGGACCTCACGAGGCTGAGTGCACCCCGGTCCAGGTTTCCTAGCGGGGGAAAAATCCCCACGTCGGTACCGGGAATCAAACCCAGGTCTCCCACTTGGTAAGCAGCACTAAGGAAACATCTGTGAGTTAAATAAAACCGTGAAATGTTTTATACAAAGTCTGCTCAGGAGAGCACACCAAAGTAGACATTGAGACGAAATAAAAAACAACTTAAGTTAGGATTTGAAACAAGTTTATGTAGAGGAATTGAACGAGAATGCAATAACATGTTAATTGAAACATTATATCTGACCCGGTAAAGCAAGCACTAATAAAGTGAAAGTTTTTATACCAAGCCTGGTACAGTATAGTGCTGAAACTTGGCGATGCGAGAAGCGAGACATGCTCTACTATTAGCAGGATTTCAAATACTTATATCTAGAAGAGTAGAGCGTGCAAAATATATAGAAAAAAATCTGATGTGTTCCATTCACATGACTTTCTCTACTTCTGTGTAAAAAATTCTTGTTAATAAACTTATTCTTCTGTTTACTTCATGCTAATCGAGAAAAAAATACCAGAAATAGTCTCATTACTTGCTTCCTTGTAAGTAGAAGCGAGTGTGTCATAGGTTAAAGTGAAGTCAAAAGCTGGTTACTAGGTGACTGAAGTTCCTTTGTTCACAAATTCCTGTATGAGAAAAGGATGTTTTTAAACCTGAAACCAAAAACAATGAATATCTCAAAACCGATCAACTCCTTGAAAAAATGTATATAACATAAATTGTGTGTTTTAATGTGCTCTACATTTTTTGTATGGCAAGTTTTTGTCCATTTCTTACGCTTTAGCAGTTATGTAAAATTTCGTAAAATTCATCCAGAATAAAGTAGTCTTCAGAGGTTATTCCCAGAAAATTCAAGATATACATATTATTTGTCAGGTAAATATCTTTAATATACCATATCTTTAAGAAAAAAATAAAATTTTTTGAAAAAAGTTCCATGTAAAGGGTAGTTGGGGGTTCCCCCACCCCCCATTTTCTTGAAAATCCTCTTGTTGCATTCTTGGAAGATGCCAAACTTAAATACCAAGTTTGGTATTCAACGGTCTTTTCGTTTATGAGCTATGCTGACCATAGACACACAGACACACACGGACCTTTTCCAAAAATGCTTTTTTTGGATTCAGGGGGACCCAAAACATGTATTTCCGGTGAAATCTCGGTATTGAATTTTTGGGTGCATTACAATACCTTCTCTAGCACTATGTACATAGTACATAGTATGGATTAGAATGTCAGACAGAAGGACCCCCAAGTGCTGGAGAACAGCACCACTTGGGTTCGAGGCTAAGTGCCTTCTCAACCAATAACACATTTCTTTTATCTCTATGTATTAGGATTAGTCAAGCAGAAGGAAGAATAAAACTGAAACTGGACAGGAACAAAAAAATTAACTGACTGGGGTACCAGATAAAATAAACTGCTTACTAAAAATCCAATAAGGGAAATGGTGAATAAGGAAAACTTTCAGGGCACAGAATGTGGAGAAATGGACAAATGGAAAATGTGGCATTTGTGTGGAGTCCTGTCTTTAACAGATAGCTGTGACTTATTGGTTCAGATATTCAATATGCATTTCGTTTGTCATGAAAATATGTTAAACATATGGTCCTTTAATCAAAACCCTTAGAGCCATTTTTGAGAAAATGGGTAAAGCGTGGGGTGCTTTACCGAAAATCTTCGTGTTAAAAATGTTTTTTTTTTTTCTTCTAGCTTTAGAGGGTCTCAAATAATTATATTTTTCTTGAAATCTTGGTAATTAACCTTTGGGTGGAGTACAATACAATCTCAAACTGTTCTCTACATTGTACATGTGTGCTAGAGAAAGTAAAAATCCGATATTTTGTATAATATTACATACTAGAGAAGGTCATGTGAATGTGACACATTAATTTTTACTTTCTCTACACGCACTATGTATAGTGTATAGAGAATGTACCCAAAAATTCAATAACGAGATTTCACCGGAAATACATGTATTAGGAGCCCCTGAATCCCCCCCCCAAAAAACAAACCATTTTTAGAAAAATGGCCTTGTGAATGTCTCTGTGTGTATGGGGGGGGTATCAGCAAGCTCAGAAACGAAAACTCCGTTAAATACCATGCTTGGTATTCAACTTTTGTATCTTCCAAGAATGCAATACGCAGATTTTCAAGAAAATCCCCACACAGCCAACTACCCTTTATATGGAAAATTTTTGCAAGTGTTGATTTTCTCAAAAATTGCTCTAACAGTTTGGATTAAAATATTGCATTTTAAAGATGTTTACATGCCTAATAACATGTATATCTTCAATTTTTTGGGAATAGCCTCTGAAGACATGTTCGTTCTGGATGAATTTTGGGAAATATTGTGTAACTGTTAAACCGTAAGAGATAGACAAAAACGTAATTCACAAACAATGTAGAGCTGGTTAAAACACACAATTTATGTCATATACATTTTTTGCGTGGAGTTAACCGTTTTTGAGATATTCCTTGTTATTGGTTTCAGCTTTTCTCATACAGGAATTTGTCAACTCCTGTCCATACAAACATAGGTACTTCAATCACATAGCAACCAGCTTTTGACTCTTACTTTAACCTATGGTACTTGCTTATCTCCCTTCTGCTTACAAGGAAGCTAGTAATAAGACTATTTCTGCTAAGTTTTTCTCGATTATCGTTAAGTAAGTAGAAGAATAAGCTTTTTTTTTTTTTTTTTGTAGTTTAACATCATTAACCTGGTTGGTCATATCGGACGATGAATGAAATTGGTGAAATGATGCTCAAATGATCTCGGGGTCCATGGAGCTTAAAGTTACTCGACATTCCTCTTCTCAGGATAAGGGAAAACCCCGAAAAAATCTTATCCGGGTAACTCACCCTAAGCGAGATTCGAACTCACGACCTGTTGAATGTGAAGCAGACACGCTACCACCACACTACCCAGGCGGGCCGAGAATAAGCTTGGTAACAATGATTTGTTGTAGAGATGTAGAGAAATTCATGTGAATGGAACACATCAGTTCTTTTGTTCCATTTTCAAACTATCTTGTCATTGGTATGCAACTAAAGGCATCTAAATGTGAACAATTGTGTTTTGCAGTCTACCACGTGCGACTGTCCCTTGACGTACATGGGCCCGACCCTGACGTGCCCAGGAGCAGCCGTCTTCATGTTCATGAGTCTGCTGGACGGATTCCTGCAGAAACAATGTGACATTGCAGAGAGCTGTGCCAGGATAGACTCGCGCTTTGGAGAGACAGACGAATACGATTTTGTTGTGATCGGAGGAGGGTCTGCTGGTGCGGTTATGGCTAGTCGGCTTTCAGAGGTCCCCGAATGGAACGTGCTGTTGCTCGAAGCAGGTGGAGATGAACCGGCGGGCAGTCAAGTGCCGT
This sequence comes from Hymenopus coronatus, assembly GCA_030762935.1. Lineage (NCBI taxonomy): Eukaryota > Metazoa > Arthropoda > Insecta > Mantodea > Hymenopodidae > Hymenopus > Hymenopus coronatus. Next base: position 40,683,914 of record CM060880.1, read on the forward strand.
CCATGTTCCTCAACTATCATGGGCAACGTGAGGTAGACTGGGACTACAAGACAGAACCTCAGGAGGAAGCCTGTCTCAGCGAGCCAGATAAACGCTGCACTTGGGTTCGAGGCAAGGTAAGTGTCTTCTCAACCAATATCACACTTCTTTTATCTCTATGGGTTAGGATGTCAGCAGAAGGACCCCCAGATACTGGAGAACAGCACCACTTGGGCTCGAGGCAAGGTAAGTGCCTTCTCAACCAATATCACACTTCTTTTGTCTCTATGGGTTAGGATTAGTCAGGCGGAAGGACCCCCAGGTGCTGGAGAACAGCACCACTTGGGTTCAAGACAAGGTATGCGCCTTCTCAACCAATATCACTTCTCTTTCATCTCTATGGGCTAGGATTAGTCAGGCAGAAGGACCCCAGGTACTGGAGAACAGCACCACTTGGGTTCGACGCAAGGTACGTGTCATCTCAGACAATACCACTTTTCTTTTATCTCTATGGGTTAGGGTTAGTCAGGCAGAAGGACCCCAGGTACTGGAGAACAGCACCACTTGGGTTCGACGCAAGGTACGTGTCATCTCAGACAATACCACTTTTCCTTTATCTCTATGGATTACGGTTAGTCAGGCAGATGGACCCCAGGTACTGGAGAACAGCATCACTTTATTTTGTTTTCAGAGCATTTTACACAATTAGACATTTAAAAGGAAGGTATATATTTTCTTCAGTTACACTAAGTCAAATTGATTCCAGGACGACTATCTGTGCACTTTCTTGCCATTAGAGTGCTCAGGAGTTAATTAATTATTACTAAACAATACTAGTGTGATCAGAGAAGAAGGCGACCAACTGCGACCTAAACATTTTCTTCCCTGGCAATCAAGGCATGTATACTCGCACCGATTTATTTATATATGTATGTATTATCCTTGCAAATAGACGTGAGCAATAAAGTTGCGCAGTACAAGGAGTGGGGGGAAAGAGGCGGAGACTGAAAGTGATAGCCATGTGTATGTAAACGCAGAGATAAGATATCGGCTGCCGGGCGACTACAGCAATCAAATCATGCCACTACTCATCGTGTTTACATTGCTCTCGTTTATTTGTACTGATAATACATTACCATCGTTGTCAGACTGCTCAGGCGCCAGCGATGACAACCTGGAAACATCATAAGAGATGTTTTAGCATGGATGGCTCATACACACACACATTTATTGGACAGAGTCTTTTGAGGCAGTCCAAAGGGCAAGGTTAGAAGAGCAGGTTGCTCATGGTGGACCGGTCATATGCGTCCCGCTTCCACTGTTTCAACAGAAGCCTCTAACTGTTATGTCGTAGTTGACAATCGCCTACGTGAGCAGTAAGCCTTATATATTAACCTCAGACCCATTCGTCTGTTGTCATACAGTAGCTTCTTGTACTACTAATGAAACTGGTGTATGATAGGGGGATTCCATAAGATGGTGGTGTAATGCTTATCATGCTAACTTCATATACCCAAAGTCGCGGGTTCAAACCCGGCGGAGGACGATGGATTTCTTCGGGTGTAAGAATCCTTAGCATGGCTTCCTTCGGAAGGTAAATAAAGCTGTGGGTCCCGTGTCGTAGATTTACGGCACGTAAAAGAACCTCAAGCCTGATAGAGAGGCCTCTCAGCAAAATTAAGCGGTCTTTCACACCCAATTTAGAATGGGGCTCTGAGAACCACAGCAGTTAAAGAGCGTCCATAGATAACACGCCATTTACATTTTATTTTTACTTGCACTATACGTACTATGTACACAGTGTATAGAGAAGTATTGCACTCCACCAAAAATGTGTTACCGAGATCTCACCGGAAATGTGTGTTTTAGGGTCCCAAAAAAAGTATTTTCAGAAAAAGGTCCGTGTGTGTGTCCGTGTGTCTGTGAACACGATAACTCAATAACGAAAAGTCGGTAAAATACCGAACTTGGTATTTAAGTTTAGTATCTTCCAGGGATGCGATACGAAGATTTTGAGAAAAATCCCCCCACCCCAACTACCCATTACATGGAACTTTTTTCGAAAATTTTTATTTTCTAAAAAGTGGCTCTAATGATTTTGATTAAAATTTCGTATATTAAAGATACTTACCTGACAAATAAAATGTATATTTTGAATTTTCTGGGAATAGCCTCTGAAGTCTACTTTATTCTGGGTGAATTTTACGGAATGTTGCATAACTGCTAAACCGTAAGAGAGAGACAAAAACTTACCACACAACAAATGTAGAGCAGTTTATAACACACAATTTATGTTATATATATTTTTTCCTGGAGTTGATTGTTTTTTTAGATATTATTTGTTTTTGATTTCAGCTATAAAAAACTTAACTTTTCTCATAAGGAATTTATCAACTCCTGTCCAAACAAACAAAGGAACTTCAGTCACATAGCAACTACTTTTGAGTATCACTTTAACCTATGATAAGCCCTCATTTCGCTCCTACTTTCAAGGAAGCAAGTAATAAAACTATCTGCTAATTTGTTCCTCGATTAGCATGAAGGAAATGGAAGCAATGGCTTTTTAATACTTTTTTTTTTGCAGTGATGTAGAGAAAGTCATATGAATGGAACACATAAGATTTTTTAATTTGTAAAGGCACTTATAATATTTAAGGCAGCTTATTCCGCAAACATTACAAAGCCCAGAACATTTGTAAACAATTTAAAACCACTCAGCCCATCATTATGCAGCAGTTATGTTAATCTGCCGAAATAAAACACAACAGAAGTAAACCTTAACAGCTGGCGAGAGGTGAATAATCACGCATTGTTTCGCGATGCTTAAAAAAAAATTATGATGTGCTCCATTCACATGACTTTCTCTACCTCTCTGCAAAAAATTATTGTTAAAAAGCTTATGCTTCTATTTACTTCATGCTAATCGAGAAAAAAAATAGCACAAATAGTCTTATTGCTTGCTTCCTTGTAAGCAGAAGGGAAATAAGAGAGTACTATAGGCTAAACTCATATTCAAAAGCTGGTTGCTATGTGACTGAAGTTCCTTTGTTTGTATGGACAGGAGTTGACATATTTCTGTATGAGAAAAGAACAAGTTTTTCATAGCTGAAACCAAAAACAAGGAATATGTCAAAAACGATCAACTCCACGAAAAAAATGTATTTAACACAAATTGTGCGCTTTAATGTGCTCTATATTTTTTGTCAGTTAAGTTTTTGCCTATCTCTTACGGTTTATCAGTTATGCAAAATTCCGTGAAATTCATACAGAATAAGGTAGTCTTCAGAGGCTATTCCCAGAAAATTTAAGGTATACATTTTATTTGTCAGATAAATATCTTTAATATACAATATTTTAATCAAAAGCGTTAGAGCCATTTTTGAGAAAATAAAAATTTTCGAAAAAACTTCCATGTAAAGGGTAGTTGGGGGTGGGCGGATTTTCTTTAAAATATTCGTGTCGCATCCTTGAAAGATACCAAACTTAAATACCAAGTTTGGTATTCAACAGTCTTTTCGTTTTTGAGCTATGCTGTCCACAGTTACACAGACACACATGGACGTTTTTCTAGAAATGCTTTTTTTTTTATTCAGGGGAACGTATTAATGTATTTCCGGTAAAATCTCGGTATCGAATTTTTGGGTGCAATACAATACCTTCTCTATACACTATGTACATAGTTCGTGTAGAGAAAGAAAACATCTCGAAGCATAACCATTATATTACTACACGATACTATTATTTCTATAACACATATATTTAATAAGTTGTTCGTATTGCTGTACTTGATTTACTGTTGCTAATTAGTGCTGCTAAACTTATCTGCACACTGTAGCGTCATACACGTGGCGGGATGAGTCCACTTCATTGTTGTTTACAACGGGATTGATCTTGTCTATAGCGTTATCACCGAAAAGAATTTAAGTCTCTCTTCGGCCCCTACCGGGAGCTCATTACTACATACTGTATTCCACTCAGGTGAATGTGGCTGTATTGAATATGTTACCAAATCTAATGTTACCTGAGAAAGATTACAGCTCTACTTTCAATATATCACAAGGCTTACTAGGATCTTAGAAATTATATGCTATTGTGCTAGCAATACTGAATATACTGGAATACTAAGGTTGTGTGATGTAAGCAATGTGGATGGTAGATCTGTCAAATGGTATTGCCATCCCCTGCGCTCCTCCAGAGATGTTTTCTCGTCAGAGGCTTACAATACATACTCGAATGCTACAAAATCCTGCGCCTAACTTAAAACACCCTGATTTCTTGACCAGGTCTTTTCTAAGACAAGTGTATGTTACAGGTACTCGGAGGAACGAGCGTCTTGAATGGCATGATGTATGTCCGTGGAGTCAAAAAGGACTATGACAAGTGGGCGGAAGCAGGTAATCCTGGCTGGAGTTACGAGGAAGTCCTGCCTTACTTCATGCGATCTGAGGACAACCTACAAATGAATATGGTGGATCCAAAATACCATTCAACCGGCGGTCCTTTGACGGTTACCCAATTCCCTCACCATCCACAGATGGCGCTCGACATCGTCAAGGCTGCAAAAGAACTTGGTCATCCTGTCGATGTCGATCTTAATGGCAATGCGCCCACCGGGGTCGTTATCGCACAAACCAATTCAAGGTATGTGTCATTTCATAGCTTACCAGAGCTGCATTAAGTAGAAAAACAGAAAAATCCACGTAAAAATATCACACAATATGTTCATACACTGACTTCCACATCAAATACATTTTTATTTTCTCTATATGAACTATGTATATAGTGTATAGAGAAGGTATTGTATTGCACCCAAAAATACGATACCGAGATTTCAAGGAAATTCGTGTTTTGAGACTCCCTGAATCCAAAAAAAGCATTTTTAGAAAAAACGAAAAAACCGTTAAAGCCCAAACTTGGTATTTAAGTTTGGTATCTTCCAAGGTTCTGTCACGAAGATTTTCAAGAAAATTACCCCACCCGAAACTACCCTTTACATGGAGAAAATTTCGAAAATTTTTATTTTCTGAAAAATGGCTCTAACGATTTTGATTAAAATGTTATATATGATCTGTCACCCATTTCTCGGTGCTTGAACCTCAGGAATCCAATTATTATACTCTTCAACTGAAGCAAGTTCTCGAAAGTTAAACCAAAACAACCAATGCAACTTATTTCAGCAATAACAAATCACAGTCAAGTCAAGACCTGCTGAGTGTTTATATTACAAACAATTGATGCAACAAATTATTCTATTTACTTCATCTACTGGAGCAAAAATTAGCAGAAATAGTCTTATTACTTGCTTCCTTGTTAATAGAAGCGAAATAAGAGGGTACCATAGGTTAAAGTGATAGTCAAAAGCTGGTTGCTGTGCGACTAAAGTTCTTTGTATGGACACGAGTTTTCACGAAGTCCTGTATGAGAAAAGTATAAGTTTTTATAGCTTAAACCAAAAACAAGGAATATCTCAAAAACAATCAACTCCACGAAAAAAATGTGTGTAACATAAATCGTGTGTTTTAAGGTGCTCTACATTTGTTGTGTGGTAAGTTTTTGTTCATCTCTTACGGTTTAACAGCTATGCAAAATTCCGTAAAATTCACACAGAATAAAGTAGCCTTCAGAGGCTATTCCTAGAAAATTCAAAATATGCATTTTATTTGTAAGGTAAATATCTTTAATATACGATATTTTAATCAAAATCGTTAGAGCCATTTTTCAGAAAATCAAAATTTTCGAAAAAAGTTCTATGTAAAGGGTAGTTTGGAGTGGAGGGATTTTTCACAAAATCTTTGTGTCGCATCCCCGGGAGATACTAAACTTAAATACCAAGTTTGGTATTTTACAGAATTTTCGTTTTTGAGTTATCGTGTTCACAGACACGCGGACCTTTTTCTGAAAATACTTTTTTTTGGATACAGGGGACTCTAAAACATATATTTCCGGTGAAATCTCGGTATCGAATTTTTTTGGTGGAGTGTAAAACCTTCTCTATACACTATGTACGTAGTGCGTATAGAGAAAGTAAAAAGGCACTACTCAATTAAAAGGATTTCACGCTTTCAACTTTTTCGGTGCAAAATATTGGTTAAATAACTGGCTGTTACTTTGTCTAATCGGTGTAGTATGTAGGAGCAACACTGTGCTGCACCAAAATTTTGATGTCGAGAATTCACCGGAACCATGCTTTAAGGTTTCCTGAAAACTCTGTTAAAAACCAAACTTGATGTTTTAGTTTTCCATTATCCAAAGATGCGACACGAACATTTTCAATAAATTTACCCAAACTAACATTCACATAGAATAAATAGATTTTTTGGAATGAATATATGATCTTCCTCTTGTTAAATACTGAAGTGATAAAACTAGACAGACAAATAAGGGTAACGTAATAATAAAACATTTGAAATACGAATGAAATAAGCTAAATTAAATAAATAAGAAAGAAAAATAACGCGAATAAATAGAGAAAGTTTAAGAAAGGAAACAAAGTAATAAATAGAATACAATCACTATTAAAACAGAATCAAATCTACTTAAACGATGTCAGTCACATTAAAAGGGAAAAGAAATATTAAATAAAAGTGCCTGAAACACGAAAGATCGTGAGTCCAGAGAGAAAGAAAAGGTAGGAAAGCTAGTGAACAAAAGGAGCTGATACGCAGTAACTCAGCTATGCACAATGAAGGGAAAAACCACAAACAAAATTCACGCTCCACCACACACAGAAAGTGAAATCAGGCGCGTTAAAATGGACATAGCGTGGCGTGTAAATTCATGAGACCCAATGAAAACGCGTCAAAATATAGAAATACAACACAGTTTCAAACAATAAAATCGGTGAAAGTAACGAAGATAGCAGAGGTTTGGGCAAATCCTAGAAAAGCGCCGCAGGAGCTTCGGGAAAGACGGGACATCGACATTCATAAGTGTGATACCGTGTAGTGAACCCACGTCGAGTCTTAGCTCATAGTGAAATGAGGAGTTGCTAGTCCGCGATGTGAGAACGTTTGTTCACAGGGAAAGAGAATTAAGAGGGAGATCAGCGCGAAGGGAAGGTGACACAGCTAAAATAATATGTGATCGGTTTTTGTTTTCGGGAGGCTAATGAGTTCTTGTACTTTGGACGGCCAGGGGAAAAGTGAAACATTATGTGTGGGAAAGTAAAGGTCACTTAGAAACCAGTAGTAGAGTTTTATTCAGGTTTCTCCCGCACACCCTGAGATTATCACACAGTTCCTTAGCTAGCCGGCGATCCAACCCGTTACCTTATTCCCCTCCAAAGCCCCGAAACAATAATTCCCACCACAATATACATTTGATTTGCACTCAAAGAATATTGAAATATCAATCGTCCTAATTGAGTAAAAAGCAAATTAATTGCAATCAACTTCTAACCTTGATTACATGTTTACTCCGAATATTATCAATACACTTTATTTTTCGAAAATTTTGTTTTTCTAAAATTAGTTCTAATGATTTTGTTCAAATACCACATGTTTAACATATTTTGAAACAAAATATAACTCTTGAATTTCCTAGAAGACCTCTTCATTTTGAACTACTTTTGTAAACTCGTAAACCAGAAGACAAAACCTACTACACAGAATATGTAGATCTCAAAACACACAATTTAGTTCAATATATTTTTTGTGTGAAATTCACAGTTTCTGAGATACTCCTTGTTATTTGTTTCAATACTTACACTTTGCTTATATGGAAAACAGTTATTTGTTTTATATCTGCTGTTCAAGCAAGAAACATTTCATTCTGCAAGGATGTATTGTTTACGCATGCCTTTTGTTTTGTCTTCGCTGTTCAAAAATAGTGCTTGCTTGCTCTTTAGTAAATGTGCAGTAAATATTACTCATAAATGATCATAAAATAAATTTTGACTCCTACTTCTTGTACATTCAGTCAAGAAAGTACGGGGAATTGATCATTTACAAATCATGTTTAAAAGGTGATTCGAAATTATTGTTGTTGCTAAGTTGGTACAACTTTCCTCTATACCCACGCGTGGTTTGATCGTCATCTGTCATCTAGTTTGTTTACAGTAAGCGATTTTATTTGTTCATCTCTAAGGTGATTTGCGATTTTACGGTGGATACAAATATTGAACAACAAATCAGTCTTAAACTTTGCATTACAATTGGTATTTCGTGTGCCGAAGCGCTGAAAATGTTACAGAGGGCTTACGGTGAATCAACGTTATCAAAAACACGTGCATATGAGGGTACAGTGCATTCAAAAGTGATCGAGAAGTGGTGGAAGATCTGCCTCGCACTGGTCGGCCATCAACGGTTTCAACTGAACTGAAAATCGTCATTAAGTCTGAGAGAGATTGCCGCTGAACTTTCTGTGTCTCACGAATCGATTCGTACCATTTTAAACGATTGTTTGGGCATGACACGCGTTGCAGCTCGGTTAGTTCCGAAAGACTTGAATTTTCTACAAAAACTCAATCGCGTTAAGGATTGCTGAAGACATGGTAGAACGAGGCGGTTCCGACCCCACATTCATGAAACGTATTGTAACTGGTGATGAGATGTGGGTTTACGAGTTTGACACTCAAACCAGTCAACAAGCTTCCGAATGGCGCTTTCCATCTGAACCGAAACCTAAAAGGACACGTCAAACTCGATTAAAACTGAAGGTCGTGTTGACAGTTTTTTTCGATTATCGCGGTGTCGTGCACTCAGAGATCTTCCCAGAATGTCAGATGGTAAATAAAGATTATTATCTAAGCGTTATGCGGCGTTTGAGAGAACAAATACGGCGAAAAAGGCCAGATTTGTGGAAAGACAAGTTATGGATTCTGCACGACGATAACGCACCGGCTCATAAGGTTATTATTTTGAACGAATTTTTAGCCAAAAACTCAAGAAATTTCATCGAACAACCACCGTATGCACCTGATCTGGTTCCTGCTGATTTCTTTCTCTTTCCAAAACTCAAGTTACTACTTCGAGGCACCAGTTTTCAGTAGATAGAAGACAATTGATATTGATTCTTAAAGTGCCTACACAAAATGTTTTGATGATTGGATTGTTCGTTGGCAAAAATGTATAATTTCAAAAGGGTCCTACTTTGAAGTCGATAAAATAAAATTGGATGAATAATTCATTTTTTGTGTTTCATTGGCAAATTTCTGGAACTTGCTTGGCCAGTAGTTTAAAGTACTCGCATTGTAAGTTTATTTCTATATTTACACTGATTCAAATGCCTTAAGGCGAAACAGATTTCTACAATCAAATGCTGAAAACAGACGGAAAGAGCAAGGCACTGTTTCACATTTTCATTTCAAATGTTGTTAGAGATCTTTTCCAATCATTCAAGTTTATTTATTACATTCTCTAGCCCGTAGGTACAATGTACACATTGGATAGAGAGGGTATTGTATTCTACCCAAAAATTCGATCTCAAGACTTCACCTGAAATATATATTTTGAGGTCCCATGTGTCCGAAAAAAACAGTTTTAGTTAAAGGTCCGTGCGTGTGTGTGTGTGGACAGCATAGCTCAAAAACGAAAATTTCTTAAATACCAAACTAATTAATTATAGCGCTTCCGAAGGATATGACAGAAAGATCTTCAGGAAAATTCCCCCCACCTCAAACTACACTTAATATAGAAACATTTTTAACAATTTAGATTTTCCCAGAAATGGCTCAACAATTATGATTACATATGGCATATTAAAGATATTTACATCACAAATAATGCGTACATCTTGAATTTTCTGGGAATAACTTGCGCAGACCTCTATATTCCGGTAAGAGAGAGACAAAAACTAACTTAACAGAAAATGCAGAACTTGTTAAAACACACAATTTATGTTGCATACATTTTTTTATGGAGTTGTCGGTTTTGAGATGTTGCTTGTTATTGGTTTCTAATTTAAAAAACGTATACTTTTCTCATACAGGAATTTGTCAGCCCTTGTCCATACAAACAAAGGAACTTCGGTTACATAGCAACCAACCTTTGACGATCACTTTAACCTATTTCCCTTCTGCTACAAGGAAGCAAGTAATCAGACTATTTCTGCTAATGTTTTCTTGATTAGCATGAAGTAAATAGAAGCACAAGCTTTTTAACAATAATTTCTTGCAGAAATGTGAAGACTGTCATGTGAATGAAATACATAAATTTTTTTAAGAATATTTTTTATTTGGAATAGCTACAGAAAACTATGTGAATGGATCATAGTAGAGTTTTACTTTCTCTATACGAACTATGTACATAGTGTGTAGAGAAGATATTGCCCTCCACCAAAAAATTCGATACTGGGATTTCACCGGAAATATATGTTTTAGGGTCCCCTTTATCTAAAATAGGTATTTTCAGAAAAAGGTCCGTGTGTGTCCGTGCGTCTGTGAACACGATAACTCAAAAACGAAAAGTCGGTAAAATACCAAACTTGGTAATTAAGTTTAATATCTACCAGGGATGCCACACGAAGATTTTGAGAAACATCCCCCCATGCCAAACTACCCTTTACATGGAAAATTTTGATATTCTAAACAACGATTTTGATTAAAATATCGCAATTTCTGGGAATAACCTCTGAAGATACTTTATTCTGAGTGAATTTTCCGGAATTTTTAAAAATTCCAAACCGTAAGACATAGACAAAAACTTACCACACAAAAATGAAGAGCACATTAAAACACACGATTTATATTGTATACATTTTGTTCTTGGAGTTGATCGTTTTTTAGATATTCCTTGTTTTTTTTTTTTTTCATGGTCAAAAATCTTAAATTTACTCATACAGGAATTTGTCAACTCATGTCCATGCAAACAAAGGAACTTCAGTAACAAAGTAACCAGCTTTTGACTATCGTTTTAAGCTCTCCCTTATTTCCTTTCTACTTACAAGGAAGGAAGTAATAAGACTATTTCTGCTCATTTTTTTCTGATTAGCATAGCATAAAGTAAATAGAAGTATAAGCTTTTTAAGAATAATTTGTTGCAGCGATATAGAGAAAGTCATGTGAATGGTGCACATCAGATTTTTTCCCCATATAGCATAATTAGTTTAATTTCCTGGGAATCTCTGAGCATTTGAATCATATTTCACACAGTAATTTTTCTTCTAGGAATGGAACACGACTTAGTACTGCCAAGGCTTTCCTTCGTCCAATCCGGGAGAGAAGTAATTTGGATGTTACTCTGAACTCCACAGCTACCAAAGTGTTAATCGACCCCAACAGCAAGAGAGTCTACGGTGTAGAGTACGTTACCACTGCGGGAGATGGCACTAGCACCAAAAGAACAGTGCAGGTAATGCGAGAGTCGTATTTTTGCTTTCTCTACACGTACTGTGTACATAGTGTATAGAGACAGGATTGTAATGCACCCAAAAGTTCGATACCGAGATTCCACCGGAAGTACATGTTTTGGGTCCCCCTGAATCCAAAAAAAAAACACTTTTGGAAAAAGGTCCGTCTGTGTGTGTGTCTGTGGACATCATAGCTCAAAAACGAAAAGACCGTTCCAAGGATGCGACACGAAAATTTTCAAGAAAATCCCCCACCACCAACTACTTTTTACATGAAAATGTTGATTTTCTCAAAAATGGCTCTAACGATTTTGCTTAAAATATTGTACAATAAAGATATTTACCTGATAAATAATATGTATATCTTGAATTTTCTGGGAATAGCCTCTGAAGACTACTTTATTCTGGATGAATTTTACGAAATTTTGGACGACTGCTAAACCGTAAGAAATGGACAAAAACTTACCACACAAAACTGTAAAGCACATTAAAACACACAATTTATATTATATAATTTTTTTTTTCGGGAGTTGATCATTTTTGAGATATTCCTTTTTTTTGGTTTCAGTTTTAAGAAACTTGTACTTTTCTCATACCGGAATTTGTCGATTCGTGTCCATACAAACAAAGGAACTTCAGTCACCTAGTAACCAGCTTTTGACTTCACTTTAACCTATGATACTCCTTTATTTCGTTTCTGCTTACTATTTCGATTAGCTTGAAAAAAAAATGGATTACTAAATTACTAAATTTATTACTAAAAGTTTTGTACACTTATAGTTACTTTTCGACATAATCACCGAAAAGTTTGAGACATTTATCGTACCTTTGCACAAGCTTTGTATATTTACTCAACACAGCCCTCAGAAACCGACCCAATGACTATTTAGAAAATTAAAATAATATTAATTAATTTAAAGTGTTATTTGAAACAGAAGTATAATTGCAATATTATTGTTTCAGGTGAGGAAAGAAGTGATAGTATCAGGAGGAGCTGTGAATTCACCACAACTGCTATTGCTGTCTGGAATTGGGCCCAAGGAGCAGCTTAGTAAAGTGGGTATCACACCCATTCACGATCTACCCGGAGTGGGACAAAATCTACATAATCACGTGGGCACTGTTTTGCCCTTCACGCTCAAAGCTATCAACGACACTATGGATCTTGATTGGGCTGCTGCTATGGAGTACCTGATGACTCGCACTGGGCCTCTCTCCAGTACTGGCCTATCACAGGTACGTACACAGAGCACAAATAGTAATGGACATCGAATTTCTGATTGTCTGTAGCGGATTTATACGGCGTGTCTTCTGACATCTGGTGGCCTCTCCGTCACTCTTATTGGGGAAGCAGGAAGGGTTGTAGCTTGCCTGTGTAGTAAATTATAATTCCATATTTTTACTTTCTCTATACGTACTATGTACATAGTGTATAGAGAAGGTATTGCACTCCACCAAAAAAAATCGATACCGAGATTTCACCGGAAACATATGTTTTAAAGTCTCCTGTATCCAAAAAAAGTATTTTCAGAAAAATGTCCGTGTGTGTGTGTGTGTCCCCGAGTGTCCGTGTGTCTGTGAACATGATAACTCGGTAAAATACCAAACTTGGTATTTAAGTTTAATACCTTCCAGGGATGCGACACGAAGCTTTTGAGAAAAATCGATTTTACGAAATCTTGCATAACTGCTAAACCGTAAGAGATGGACAAAAAATTGCCAAACATCAAATGTAGAGCACCTTAAAACACACTATTTATGTTATATACATTTTTTTCCTGGAGTTGATTGTTTTTGAGACATTCCTTGTTTTTGGTCTCTGCTATGAAAAACTTATACTTTTCTCATACAGGAATTTGCCAACTGCTGTCCACACAAATTAAGGAACTTCAGTGACATAGCAACCAGCGTTTGACTATCAATTTAACCTATGATACTCCCTTATTTCGCTTCTACTTACAAGGAAGCAAGTAATAAGGCTATTTCTTTTAATTTTTTCTGATTAGCAGGAAGTAAATAGAAGTATAAGCTTTTTAAGAATAATTTGTTGCAGGGACGTAGAGAAAGTCATGTGAATGGTACACATCAGATTTTTTCTATTGTGCTTGGTGACAGTCAGGAATGCCTTACAAAAGCAATGTGATCCGCGGTCGTATTGTGGGCATATGGGAAGCAGGGCGTAGATCTGTTGTGCAGTATTGGATTATATGATTCCAGGAGCGTGGTGAAGATGCATTAAAAACGCGTCTAAAATCGGGAAGGCCAAGAAAAACAACGGTGGAAGTCGATACTAAGATTATAAATGCAAGCAAAGGTGAACCATGTAAACCGTCTACAAGATTGCGCCGCGTTCTAAAGCTATCTTGCTCCCTTACTACGGTAAGAAACCGCATCCATCCATCATCGAAAACCAGCAAAGAAAATTGACTTGACTGAACAGCACCGCAACAGTCAAATTGGGTTTGCACTTGAATACTTGGTCTAACTAGACCGATTTTTACTTTCTCTATACCTACTATATACATAGTGTACCCAAAAATTCGATACCGAGATTTCACCGAAAATATATATTTTGAGACCACCTGAATCCAAAAAGGCTTTTTTAGAAAAATGTCCGTGTGTGTGTGTGTGTGTGACTTTGGACAGCATAGCTCAAAAACGATAAGACCGTTAAATATCAAACTTGGTATTTAAGTTCAGTATCTTCCAAAGATGCAACACGAAGATTTTCAAGAAAATCCCCCACCCCCAACAACCCTTCACATGGAAAAATTTGCGAAAATTTTGATTTTATAAAAATGGCTTTATCGATGTTGATAAAAATATCACATATTTAAGGATATATACTTGGCAAATAATATGTATATCTTGAATTTTCTGGGAATAGACTCTGAAGACTACTTTATTCTGAGTGAATTTTACGGAATTTTGTATAACTGCTTAACCGTAAGAGAAAGACAAATACTAACCACACAAAAATTGTAGAGCACATTAAAGCACCCAATTTATGCTACATGCATTTTTTCCTAGAGTTGATCGTTTTTTAGATATTCCTTGTTTTTTGTCTCAGCCTTAAAAAAACTGATACAAACAAAGGAACTTCAGTCACATAGCAATCATCTTTTGCAATCACTTTAACCTATTTTATTCCCTTATTTCGCTTCTACTTACAGGGATGCAGGTGATAAGTCTATTTCTGCTGAAATTTGTTGCAGAGATATAGAGAAAGGCATGATAATGAATAACATCAGATTTTTTTCTCGTATTTTGTTATTGTTTTGCTCTGATGAGGATAGGCGAATGTATTTGTGGCAACCAGAAAATACTCGCTATGCTCAAGAACACGTAGTTGCCAAGAAAAGAAGTGTCCACATAATTGTGGAATTTTGGGTTTGGAGGTTCACGAGCAATACTGATTACTGCCTACTTCACAGTTCTTTTCTCCATAAGATCAAACTCCATCCCCGCCGTAACTTTAGGCATTATACCAAAAGCAAAATATTGTATCAGAAGTACATAAAACAATTCTGCAAACTCTAAACATCTCGAGAACCTGTTTATATTCATGTAAATTTCGAAACCTGCATTTTCTGCGGAGTCACGATTAGCCATGCAAAATATCGCCAAAAATCGGTCTCCGTCATTTTGAAAGAGACGTTACCTAATCTCACTTCCAGTTGAGGGAGGTGGCTATTCCTATTAGCGAATGAGTTGGCAAACACAGCATAGTCTCTTCTATTGGTTCGATATGGAAAACTCAACTGCAACGTGACAGTATCCGCTAATAAAATGAAAACGGCGTAAAAATCTGATGTGTTCCATTCACATGTCTTTCTCACCTTCTCTGGAAGAAATTCCTATTAAAAATCTTATTGTGATATTTACTTAATGCTAATGGAAAAAAATAGCAGAAATAATCTTATTACTTGCTTCCTTGTAAGCAGAAGCGAAATAAGGGAGTACCATAGGTTAAAGTGAGTCGAAAGCTGGTTGCTATGTGACTGAAGTTCCTTTGTTTGTATGGACAGGAGCTGACAAAGTCATGTGTGAAGTATAAGTATTTATAGCAGAAACCAAAAACAAGGAATATCTAAAAAACCATCAACTCATTGAAAAACATGCATATAACATAAATTGTGTATTTTAAAGTGCTCTACATTTTTTGTGTGGTAAGTTTTTGTCCATCTCCTACAGTTTACCACTTATGCAAAATTCCTTCAAATTCGTCCAGAATAAAGTAGTCTTCAGAGGCTATTCCTAAAAAATTCAAGATATACATTTTATTTTTTAGGTAAATATCTTTAATATACAATATTTTAATCAAAATCGTTAGAGCCATTTTTAAAAAAATAAAACATTTCGATAAATGTTCCATGTAAAGGGTAGTTGGGAGTGGGGGGATTTTTTTGAAAATCTTTGTGTAGCATCTTTGGAAGATACGAAACTTAAATACCAAGTTTGGTATTCAATGGTCTTTTCATTTTTGAGTTATGCTGTCCCAGACACACACACATGGACCTTTGTGTAAAAATGCTTTTTTTTTTGTATGCAGGGGGTCCTAAAACATGTATTTCCGGTGAAATCTCGGTATCGAATTTTTGGGTGTAATACAATACTTCCTTTGTACACTGTATACATAGTACGTGTAGAGAAAGTAAAAAATTGAAAACTTCGCCATTCTTAGCCTACTTAAAAATATTAAAACAAATAACCAGCATAAAATCACTCAATGTCTGCTGTTTCTAGATCGACAGATCTAGAAAAGGACAAATCAACTTCTTAGGTTTCTTCCTGTTTTAACGTTTTACAAATTGCAAACATGATTGACCTTATTGATAACAATGTCATAAGATATTTAATATAACAGGACCTAATTATAATGTTATGATAGACACGCCCAATCTATTAGCAGTTAACTGGGTTATAGCAGATACCTGTATTCAATCAACGGTTAATGGAGAGCTTGTATCGGAGACCTGCGTCTATTAAATCAGTAGTTAATGGGAAGGTTTAATACATGTGTCAGTAGTTATAACAAATGATACGCTAAATTTTATTTCTTTCTCTAGCCCGCATGTACAAAGCACATAGTGGATAGAGAAGGTATTGTACTCCACTCAAAAATTTGTGGTAGGGATTTCATCGGAAATATATGTTTTGGGGTCCCCTGTGTCCGAAAAAAACATTTTTAGAAAAATGTCCGCATAGCTTAAAAACGAAAAAACGGTATTTAAGTTCAACATCTTCCAAAGATGCGACACGAAGAGTTTTAAGAAAATCCCCCTACCATAAACTACCGTTAATATGGGAACATTTTCGAAAATTTATACTTCCCTAAAAATAGCTCTAACAACTTTGATTAAAATAGCATATACTAAAGCCATTTCCATCACAAATAAAATATATATATATATATCTTGAATTTATGGAAATAACTTCCGAAGACCTGTTTATTCTGGATGAATTTTGTATAACTGGTAAACCGTAAGAGATAGACAAAAACTTACTACACCAAAAAATCTTATGTGTTACACTCACATGACTTTCTCTAGCTACTCTACAACTCCTACAAAAGATTATTATTATCAAGATAAATGTTAGCAGAATGTTATTACTTAATTCCTTATAAGTAGAAGAGAATAAGGGAATGCACTATGTTAAAGTGATTGTCAAATGTTTTAAAGCTATCGTTATGCGATTGTCATTGCAAATCACTTCTTTGCTTGGCCAGGAGTAGAACAAAAGAAAAACAGACACTTCCTGTGTAAGAAAAGTTTAGCTACTTCACAAATGAAACCAATATCTCGAAAACGGTTCCCTCCACAACAAAAAGGCAAAGGACAAAAATCGTGTGTTTTGTCATGAAGTACATTGCTTGTGGAGTACGTTTTGTTCTATCTTTTACGGTTTAGCAGTTAAGCAAAATTCAGCACAATTCATCCAGAATAAAGAGGTGTTCAGAGGCTATTCCCAAAAAATTCGAGATATACATTTTATTTCGGACATAGATAGCTTTAATATACGAGATTTTAATCAAAACCGTTACAGCCATTTTTAAGAAAATCAATTTTTTTGGAATTTTTTTCCATGTAAAGGGTAGTTTGTGGTGGGGGAATTTTTCTGAAAATCTTCGTGTCGGATCCTTGGAAGATTGGTATTTAACGGTATTTTTGGTTTGGGGCTATGATGTCCACAGACACACATACGGACCTTTTTTTTAAAAATGCCTTTTTCGGACTCAGGGGACCCCAAAACATATATTTCCGGTGAAATCTCAGTATCGAATTTTGGGTGCATTACAATACCTTCTCTGTCCATTGTACATATGGGGCTAGAGAAAGTAAAAATGTAGATCTCGTTAAAATAAACAATTTATGCCATATAAATTTCTTTCGAGATGTTTCTTGTTATTCATTTAAGCTTTAAAATACTTAAACGTTTCTCAAACGGGAAATTTTCAACTCTTGGCCATGCAAAGAAACTGATTTAAATCTGATGGCCACCACATTTTAAGACATTTGACAATCGGTTTAGCCTAGTATATTCCCTTTTTCCCCTTCTACTTATAAAAGAAATAAGTAATCAGATTATTTCTACTAATGTTTTAGCATTAAATGGATAGAAGAATAAGCATTTTAACAATAGTTTGTTATAGAGATGTAGAGAAAATTATGTAAATGGAACACATCAGATTTTTACTTTCTCTATACACACAATGTGCATAGTGTATAGAAAAGGTAATGCACAAAAAAATTCGATATTGAGATTTCACCGAAAATACATGTTTTAAGTCCCCCTGAATCATAAAAAAGCATTTTTAGAAAAATGTCCGTGTGTGTGTGTCTGTCAGTCTGTATGTATATGTGTGTGTCTGTGGGCAGCATAGCTCAAAAACGAAAAGACCGTTAAATACCAAACTTGGTATTTAAGTTAGGTATCTTTCAACGATGCGACACGAGGAATTTCAATATAAACCCCCCACCCCAAACTACACTTTACATGGAACCTTTTTAGAGAATTTTGATTTTCTAAAAAATGGCTGTAAGGACTTTAATTAAAATATCGTATATTAAAGATATTTACATGACAAAGAAAATGCATGTCTTGAATTTTCTGAAAATAGCCTCTGAAGACTACTTTACTCTGGATGAATTTTACAGGATTTTGCATAACTGGTAAACCGTAAGAGATAGACAAAGACTTAGCACACAAAAAATGTAGAGCACTTTAAAACACACAATTTATATTCTATACATTTTTTCATGGAGTCGATAGTTTTTGAGGTATTCCTTGTTTTTGTTTTCAGTTTTGTAAAACATACTTTTCTCATACAGAAATTGATCATCTGCTGCCCACAGAAACATAGGAACTTCAGTCACATAGCAAACAGTTTTCGACTATTACTTTAACCCTTATTTCGCTTCTATTTACAAGGAAGCAAGTAATGATACTATTTGTGCGAATTTTTCCTGGATTAGCATGAAGTAAATAGAAGCATAAGCTTTTTAACAATAATTTGTTGGAGAGATGTAGAGAAGGCTTCGGAATGGTTTCATAGTTCTGATTGTAATATGTTATACATGAAAGAAATACGATGTCTATATCTCATTTCTTTGGCAATCTTTACACCCATTTTACTGCTGCCGCTTTTGGCATCGGTTGGTTTCGCGTACTCCGTTACAATACATTATCTTTGTATTAACTCCGTAATAAAGCACTAATGGCTGGCAAGATGAATGTTGCTAGGGGTTGGCGCATCTGTTGTCGACCCCATTTTTCTACATAAACGGCCGTTTATACGATAAGTAACTTCCCCGCGAGGGCTAATAATGGTGTGCTCCACTGAGCGATTTGTTCCTTGGAATTGCTTCCTTTTGCGACAAATGGCCTTCTAAACTTCCTCTGTCCCTTTGTGTTGCTACAACTCTAGGAATGTGTGTTCTGCAAAAGAGTTCCAACCGCGTTCTTGCCTTGCAGTGCTTTTGGAGCAGAGTAGTAGTGAACATAGCAACGCGGCTCAGATTCGATCTCGGGAAACGCATGTGCGACTTGTGGTCTGAGTAAATTTTCTTCGGGTTCTGTCGTCATTTATTCATTATCTGTTTCATAATCCCCTTTTTACTTTCTCTATACGAACTATGTACATAGTGTATACAGAAGGTATTGCACTCCACCCAAAAATTCGTGTCGAGAATTCACCGGAAATACATGTTTTAGGACCCCTTGAATCCAAAAAAAGCATTTCCAGAAAAAGGTCCGTGTGTGTGTCCGTGAACACGATAACTCAAAAACGAAAAGTCGGTAAAATACCAAACTTAGTATTTAAGTTTAGAATCTTTCAGGGATGCGACACGAAGATTTAGAGAAAAATGCCCGCACACCAAACTATCCTTTACATGGAACTTTTTTTGAAAATGTTGATTTTCTAAAAAATGGCTCTAACGATTTTGATTAAAATATCGTATATTAAAGATATTTACCTGACAAATAAAATGTATATTTTGAACTTTCTGGGAATAGCCTCTGAAGATTACTTTATTCTAAACAAATTTTATGGAATTTTGCATAACTGCTAAACTGTAAAACTTAGATAAAAACTTATTCCACAAGAAATGTAGAGCACGTTAAAACACTCAATTTATGTTATATACATTTTTTCGTGGAGTTGATCGTTTTTGAGATATTCATTTTTTTGTTTTTTTTTTTTGTTTTTGTTTCAGCTATGAAAAACTTACTTTTCTCATATAGGAATTTGTCAACTCCTGTCCATATAAACAAAAGAACTTCAGTCACATAGCAACCAGCTTTTGACTATCACTTTAACCTATGGTACTCCCTTATTTCGCTTCTACTACTTACAAGGAAACAAGTAATAAGACTATTTCTGCTAATTTGTTCTCGAGTAGCAGGAAGTAAATAGAAGCATAAGCTTTTTAACAATAATTTGTTGCAGAGTTGCAGAGATGCAGAGAAAGTCATGTGAATGGTACACATCAGATTTTTAAATATAGGGTTATAAGTACTAATGTTGAAGGTCATGCTGTGCACAGTGGTGATTTAGTGAGAGCAATGAACAAGATTACTCTCTGCGCGTTACTCAAAGAACAATATTTTTGTGACTCCTGTTTTACAACAACCATATTTAAGGAAGCACACGTTTAACTTGCCAATATTTTTAAGTTTATATGGAATATTTTCTGTTTGCAGGTGACAGCAAGACTGAATTCCCAATTCGCAGACCCTGCTGGTGACTACCCAGACATCCAGGTCTTCTTCGCCGGCTACATGGCCAACTGCGCTAACACTGGCATGATGGGAGAATCCGCAGACCACAAAGAAGAAAAGAAAAAGCAGATCTATGCTTTCCCCGTAGCACTGCATCCCAAAAGCATGGGATATCTGACTTTGAAAAGTTCTGACCCCTTGGAGCCCCCGATGATTCACGCCAACTACCTCAAAGACCCTGCGGATGTGGCCACTCTCATCGCCGCTGTCAATGCTACCATGAAGCTGGAGACAACTCGAGTGCTACGGGAAGCATACGACATTGAATTCGACAAGACGCCGTTTCCTCCATGCAAGGCGATGCCATTTGGCTCCGATGCCTACTGGGAATGCTATGTTAGGCATCTAACTGCTCCAGAAAATCACCAAGCTGGTTCCTGCAAGATGGGGCCTGCTTCAGACCCTATGGCTGTTGTCGATAATTTTCTTAGAGTCCATGGAGTCCCCGGACTTCGGGTCATCGACGCTTCCATCATGCCCTTCGTCGTCTCTGGCAACACCAATGCCCCTACAGTCATGATCGCCGAAAAGGGTGCTGACTATATCAAGCAGACTTGGCAGATGACTGTCAGCAATAGGTTTGGGGATGTTTCTACCGCTACACCGACCAGGAAGCCTGTCAAAGGCAGGTGGACAACCACACGCCCTGCACGTCCTTTCTTCTATAACAACCACAACCACAACCATAACTATAACTACAATCCCAATGTTCCTTGGTCGATGCCTGTTGGCAACCAATATCAGTGGCTGCCTTACTACTGAATGTCGGAAGTTCCTGTTGTTCACAACATCTCGTTTCTGCGCCAAAGATGCTCTGCGTGAGACGTGACACTATCCATAAATAGGGAGTTTTCTGCAGCGACATTACAGAAAATAAACTCAAAACTAGACATTTCTCGCTACGCTCAGCCAGGTTCAAGATCCGCAAAAACGTTTACATTAATACCTATACAGAATTTCTTCATGAGCTTCTGTGGACCGTGGAACACTGTCACTGACTAAAACGGTTTCTGCTCTTCTAACTCGAATTTCCAGGATGTATTTGAAGCTTTCTTTTAAAATATATCTAAATCATGTTTTAAGAAATGAACTATACACTAAATCACATCATTTATGATATCTCAGAATTTGAAAAGCTCTTTGAAAAAAGTATGTTTACATCAGGGATCGTAGTTCACATTTTACACAAAACAAATCAAATTTCGTTTTCGTTCTTAAGATCTTGTGTCTACTGCATAATACATTTTAATAATACAGGTATACCAAAAAGAGTTTTACTGAATTCCTGAGTTACATTTTGATATTAAAATATTGTTGAGTAAACATAATTTTAATGAAAGTAAACTTTTTAAAACTTAAGTATTACAGAGCTAAATTATAAATAAGCAAATATTTATAAAAGATCCCATATGACAAAACCACATATATACTGAAATTACGTACTTAAAATTTTTCTTCGCCATGCAGTTAGTTCTGTGAACAGATTCTAGAGCATTTATAGGGATGACCAACTTTCCAATTGATATTAACCTATTTCTCAATCAGTAGGGCATCACAATCTCCCTCAAAATTTATCCCGTACAATTTTGTATCTATTAAAAACTAGCGCCTCATGTAAACGTGTTAAATTACATATTAGAATTCATGCATAACTACTCAAGATCAATGGTGTTCATTGTACTATATTTAGAGCTTTATCAGAAACATTTCATTGTCACCTTCGATTCCATAATGACCAGGAACCCATTTAAAGTATACGTTGTGTTTCAATAAACCGAAACGAATCAAGTCTTTACGCAAAGAGTGGAAGGAATCAAGAGTAAGCTCACAGTAAACATAGAAATTTCCAGAAATTAGTTGCTTAAATGTATTAATTTGTGCATTACTGTGTACGATTTTTTTTATTCCTAATGTTTTCCAAGATGAATTAAATTTTGACGTGGTGTGTAGTATCATTTATAAATTGACATTGAAAACTCCAAAATTACAATTACCATACAGCATAAAAATATTAGAACATGCTTCTTTGCGTAATTTAAGTCGTTTCACTAAGCAGAAGCAAAAATAAGGTTTTAGCTGTATTTTAACGATAAATAAAATAACAGAGAAAACAAAAAGGTAAACAGTGCTGCAGAAAGCTTTCATATCGTTACAGTATTTTATTGAGTGTGTGCATGTGTGTATGTGTATTTGTTTTTATGGTTTGGTTTGTTTTATGAAACCAGGAGAATATGAAAGGGTACAGCAGCAATCATTTTATAAATGCAAGCAATATTGTGATATTTTGACAGCACGTACATTCGACTGTTGCTTTCAGTCGTCATCAAAAATGCTGCCAATGTTTTTGACATTTCATTAAAGTACCATTTTCCATTAATGGACAACTGTTTTTATTTCGAAAATAACAAATAAAACACAACCTATCCTTGGACTTAAGACTTCCTAATCTCACATTCCAAATACTTCATTTTAAAGTAATAAAATGTTTAGAATACCTTCAAAATGTTTAAAAGCAAAGAAAGCGATATCAGATGTGAAAGTATTTTTTACTTTCTCTACACGTACTGTGCACACAGTGTATAGAGAAGGTATTGTATTGCACCCAAAATTCGATAACGAGATTTCACAGGAAATATACATTTTGGGTACCCCTGAATCCAAAAAAGCATTTTTACAAAAAGGTCCGTGTGTGTGAGAGTGTGTGTGTTTTCCCTGTGTGTCGTTGGACAGCATAGCTTAAACACCCCCAATTACCCTTTACATGGAAAATTTTTTGAAAATTTTTATTTTCTTAAAAATGTCTAACGATTTTGATTAAAATGTCAAATGTTAATGATATCTACTCGAAAAATAAAATGTATATCCTGAATTTTCTGGGAATAGCCTCTGGAGACTACTTTATTCTGGATGAATTTTGCATAACTGCTAAACTGTAAGAGGGGGACAGAAAGTTAAAACACAAAAAATGTAGAGCACACTAAAACATACAATTTATGTCATATACATTTTTTCGAGGAGTTGATCCTGTTTTAGATATTCCTTGTTTTTAGTTTCAGCTTTGAAAAACTTAGACTTTTCTCATTTGTCATCCTGTCCATAGCACACAGCACATAAATCAAAAATTTCGAAAAAAGTTCCATGTCGTGTCGCATCCCTGAAAGATACTAAACTTAAATACCAAGTTTGGTATTTTAACAACCTTTCGTTGTGGGGTTATTTTGTTCAGAGACACTCGGACACACAGATATACGGACCTTTTTCTGAAAATGCTTTGTTTGGTTATAGGGGAACCTAAAACATATTTCCGGTGAAATCTCGGTATCGAATTTTTGGTTGAAGTGCAATATTTTCTCTATACGTTATGTACATAGTACGTGTAGAGAAAGTACAAAGGAAAGCAGAGAGAAGGTATGAATATAGAATCTCTGCAAACCAAAGAAGAGCAACTGTGTGTAAAAAAAATGGTGTGTTATTTATGGACGCTCTTTAACTGCTGTGGTTCTCAGCGTCCAATTCTATATTGGGCGTGAAAGATGGCTTAATTTTGTTCAGAGGCCTTTCTATCAGGCTTGAGGTTCTTTTACCAACGGTTTTACTTCCCTTACGAAGGAAGCCATGCTAAGGATTTTTACGCTCGAAAAAATCCATGGTCCTCCGCCAGGTTTGAACCCGCGAGCTTTTTTTTTTTTTCTTTTTTTTTTAAATATAGTTCCGGAGTCTGATCGGGACTCCGGCGCTGTATGCCCTACTTTTATTTACCTAATTTGTTTACTTTGATTACTATATGATTGCTGAATTTCTGTTTTACTTTTTACACACACACATACTCAAACATATAACACCCATGCCCAAGGCGGGACTCGAACCCACGATCCCCTGCGCTGCGAAACACCAAAGCGAGACGTTTTGGCGAGCGCGGCCATGGGGACCGGCCTTGGGAGGGCGACGCAACTGTGTATGGAGTGAAAATACTTCGCTGCTTCAGCCTGTAGATGGAAAGGCTATCAGAAATAGTTGTTGAAAAGTTACTAACGTACTTGAGAGGAAGGAAATGTATTTCTGTTGTGTTTTCTCTGAATGTGACGTAGAATAGATATCCAGGTTAATGAAAACGTGAATTTCTAGTTAAGATGCTACTCCCCAGCATGCTCAGTTATCTTGCAGAGCAACACAAGCCCCATTTCCATGCTAAACACTCGACTCTCTCCTCGATCTTCACTTTCGGTCATTTACCGTTTCCATTTGTGTGGCTGCCTGCCGCATACGTTCAGCACGTCACGGTCTGGAAACCGTTTACGTGGAAGGTGAAATCTTATCACCCGGGAGGAGGAGGTTGCATCTAGATTTTATTTTCCTTTTCCTTTCCCTGGAATACTGCAGTGGTGTTGATTTCAAAACCCTCTTTGAGGAATATACCTGCAAAGTTTCTATTTATTTGAATTTGCGGAGGCTAGAGAAATTTAAAGCTGTTACTCTAATCAAACAGCCCAGTTAGACTGCCTCCGTGGTTGAGTGGTCCCTGGTTCGATTCCCGGCTGGGGCGAGGATTTTTTTTTAACCAAAATTATTCCCTATCCCTTACAAAGTGTGGATGTATGAATGTGAGAGTGTATTTAGTAATATAAAGTCAATACACCTAATTAACGTTCTAACCCAATAGTAGCACGAGATGACCATTGAAGTGTTCCATTCACATGACTTTCTCTACATCTCTGCAACAAATTATTGTTAAAAAGCTTATGCTTCTATTTACTTCATGCTACTCCAGAACAAATTAGCAGAAATAATCTTATTACTTGTTCCTTTGTAAGTAGAAGCGAAATATGGGAGTACCGTAGGTTAAAGTGATAAAGTTAGTCGCTATGTATGAAGCTCCTTTGTTTGACAGGAGTTGACAAATTCCTATATCAGAAAAGTATAAGTTTTTCAAAGCTGAAACCAAGAACAAGGAATATCTCAAAAACGATCAACTCCGCGAAAAAATGTATATTAGATAAATTGTGTGTTTTAATGTGCTCTACATTTTTTGTGGGTTAAGTTTTTGTCCGTCTCTTACGGTTTAGCACTTATGCAAAATTCTGTCAAATTCACTGAGAGTAATGTAGTCTTCAGAGGCTATTCCCAGAAAATTAATAATATATATTTTATTTGCCGTGTAAATGTCTTTATTATACGAAGTTTTAATCAAAATTGTTAGAGCCATTTTTGAGAAAATAAAAATTTCGAAAAAAAGTTCCATGTAAAGGGTAGTTTGGGGTGGGGGGATTTTTCTCAAAATCTTCTTGTCGCATGCCTGGAAGATACTAAACATAAATACCAACTTTGGTATCGAATTTTTGGGTGGAGTGCAATACTTTTCTATCCCTATGTACATTGTACATACGGGCTAGAGAAAGTAAAAGTACCGTTCCTTGTGCATAAGGTCTCTTACATTAGGACATGGAACTGAATTTTATTCAAATAAAACATTGTTTTTCAGCACAATGGGTCATTAATCGAATTATAATTATTGGTTAATTCTCTGAATCTTTCTTATTATGATATGCATATGAAAGGCATACTGTAGAGTATAGCAATACAATTTAAGCAATTCACTCTAGATACTTACACGAAAAGCACAAAATTCCTTTACAGTTTTGGTATAGTAAAAACTTGTGGGGTAACTGGTAGTTTTACTCTTCATTGCGGTAGTGTAATGACATAACTAATGAGAACAAGCCTCTAGCATATTTTAATTAGTGTAGCCAGGCTTTATGTTAAATAAAGAACCAGCAGCACACAAATATCTGCTGTGTATAATAGAAAAAATATATTTGAACCATGCTTAGTTCTCTAAAAATAAAATTAAATGACACAGAAAAAAGTTTGCGCACATTTTGAATTCACTGTTTCGGTATTCTTGCTTCAGACGCCTCGACTGCGAGCGAGATGACAAATCACGGAGTTGAACCAATATGCTGCTTTATATTTTTCTCTGTACGTACTATACATGGTGTATAGAGAGTGTATTGTATTTCACCCAAAATTTTGATACCAAGATTTTTCACCGGAAATATGTGCTTTTGAGTCTCCCTGAACCCAAAAAAAGAATTTCTGGAAAAAGGTCCGTGTGTTTGTGTGTGTGACCAAACTGGGTGTTTAAGTTTGGTGTCCTTCAAGGAAGCGACACGAATATTTTCAAGAGAATCCTCCCACCCCAAACTACGCTTTACATGGAAAACTTTCTAAAATTTTTATTTTCTGAAAAATAGCTCTAAAGATGTCTTGAATTTTCTGGGAATAATCTCTGAAGACTACTTTATTCTGGATGAATTTTGCGGAATTTTGAATAACTGTTAAACCGTAGGAGATGGAGAAAAACTTACCACACAAAAAATGTAGATCACGTTAAAACACACAATTTATGTTATATACATTTTTTTCGTGGAGTTCGTCGTTTTTGAGACATTCCTTACTTTTGGTTTCTGCAATGAAAAATGTTATTTTTCTCATTCAGGAATTTGTTAACTGCTGTCCATACAAACAAAGGAACTTCATCCACATAGCAACCAGCTTTTGACGAACACTTTAACCTATGGTAGTCCCTCGTTTCTCTTCTACTTACAAGGAAGCAAGTAATAAGACTACTTCTGCTAATTTGTTCTCAATTAGCATGAAGTAAATAGAAGTATAAGCTTTTTACATTTTTTTTTTTTTTGCAGATATGTACAGAAAATCATGTGAATGGAACACATCATATTTTTACTTTCTCTATACATTATATGTACATAGTGCATAGAGAAGGTATTGTATTTCACTCAAAATTTTGATACCGAGATTTCACCGGAAATATGTTTTGAGTCCCCCTGAACCCAAAAAAGAATGTCTGGAAAAAGGACCGTGTGTGTGTCTGTGGACAGCATAGCTCAAAAACGAAAAGACCGTTAAATACCTAACTGGGTATTTGCGTTTGGTGTCTTCCAAGAATGCGACACCAATATTTTCAAGAAAATCCCCCCACCCCATGGAAAACTTTCTAAATTTTGATTTTCTGAAATATAACTCTAAAGATATTGATCAAATTCTCTTATATCTAACATATGTAGTTGACAAATAATATGTATATCTTGAAATTTCTGGGAATAACCTCTGAAGACTACTTTATTCTGGATGAATTTTACGGAATTTTGAATAACTGCTAAACCGTAAGCGATGGACAAAAACTTAATACACAAAAATGTAGAGCACGTTAAAACACACAATTTATGTTACATACATTTGTTCGTGGAGTTCGTCGTTTTTGAGACATTCCTTGTTTTTGTTTTCTGCTATGAAAAACTTATACATTTCTCATACAGGAATTTGTTAACCGCTGTCCATACAAACAAGGACTTCTGTCGCAGAGCAAGCAACTTTTTTTTAATCACTTTAACCTATAGTATTCCCTCATTTCTCATCTACTTACAAGGAAGCAAGTAATAAGACTATTTCTGTTAATTTGTTCTCGATTAGCATTAAGTAAATAGAAGCATAAGCTTTTTAATATTTTTTTTTTTTTGCAGAAATGTGATTGAAACACGTCAGATTTCTTCATCTATTTTTGGTACTTGCCATTCATCAAACCAAATTGTTGTTACACTGGAGAAAGTAAAACACTGATATTACATTCTCACGACTTTCTCTTATCACTCCTCCACAAACTATCCATTCAGCAGTTTGTTCTTTCAACATCAATATAGTAAACCAAGAGCTCGTCAGTACTATTTACCAAAAAGAAAATATATAACTTTTAGGATCTTTATATCTTCTGGGTAAACGAATTAAAATGA
This sequence comes from Hymenopus coronatus, assembly GCA_030762935.1. Taxonomy (NCBI): domain Eukaryota; kingdom Metazoa; phylum Arthropoda; class Insecta; order Mantodea; family Hymenopodidae; genus Hymenopus; species Hymenopus coronatus. The sequence continues at coordinate 40,712,272 of CM060880.1, forward strand.
CTGATGAGATCAAATACCTGGGAATCTATTTGGATACCTGAACGCAATAAATCGTGCTGATACAACTTTTGAAGTAGTTAGACCTACACATGGGAAAGATGCGGATTAAGGTCAGCTATGATCCTTTGGATATATACCAAGATAACCATAACATCTACAATTCATGGAGCGCTGTTTTGGTGGCCTTAAAGGGAGGCATCTGTAAAAATCGCTAAAGTCCATAATTTTTCTCACAGAGATTTAAATTTTGCATATATTTGTACCAAAGTGTTTCTAGTAAATGTACCAAATTTCTTATTTCTAATTAATACAATTTTTATGATATATATGAAATGCTCCTTGCAAAACAATATTTGTTATAAATGAACTAAACTCTGGATGTATGTTCCTGGGGACTATATATACAAAACTTGACATTTTTATTAAGCTATGCAAAATATTTTTGAAGAGAAAAAATATTAAAATGCATAGATGACCTGTTTTTTCCAAATTTTTAATAATTTTCAACATCAAAATTCAATAAAATTTAACCCATTCCATCTAGAACATAAAAATGCCAAGTTTTATGCATCAACTATCTATGAATATATGTGCAGAGTTTCAAAGGAATTCAAAGTGTAAGCTAATCGACTGATACCTTATTTTGGTGTCGTTTTGACACAGACTGTGAGTGTGATGAACTACAGCGAAATTGTGCATGTGACTGATATAAGAAATTTGAGATCGGCGGTGCATGGTTCCCGGATAAACATAACTCTACTACATAGCGTTAAACGTGTGGGTATCAGCTGCTGAAAAGTCGGTGTTAAAGCAAACCAGGTTGAAAAATGGTTTAGAATGTGTTTAAAACTGCGGCCCGAGTATAGAAATATCGATTCTTAGCAACTCATTACTAGCGTTCTCAAGATTTAATGTCGCAAAAATTTGTAAAAGCTCGAACTAATCACTTGACAGTGCGACACTGAGCATTCAGTAACTACTCTGGAGAAGCCTTTTCAACTGCTCTGGTGACTTAATGCGTAACGCGGAAGGCTACTATCCCAAAGGTTATGTGTTCGGTTCCTGTCAGAGTAAATGTTTTTTATTATTTTTTCCATTCCAGACAAAGTGCTGTGATACGTGGCGTACTGGCACTTCAGAAACTTATAGCCGTTACTTCGAAATTTCAATAAATAGGCCATAAGTCTTCTATCTCAAATTGCTTATTTAAGTAACCACATATTCTGTGAAAATATTTCGGTATAGTCCATATATATGTGTGTGTGTGTACACACAGACTGTTAACGAACTATACCAAAATATTTTCACAGACTATGTACAATACTTAAATAAGTAATTTGAGATAGGAAACTTATGGCCTGTTTATTGAAATTCGAAGTAACGCCTATAAGTTTCTGAAGTGCCAGTACGCCACTGGCTAATTAATCAACCGTTCGTGAGCATAACACGAAAAACGAAGGGACATATTACAGCGTACCTCTCTAGCGTAGTGGTTATGACACTGGCTTTCAAGTGAAAGATAGTTTCCGAGTTCGGGTCTCGTTCACGTATCGCAGCACTTCGTCTGGAATGAAAGAATTAATGATTAAAAACATTTACTCTATGACAGGAATCGAACTCATGACCTTTGGGGATAGCAGCTTCTCGCGTTACGCATTAAGCCACCAGGGCACTTCAAAAAACGCCTCCAGAGTAGGCTACATAATCCAGAACATAGTTAAAGAATGCAGATGTTAGCGACATTTAATCTTGAGAATGAGCTGCTAAAATCGATATTTCTATACTCGAGGAGCAATTTTAAAGATATTCTAAGCCATTTTTTACTTTCTTTATACGTCTATGTACATAGTGTATAGAGAAGGTATTGCACTCCACCAAAAAATTCGATACCGAGATTTCACCGGAAATACATGTTTTAAGGTCCCCTGTGTCAAAAAAAGTATTTACAGAAAAAGGTCCGTGTGTGTGTGTCCCTGTGTCCGTGTCCTTTTGAACACCATAACTCAAAAACGAAAAGTCGGTAAAATACCAAACCTGGTATTTAAGTTTAGTATCTTCCAGGGATGCGACACGAAGATTTTGAGAAAAATCCCCCCACCCCAAACTACCCTTTACATGCAACTTTTTTCGAAAATTTTGATTTTCTAAAAAATGGCTGTAACGATTTTGATTAACATATCGAATATTAAAGATATTTACCAGACAAATAAAATGTTTATCTTGAATTTTCTGGGAATAGCCTCTGAAGACTGCTTTATTCTGGGTCAATTTTACGGAATTTTGCATAATTGCTAAACCGTAAGAGATGGACAAAAGCTTACCACACAACAAATGTAGAGCACTTTAAAATACACAATTTATGTTACACATCCTTTTTCGTGGAGTTGATTGTTTTTGAGATATTCCTTGTTTTAGGTTTCAGCTTTGAAAAATGTATACGCTTCTCATACAGGAATTTTTCAACTCCTGTCCATACAAACAAAAGAACTTGTCACATAGCAACCGGCTTTTGACTTCACTTTAACGTATGGTACTCCCTTATTTCGCTTCTATTTTCAAGGAAGCAAGTAATAAGTATATTTCTGCTGTTATTTTTTTTTTCTCGATTAGCATGAAGTAAATAAAAGCATAAGCTTTTTAACAATAATTTGTTGCAGAGATGTAGAGAACACATCAGATTTTTCAACCTGCTTTGCTTCAACATCGGCTAACAGCACCTACCCACACGTTTAACACTATGTAGCTGCGTTATGTTTATCCGGGGTCTATGCATCGCCGATCTCAAATTACTTATATCAGTCAGGTGCACAATCTCGCAAACTATTTCGGTGTGGCTCACTAACACTATAATATTAAATGCTTATTATATACTTACAGTATTTTTATACTCACAGGATGTTGAAGTAGAAAAAGGTCCAATCACCTAATTTTTGTTGCAAAAAAGGAATATTTTAAATTAAGAGGTACGTCCAGAAAGTAAGTTCCGTTTCAATTTATCTCCACTGCAGCGCTGCGATCGCAGTTCCGCACATGCGCGGTAGACGCTCTGTATCAAGGAAAAGAAACGTGCGCCATTTTGAGATCGCTGTCAGCCACATACGCTTTGTTGTGCTTGTTTACAATGTCGGTGTTGATTGAAAATCCCGCCGCTTGTGAAATCAGATCTGTGATTCGTTTTCTGAATGCTAGGAAAGTGAAACCAATTGAAATTTATCGCCAAATTTGCGAAGTTTACGGACAAAATACGATGAGCGATTCAAAGGTGAGAAGATGGGTCCGACGTTGAAGGTTACAGAAGAACCGGTTCGCACGATTGATGACAAGATCCAGGAAAACCGCAAGTTTACAATTAATGCTCTCGCTATGGAATTCCCCCAAAGCTCACGATCACTAATTGATGAAATTGTTACCGAAAAACTGAAATTTCGTAAACTTTGCTCACGTTGGGTATAGGCGGCAAACTTCTATGAAGAAGGTATACAAAAACTTGTGTCCCGCTATGACAAATGCCTGCAAAATTTCGGCAGTTATGTGGAAAAGTAGTTTAAGAGTTGTAGAATTTTGTGCAATAAATAATTATTCTGTATCTGTACACAATTTAATTTTATTAGCAAACGCAACTTACTTTCTGGACGTGCCTCGTATATGGAAATAATAATGGACAGAGAAAGCAATGGGAATGTAGATGTTTTAGTTGAATGCGATACTTCTGTAATTTTGCTAAGAGTATAGAAAGCAATGCTCCTCGTTGTTACCATATTGTAGAAGCGCTGTACTTGAATACAGAAAAGCAATCTATATCACGCTGTTTCTACACTAAGTCATGTGGAATAGGGGGCGGGCCTGTGTGCATGTAAATTACGCAGGTACATTTTCCGTCCGGGCCTTCCCTACAACCTGGGCGTTTCTGCTGAGAAATAGCCTACTTCTCAGGCAGGGATTCATTTGCATCAGCTTGCTTAGCGCTACACATAGCCAAGTTTGTTGGCTGCTCACGGAAAACTGTGCAACTCTACATCTGCAAAATCAACACTAAATAGTATACGACGTTTTACTTTTTTTTTTTTTTTTTTTTTTTTTGTAGCTTAAAATCCTTTAACCGGGTTGGTCATAGCGGACGGTGAATGTAATTGGTGAAATGATGCTAAACTGATCTCGGGGTCCATGAAGCTTAAAGTTACTCGACATTCGTCTTCTCAGGATAAGGAAAAACCCCGAAAAAAAACCTTATCCGAGCAATCTACTTTCTCTATACGTGCTCTGTACGAAGAGTATAGAGAAGGTATTGTATTGTACCCAAAAATTCTATAGCTACCAAGATTTCACCGGAACTGCATATTTTGGCATCTCCTGAATTCAAAAAAAGTATTTTTAGAAAAATGACCATGTAAGTGTGTACGGGTAGCATACCTCAAAAACGAAAATTCCGTTAAATACCAAACGTGGTTGTTAGGTAGAATCAGCCTGAAAAATGCAATGCCATAGCCGGAATTTGAATCACGGATCTCATGGTCTCTAGTCAGTTGCTTTACCACTAAGCTACCATGGCAACATGCCGTCATAGCATTGAATTTCTCAACTGACTCGTATGTTTCCCGGTAATACCACAAGGTGTTCTCAAATCATTTTGAGGTGACAATCCCCAAAGTTGCATGTACTTAAGTCGCAAGTACTTAGAGAATAAAATGTATATTTTGATTTTGCTGGGAATAGCCTCTGAAGACTACTTTATTCTGGATGAATTTTAGGGAATTTTGAGTAAGTGCCAAAGCGTAAGAGATGGACAAACTCTTACTGCACAAAAAATGTAGAGCACGTTAAAACACACAATTTATGTTATATACATTTTTTTCGTGGATTTGATCGTTTTTGAGACATTCCTTAGTTTTAGGTTTCAGCTATAAAAAACCATTATCTCCTACACGACTTTGTAAACTCGTGTCCATAGAAACAAAGAAACTATAGTCACATAGCAACCAGCTTTTGACCGTCACTTTAACCTATGTTACTCCTTTATTTCGGTTCTACTTACAAGGAAGCAAGTAATAAGACTATTTGTGCTAATTTTTTTTCTCGATTAACAGGAAGTAAATAGGAGCATAAGCTTTTTAACAATAACTTATTGCAGAGTTGTAGAGAAAGTCATGTGAATAGAACACATCAGATTTTTTTCATGGAGTTGATAATTTTTTAAATATTCCTTGTTATTTGTTTCAGCTTCAAAATATTTAACTTTTCTGATACAGGAATTTGTCAACTCTTGTTCATACAAACAAAGGAACTTCAGTCACTTAGCAACCAGCTTTTGACTATCATCTTAACCTATGGTACTCCCTTATTTACCTTCCACTTACAAGGAAGCAAGTAATAAGACCATTTCTGCTATTTTTTTTCCTTGATTAGCATTAAATAGATAAAAGAATAGGATTTTTAACAATTTTATTGCAGAGATGTAAAGAAGGTCATTTATCTTGTACGTGTGAAAGATATTGCTTAAACAACATGATGAAACGCGAGGCTGTGACTTGGAGGTAACTCATTATTTCTGGCAGTGTTGGCAAGCCTGTGAGGGATGAGAAGCGGATGATCCTCGTTCCTTTGAAGTACGGAACACGACGTTTGCTCTCTCAGGTAATCTACAAGATAGTCAAGGTCCGTATAATGACACTCGTTCATTACCATAGTGATGTGTTCCTGAGATGTTTAGCAAGCAAATGCTGATGTCGGATTATAGCATAAGGTAGCCAATTACAAAGATCTTATTTGTTCACAATAACAAAACCACAGTAACGTGCGCAGTCTTCCGTTCACATTACGTTATCCAAATGCTCTTGCCAGCTATGCTATCACACGCTGCACTCTTGGAAGGTCAAAGTACTTACGCATTTTGCTTTCTCTACACATACCATGTACTTTGTGTATAGAGGAAATATTGTATTGCACCAAAAAATTCGATACCGATATTTCACCGGAAATACGTGTATCGTGTGTGTATCTGTGCATGTGTGTGGTGTGTCTGTGGACAGCATAGCTCATAAACGAAAGGACCGTTAAATACAAAACTTGGCATTTTAGTTTGATATCCTCCTAGGAGACATGAACATTTTTGAGAAAATCCCATGGAAATTTTTCGAACAATTTTGATCTTCCCAAAAATGGCTCTAAGGGTTTGATTAAAATCTCTTATATTAAAGATATTTATAAGCCAAATAAAATGTATATCTTGGAATTTTCTAGGAAGAGTCTCTAAAGGCCTGTTTATTAGGATGATTTTTGTAATTTTGCATAACTGGTAAATGGTAAGAAACAGACAAAAACTTAATACACGTTGATTGCTTTTCCTATATTCCTTGTTATTAGTTTCAGCTTTAAAAATCTGATGTGCTTCATTCACAAGATTTTTCTCTATATCACTGCAACAAATTATTCTATTTGCTTCATCTAATGGAGCAAAAATTAGCAGAAGTCGTCTTATTACTTGCTTCCTTGTTAGTAGAAGCGAAATAAGGGAGTACCATAGGTTAAAGTGATAGTCAAAATCGGTTGCTCCGCGACTGAAGTTCCTTTGTTTGTATGGACACGAGTTCACAAGTCCTGTATGAGAAAAGTATAAGTTTTTATAGCTGAAACCAAAAACAAGTAATATCTGAAAAACAATCAACTCCACGAAAAATGTATATAACATAAATAGCGTGTTTTAAGGTGCTCTACATTTGAAGTATGGCAATTTTTTGTCCATCTCTTACGGTTTAGCAGTTAAGCAAGATTTCGTAAACTCGATCCAGAATAAAGTAGTCCTCAGAGGCTATTCCCAGAAAATTCAAATTATACATTTTATTTGTCAGGTTAAATTTCTTTAATATACGATATTTTAATTAAAAATCGTCAGCCATTTTTTAGAAACTCAAAATTTTCGAAAAAAGTCCATATAAAAGGTAGTTGGGGGTGGGAGGATTTTTCTCAAAAGCTTCGTGTCGCATCCCTGGAAGACATTAAATTTAAATACCAAGTTTGGTATTTTACCCACTTTTCGTTTTTCAGTTATCGTGTTCACAGACACACGGACACACACACGGACCTTTTTCTGAAAATATTTTTTTTAGATAAAGGCGATCCTAAAACATATATTTCCGGTGAAATCTCGGTATCGAATTTTTTGGTGGAGTGCAATACCTTCTCTATACACTTATGTACATAGCACGTGTAGAGAAAGTAAAAACGTATAATTTTGTCATACAGGAATTTGTCAACTCAGAGTTTTTTAAGAAACCTACAATTCTTATTTAGTAATTTTTCTACTCCTTATGCGTTGTCAGTAAGACAAGATTATACACTTCTTCTACCCACCTCTGTGGTGTGGGAGTAGCGGTATGTCTCACAAGATATCGCTAGTTGGAATCTTGGTAACTATGAGCTATGAAGGTAAAAGGCGAGTGGTCTAACCACTCGGCCACGTCGTTGCCATTTTAACGATATGGATGATGAACAAAAAATACAAAATATTGTTTTCCAATTTATCAACGGAATCACAATATAGGGGCAGGGAAATTTCGTAATTAAATACTTTCAAAATACTAATATTTTATAAATAATCATAAACATAAAAATCTGAGGTGTTCCATTCACATGACTTTCTCTACATCTCTGCAACAAATTATTTTTAAAAACCTTATGCTTCTATTTACTTCATTTTAATCCAGAAAAAAAATAGCAGAAAGTGTCTTATTAGTTGCTTCCTTGTAAGTAGAAGGGAAATAAGGGAGTACTATAGGCTAAACTGATAATCAAAAGCTGGTTGCTCTGTGACTGAAGTTCCATTATTTGTGGGGACAGGAGTTGACAAATTCCTGTATGAGAAAAGTATAAGCTTTTCATATCTGAAATCAAAACAAGGAAAATAGCAAAAACAATCAACTGTACAAAAAAATGTATATGATATAAATTGTGTGTTTTAATGTGCTCTACATTTTTTTTTTTTTTTTTTTTTTTTTTAAGTTTTTGTCCATCTCTTACGGTTTAGCAGTTATGCAAAAGTCCGTAAAATTCATCCAGAATAGAGTAGTATTCAGAAGATATTCCCAGAAAATTCAAGATATACATTTTATTTGACAGGTAAATAAATATCTTTAATCAAAATCGTTAGAGCAATTTTTGAGAAAATAGAAATTTTCGAAAAAAGTTCCATATAAAGGGTAGTTGGGGGTGGGGGATTTTTCTCAAAATCTTCGTGTCGCATCCCTGGAAGACACTAAACTTAAATACCAAGTTTGGTATTAAACCAACTCTCCGTTTTCGAGTTATCGTGTTCACAGACGCACAAACACACACACACCCACATACACACACGGAACTTTTTGTAAAAATGTTTTTTTTATTCAGGGGGACCCAAAACATGTATATCTGGTGAAATCTCGGTATCGAATTTTATCGAAAGCATTCTTACAGACATTGCTAACAAAATTATTAACTACCTAATGTTAACTTGTGTCAAAAAGGATTTAAAACTCATATTGGCTCTAGTTTAAAGGGCGGAAAGTGTAATAACATGTAATAAAATATCAGAAAGCAAAATTAAGCTTAATATGGAAACAAAAACTAATCTACAATCTCCTGCCTGTGTTGAATGGCAAACAAGCGAACTCTGAAGTCAGAGTTGCGAGATTCGGTTCCCGGATGGGGCAGTAATATTGTCCTGTATCTAAAGTTTCTTGTATTCCACTGTGTCTGTAATAATAGCTATAGTAATAATAGCAATAAAAACAATATTAGTAATAATAAAACAATATTAATAATAATGAGAACAATAATAAAAAACAATAATGATAAAAGCACTAATAATGATAAAATCAGTAATAATGATAAAATCAATAATAAAACAATAATAATATTAATATTAATAAAATAATAATAATAAAACAAAATTAATAATAACAATATTAATAATAATGAGAACAATAATAATAAAAGAAATAATGATAAAAACAATAATAATAAAAGCAATAATGATAAAAATAAAATAATAATGATAAAGACAATAATAATAAAAGCAATAATAATGATAAAAACAATAATAATAAAAGCAATAATAATGATAAAAGCAATAATAATAATAATAATAATAATAGCAATAATAATAAAACAATAATAATAAAACAATAATAACAACATTAATAAAATAAACAATAATAATAACAACAACTCCATGGCACGACAGCTCATAAAGCTTGGCCTACCACCTGGCCACTGGGTTCCCCATCTCGGTCCAGGACAGACGTCATGGATGGGGTGCAGTATTGGAGGGTGAGACGTGGCCAGCACCTCAATCCCTGCCGGCCGGTTAATGCGGTCCTCATGACATGGAGCCGCTACTTCTCCCTCAAGTAGCTGCTCAATTGCCCCCCCCTGGGGACTTCTTGAGGCTGAGTGCACCCCGGTCCAGGTCTGCCGGCGGAGGAAATATCCCCATGCTGGTACCGGGAATCAAATCCAGGTCTGCCGCTGGGTAAGCACCTACTACGTATAAAAGTGAGTGTGTTTCATGTTGAATTGCACAAAATCATGATTACGGCATGAACTGTTCATTCTGAGCTATATTACCGGAAAATTGCAAAACAACAATTTAGCTTTTACTGTTCAGTAAAGTGGAATTTTACAGCCATTCTTCACGGCCAAGTACGTTTTCTTTTACGTGTTCTAGGACATAACAGACTGACCTTCAGGAACTGTCTAATTACTTTGGGAGTCATGGTTATGACGATTATTCGACCTTGGCGGCCATTCACAAAACAATCATAAAGCAAAAACGTTTAATGTTGCATAAAATAACCTATTTCTTCCAGTTGTGCAATAATTGATCCTTTTTCACGCTGTTTAGCTCACATTGGACAATTAATGAGACGAAATTAGCTTAGATATCCCGACGTTCATGTTTTCACGATGGCCGTGCAACTCACCTCTCACCTACACGGCTGGGTTCGATCCCAAGCTGTATGTAAAATTTGTGCTGGACAAAGCGGCACAGGGATGGGTGAACATCACTTTCCTCGCCATTGCTTTCCACCGGTGTTGCAAATTCATTCCATGTATCACCAGTGTCACCGCCTGCGGTGCCATAAGTAGTTAAAGCGTGCGGTAACTCTTAGTTGCCTACTTTAGTATATTGCATATGCTGTTTTTCCTTTAATTCAAATTTAAAAATAGAATTCCAGTAAAAATATATGCGAATAAACCTATAAAATTATTATATAAAATCATAGAAAAAATAATAGAAATGAAAATATATGTAGATCGTTTATTAATCTTTTTCCACCCAATCAAAAGTTTAAATTATTCTAAACCAGTTTTAATAATACTGACAAAGGTACTACCAAAAAACTGGTTCAAATGGCCATGAGTGTTAGATGATAGATAATGGACTGGCCATCCATTCAAAGCTAAATGTTGCAAGTTCAAATCCTAGTGACCGTGATAAAGGACGGGCAGAGCCCAAGTAAAGTAATCGGTGTGCTGCTTGGAAGCAAATTGTTGTGCTGCTTGTCATTTATGGTTGAAGGTTAGTTTAACATGAAATTAGTCCCAGAGTACAACCCTATTTGTATAGTTGCCTTTAAAAGAACGGTGCTACTAGTAATAAAAGCGGACGTTAAACATTATAAAAAATATTTTCACAATAAGGGGGAATAAAAAGAAAAATTTACCCGGATAACTCAATCTATCCGAGATTCAAGCTTTAGACCTCTTGAATCTAAGGCAGATAGCTATTTGCCACCACGAAGGTGCCCTTAACTTGTGTTCTCGGCCCAATTAAGTGAATGAAGATAAAAGACTATATAAACTTCAAAAGTTCCATTTATACACCAGTCCCTTAATATGAGCATTATATCAATGTAAAAGAATACAAAAATGGTAATATTTTATTAAAATAAGTGGTAAACAAATAAAATAAAGAGTTATTCGATCTGATATCATTCTTACTAGACCAATGCAGTCAGAAATTGCATTTATCCAGTTATAATTTCTCTTGCACTTATGCGCAATGTGCATAGATAGAGAATGTAGTGTATTCATTAAAAAATTCGATACTGAGATTTCACCGGAAATACATATTTGGAGACCTCTTGAATAAAAATCTGATGTGTTCCATTCACATGACTTTCTCTACATCTCTGCAACACATATTTACTTCATCTAATCGAGAGAAAATTAGCAGAAAAAGTCTAATTACTTGCTTCCTTGTAAGTAGAAGCGAATTAAGGGAGTTCCATAGGTTAAAGTGATAGTCAAAAACTGGTTGCTATATGACTCAAGTTCCTTTGTTTGTATGGACACTAGTTGACATATTCCTGTATGAGAAGAATATGTTTTTAAAGCTGAAACCAAAAACAAGGGATATTTCAAAAACAATCAACTCCACGAAAAAAAATGTATATAACATAAATTGTGTGTTTCAAAGTTCTCTACATTTGTTGCGGGGTAAGTTTTTGTCCATCTCTTACGGTTTAGCAGTTATACAAAATTCGGTAAAATTCATCCAGAATAAAGTAGTCTTCAGAGGCTATTCCTAGAAAATTCAAGATATACATTTTATTTTTCATGTAAACATTGTAACAAACGGATTTTTAATCAAAATCGTTAAAGCCATTTTGAGAAAATCATAATTCTCGAAAAGTTTTCCTTGTAAAGGGTAGTTAGGGTTGGGTGTATTTTCTTTAAAATCTTCGTGTTGCACCCTAGGAAGATACTGAAATTAAATACCAAGTTTGGTGTTTAATGGAGTTTTCGTTTTTGAGCAATGCTGCCCACAGACACACGCATACACACATGCACATTTTTCTTAAAATGCTTTCTTTGGATTCAGGGGGTCCTAAAGTATGTATTTCCGGTGAAGTCTCGATATTGACTTTCTATACACTATGTACATTTTACGTATAGAGAAAGTAAAAAAAATTAATAATTTGTTGTAGATATATAGAGAAATTCATGGGAATGGAACACAATTTTTACTTTCTCTGTACAGAGAATTCGATACCGAGATTTCACCGGAAATATACGTTTTAGGGTCACCTGTATCAAAAAAAAAAGTATTTTCAGAAAAAGGTCCGCATGCGTCTGTGTGTGTGTGTGTGTGTGTGTGTGTGTGTGTGTCCGTTTGTCCGTGTGCCTGTGAACACGAAACTCAAAAACGAATAGTCGCTAAAATACCAAACTTGGTATTTAAGTTTAGTATCTTCCAGGGATGCGACACGAAGATTTTGAGAAAAATCCCCCCCACCTGAAACTACCCTTTACATGGAACTTTTTTCGAAAATTTTGATTTTCCAAAAAATGGCTCTAACGATTTTGATTAAAATATCATATATTAAAGATATTTACCTGACAGATAAAATGTATATTTTGAATTTTCTAGTAATAGCCTCTAAAGACTACTTTATTCTGGATGAATTTTGCATAACTACTAAACCGTAAGAGATGGACAGAAACTTAACACACAAAAAATGTAGATGACGTTAAAACACACAATTTATGTTATATACATTTTTTTCGTGGAGTTGGTCGTTTTTGAGATATTCCTTTTTCTTGGTTTCAGCTTTGAAAAACATACTTTTCTCATACAGGAATTTGTCTACTCCTGTCCATACAAACAAACGAACATCAGTCATATAGCAACCAGCTTTTGACTTTCACTTTAACCTATGGTACTGCCTTATTTCGCTTCTACTTACAATAAAGCAGTATATAAGCTTTTCAGGAATAATTTGTAGCAGGGATATAGAGAAAGTCATTTGAATGGTACACATCAGATTTTTTTTTAGTTCTTCTCCTATTTAACAATTATACTATTTAATATCTAACACGACCATTAGAGTGTAGGGTGTTACAGGCAATTATAGTCCAGTAAAGGAAGGAAATAAATGGTTAAAACAACAGCTGTCACTTAAAACCTTTTTAATGTAGCGAGATAAACAAGGAAGGCAATTTTCTGGGAACATGCACAGATATCAATGACACACATTTCTGTTGGACATGCAACCTTGGTGATTGTTATGTCTATATTACTACGTATAATGACAGAGCTTGCTACTCACGAAAGTTTCTCATTAAACTCTTACAGATCCAGTCACTACATGCTCCTGAAATAACATATTTTTACTTTCTCTATATGCACTATATACATATTCAGAAAAAGGTCCGTGTGACTTTGAACACGATAACCCAAAAACAAAAAGTCGGTAAAATACCAAACTTGGTATTTAAGTTTAGTATCTTCCAGGGATGCGACACGAAGATTTTGAGAAAAATCCCCCCACCCCAAACTACCATTTAAATGGAACTTTTTTCGAAAATTTTGATTTTCTCAAAAATGGCTGTAACGATTTTGATTAAAATATCGTATATTAAAGATGTTTACCTGGCAAACAATATGTATATCTTGAATTTTCTGGAAATTGCCTCTGAAGACTACGTTATTCTAGGTCAATTTACGGAATCTTGCATAACTGCTAAACCGTAAGAGATGTACAAAAACTTACCATATAAAAATGTAGAGCAATTTAAAACACACAATTTATGTTATATACATTTTTTTCATGGAGTTGATAGTTTTTGAGATATTCCTTGTTTTTGGTTTCAGGTATAATAAACTTATACTTTTCTCATACAGGAATTTGTCAACTCCTGTCCATAAAAACAAAGGAACTTCAGTCACCTAGTAACCAGATTTTTACTCCACTTTAACCTATGATACTCTCGTATTTCGCTTCTACTTACAAGGAAGCAGGTAATAAGACTATTTCTGCTATTTTTTTCTCGATTAGCATGAAGTAAATAGACGAATAAGCTTACTAACAATAATTTGTTACACAGAAGTAGAGAAAGTCATGTGAATGGAACACATCGGATTTCTGTTGCTAGAGGACAGTCTAATTCAGCTCTTGACTTGAAAGAAACGCACGACATGGATCAAATTTGCGCCAACTAAAGTACGAGGGAATGACGTTTTGATTCTAAGGACACTGAAATGTGAATTCCATGGCAGTAGATTTATTGGCAAATAGGAGAACTTTTGCAGGGCGAAATTCCGATACACATTGGGCGCTCATGTGAATCTGTCAGTTAACAATGCCAATAGCAATCAAATACTCCCTATTTTGCACGATTTATCGAAGAGTTCAACACGATTAGACCGGCACGGCTCGTACCCGAGGTATTACGAGGTATTTGATAAGTCCCGAGCTTCATATAGATGGCGTCACTAGGCCAGTTAAACGGCAACATCGTATAGTTTAACTCTAGGCTATCTTGTATCCATTGTTATAGGTCAAAAACTCGTTTAGTTTTAGAATGAATGCATTTTAAACAAGACAACTTTAGAGTTTTCACGAAAATGGAGATTTGAAAAAACGAGCAGTGATTAAATACTTCCATTTGAAAGGCTTAGCGCCTAAAAAACCTTGGAGGAAATAGTCAGCACATTCAAAGACTCTGCCTCTTCATATTCAATGATTAAAAGGTGGGTTGCAGAGTTTAAAATGGGACGTACGAGCACTAGTGATGAGCCTCGCTCTGGACGCTCTGTAGAAGTGACAACTCCAGAGATCATTGAAAAAAATCGCCGTTTAATACTGGAAGACCACAGATTAAAGTTGTTTGAGATAGCAGAGGCTATAAACATATCAAAATAACGTGTAGATAATATTTTAAGTAATGTTTTGGGCTTTCTCAAGATCTGTGACATAAGTGTTGACACCAGATCAAAAGTTGCAAAGAAAAACTGTTTCTGTTAAGAATGAGGAGCTCTACCGTAAAAATCCCAATGAATTTTTGAGACGGCTTAATAGCATGGATGAAACTTGGATACATCACTACACTCCAAAAAGTAAATCACAGTTAGGTGCGCCAGGTGAACCAACTCCAAAAAAGGCAAAGTTAATTTTGTCAGCTAACAAGGTTATGGCGAGTGTTTTCTGGAAAGCACAGAGAATCATATTTTATTTATTACTTGGAAAAGGATAAAAGTATATCTGGTGACTACTACGCAAGTTTATGACAATGTTTGAGTGCTGAGGTGAAAAGAAAAATACCTCATTTGGCAAAAAGAAAAATCTTGTTTCATCACGACAATGCTCAGTAATGGGAGAAATGTGCAAATTAAAGTTGAAATTGCTTGAATATCCACCCCATGCACCGAGTGAGTGCCACCTGTTCCCAAACCTCAAAGAAGTTCTTGGAGGACGAATATTTCACAGCAACGAGGAGGTCATTGATGCGGTAAACAGCTATTTTGAGGACCTTGATAAATCGCACTACAGAGATGGTTAATTAAATTAGAACCCCGATTTGATAAATGGATTAACCTTTATGGAGATTATGATGAGAATCAAAGCAAAACAAATGTTTTTTGAAATGCAGTTTTCATTGAGAGGCCCGGAACTTATCAGCCGACCCTAGTATGCCAAACTTAGTATTTATGTTTAGTATCTCCCAAGGATACAACACGAAGATTTTTTGAAAAAGTTGTTTTTCTCAAAAATGGCTCTCAATTTTGTTTAGAATACCATTTAGTTACTATATTTACATCACAAATAAAATGCATATTTTGAATTGTTTGAGAAAAGCCTCTGAAGATCTCTTTATTCTCAACAAATTATATTGAACCTTGCGTAACCGGTCATCATTAAGAAGAGGGTAAAAGCCTTTTGCACTAAAAACCCGTTAAAACACAATTTATATCGTATCGTTTTTGTTTTGTTTGTTTGTTTCTTTTTTACTTTCTCTAGCAATGAGAATACAATTAGCACAGAGGATAGAGAAGGTATTGTATTACACATAAAAATTCGATACAGCAAATATAAGTATGTTTTGAGTCGAAAAATATTTTTAGAAAAAGATCTGTGGGCCTTTGAGTGTGTGTGAGTGTATATCTGTCTGTGTGTGTGGACAGCATAACTCAAAAAGTTGGTTAAGTACTAAAATTTTAGTTCAGTATCTTCAAGGAAGCGACGCGAAGGTATTCAAGAAAATCCCTCCAACCAAACTACCCTTTAGATGGAATATTTTTCGAACCTTTTAATTTTCTCATAAATAGCTAACGATTTTGATTAAGAACCATACATTAAAGATACTCACATCACAACTAAAATGGATATTTTGAATTTTCTGCGAATAACCTCTGAATATTGTTTATTCTGGAAGAATTTTCAGAATTTTGCATAACGGTTAAACCATAAGAAATAAAGAAAAACTTACTACCAAAAACGTCAAGTATAATATTTTACCTGCTTTTCGTTGTTGAGTTAACATGCTTTCTGACACACTAACAAACAAACAAATATACATACACAAACGGGTGTTTGTTTCTAAAAATGATCTGATGTAATGCATTCACATGCTTTCTCTATATCCCTGCAACAAATTTTTGTTAAAAAGTGTATGCTTCTATTTACTTCATGCTGTGAGAAAAAATTAGCAGAAATAGTCTTATTACCTGCTTCCCTGTAAGTAGAAGGGAAATAAGGGAGTACCATAGGTTAAAGTGATATAAAAGGGTGGTTGCTATGTGAACAGGTTTGTTTGTATGAACAGAAGTTGACAAATTGCTGTATGAAAAAATATAAGTTTTTTAAGGCTGAAACAACAAACAAGGAATATTCAAAAAACGATCAACTCCACGAAAAAAATGTATATAACATAAATTGTTTGTTTTAATGTGCTCAACATATTTTGCGTGGTAAGTTTTTGACTATTTCTTACAGTTTAGTAGTTATGCAAAATTTCGTAAAATTCATCCAAATAAAAGTTGTCTTCAGAAGCTATTCCCAGAAGATTCAAGATATACATATTATTTGTCAGGTATATATATTTAATATGTGACATTTTAATCAAAATCGTTAGCCATTTTTTAGAAAATCAAAGTTTTCGAAAATTTTTCCATGTGAACGGTAGTTAGGGATTGTGGGGATTTTCTTGAAAATCTTCGTGTCGCATCCTTGGAAGATACTGAACGCAAATACCAAGTTTGATGTTTGACGGTCTTTTTTGTTTTTGAGCTATGCTGCCCAAAGACACACATACACATAGACACACACACGGACATGTTTCTAAAAACGCTTTTTTTTTTTTTGGATTCAGGTGGTCTCAAAACATGTAATTCCGGTGAAATCTCGGTATCGAATTTTTGGGTCCAATGCAATACCTTCTCAATACACTATGTACATAGTACGTATAGAAAAAGTAATAACTGTTTTGGATACAGGGAACCTTGAAACGCGCATTTCCAGTGAAATTTCGGTATCGAATTTTGTGGTGGAGTGCAGTATCTTCTGTACAGAGAAAGCAAGAATCTTGGGAGACGTGAACGATTTGCAAAGAGACGGAATTAAAACAGGCATCTCTCGTTAAGTAAATAAATGTATTAAAATCATTTAACTAATGTTTACATAATCTATAGATTTTTAGCAAATAAATAAAAACTAATTCACGTGTAGCATTCATATGACTTTATCCACCTGTTCTGCAAAAAAAACTATTCTTAAAAAAGATTATTCTTCCATCTACATCATCTTCAACGAGATAAACATTAACAGAATTGGTCTTAGTGCTTAGTTCCTTAAAAGGGAAACAAGGGAATACACCAGGCTGAAGTGATAGTCAAATATTTAAAAAGCCAGTCAATATGTGTACAATTGAAATTCGTTTCACTTTCAATTTCCAGAAAAAAAAAAGAAATTAAACGAAAGTGACCCTATTTGAGAAGATCCAAAGTTTGAAATTGCAACTATAACTAAGAATATCTCGGAAACGGTCAATTCTACAACAAAAATCTGTATAAAATATATTGTGTGTTTTAAAGAGGTCTAACATTTTTACGCAGTAAGTGTTAGTCTATTTCTTACGGGTTACAATTATGCAAAATTCAGCAAATTTCATCCAAACTGAACAGGTCTTTAGAGGCAATTCCCAGAAAATTCAAGATATATATTTTATTTACGATACAAACATCTTTAATAAACGATGTTTTAGTCAAAGTATTTAGAGCCACTTTTGAGAAAAACACAAATTTCAAATAATTGTTGTTTGTGGTGGGGTGATTTTCTTGAAAATTTACATGTTGCGTCTTTAGAAGGAAACCAAACTTAAATACGGACCTTTTTAAAAAAATCTGTTGTGCTCCATTCACATGACATTCTGTGCATCTCTGTGATACATAAAAGGTTCGAAAATTTTTATTTTCTCAAAAATGTCCGTAACGATTTTGATTAAAATATGATATATTAAATATATCTACATGACAAGTATAATGTATATCTTGAATTTTCTGAGAATATCCTCTGAAGATTACTTTATTCTGGATGAATTTTACCAAATTTTGCATAACTGCTAAACCGTAAGAGATGGACAAAGACTTACCCCACACAAAATGTAGAGCACATTAAAACGCACAATGTATGCTGTATACCTTTTTTTCGTGGAGTTAATCGTTTTTGAGATATCCGTTGTTTTTGGTTTCAGCTTTGAAAATCTTAAATTTGTCAACTCCTGTCTATAGAAATAAAGGAACTTCAGTCACTAAGCAGCCAGCTTTCGACTATATCTTTAACCTATTTCGCTTCTACTTACAAGGAAGCAAGTAATAAGACTATTTTTGCAAATTTTTGTCCATTCGCTCGAAGTAAATAGAAGCATAAGCTTTTTAACAATAATTTCTTGCAGAGATGTAGAGAAAGTCATGTGATACAGGGGCCCTAAAACATATTTTTCCGTTGAAAGCTCGGTATGGAATTTTTGGGTGGAAAACTTCTCTGTATATTATGTACATATTACGTGTAGAGAAAGTAAAAAGAGAATTAATGTATATTCATGGTAATTTTCTATGTTCGTTCTGCATGGTCTTATGTTTCAAAATATTTCTGTTCCCTCGGCTGCTCTTGCTGTTATTTAGACAAATAGGAGCAATGTAATTTAGCTCTGCTTTCATTTAAGTGAAACATTTATTGCATGCTCTACCGAGTGTTTTCATTAAGAAGAAAAAGTTTCTCCCTTGCCCTATATACGTACGTATACAATATCAGAGTTCCCGCGTTGTGCTTCCAGGCAATAAAATACAATATGCGTTCCAGCAGATGTGTTGTACAGCTGTCATGGAGGCGCTGCCTTTTCATTGTCGTCCTCAGAATTTTCAAATTTTCCCTAATATCGTCCCACACAATATTTATTACCTTTTCAAATACATAACGTACTTCCAAGCGGAAACAAATTCTAAATACATTTTTACCTTCTATAGTCAAGTATGTACAATGTACATAGGTTTTTGAGATGTCCAGATTTCACCGGAAATACATGTTTTAGGTCGCCCAGAGTCCAAAAAAGCATTTTCAGAAACAGGCCCATGTGTGGACAGCATAGCTCAAAAACGAAAAGACCAAACTTGGTATTTAAGCTTGCTATCCTACAAGGATGCGACACAAAGGTTTTCAAGAAAATCCCCCCACCCCTAACTACCCTTTACATGGAAAAACTTCCAAAAATTTAGTTTTTCTTAAAAACATCTTTAACGATTTTAATTAAAATATCGTATATTAAAGATATATACCCGACAAATAATATGTATATCTTGAATTTTCTGGGAATAGCCTCTGAAGACTACTTTATTCTGGATGAATTTTGCATAACTACTAAACCGTAAGAGATGGACAAAAACTTAACACACAAAAAATGTAGAGCACGTTAAAACACAATTTATATTGTATACATTTTTTTCGTGGAGTTGATCGTTTTTGAGATATTCCGTTTTCTTGGTTTCAGCTTTGAAAAGTTATACTCTCCTCATACAGGAATTTGTCAACTCCTGTCCATACAAACAAAGGAACTTCAGTCACATAGCAACCAGCTTTTGGCTATCACTTTAACTTATGGTACTCCCATATTTCGCTTCTGCTTACAATAAAGCAAGATATAAGACTATTTCTGCTAATTTTTCTCGATTAGCTAGAAATAAATAAAAGATAAGCTTATTAACAATAATTTGTTACAGAGATATAGAGAAAGTCATGTGAATGGAACACTTCAGATTTTTAGGTATTCATTGCTTTTGGTTTCTTTTCATGTCGCTAACTTTTCTCAAACGGGACCATGCAAAGAGTGCTTCACCTATCTAATTTTCAATATATTTGACTATTGCTTTAGCCTAGCGTAGTCTCTTATTTCCCTTCTACTTACAAGGAAGTAAGTAATAAGGCTTGCTTCCTTGTAAGTAGATGAGAATTAAGGGAGTACTATAGGCTAAACTGATAATCAAAAGCTGGTTGCTATGCGAATGCAGTTCCTTTGTTTGTATAGACAGGAGATGACACATTCCTGTATGAGAAAAGCACAAGTTTTTCAAAGTTGAAGCCAAAAGCAAGGAATATCTCAAAAACAGTCAACTTCGCAAAAAAAAAAAAAAAAAAAAATGAATGAATAAATTGTGTGTTTTAAGGTACTCTATATTTTTTGTATGGTAAGTTTTTGTCTATCTCTTATGGTTTAGCAGTTATGAAAATTCCGTAAAATTCATCCAGAATAAAGTAGTCTTCAGAGGCTATTCCCAGAAAATTCAAAATATACATTTTATTTGCCAGGTAAATATCTGTAATATATGATATTTTAAACAAAATCACTAGAGCCATTTTTAAGAAAATCAAAATTTTCGTTTATCTATGCTAATCGAGATAAACATTAGCATAGATAAACAAATGATATTTTGTAAGGAAAGTTTGTTTGTAGAACAATCGTGTAAATGGGACAGTTTTCTTAGGCTGCAGTTCTTCATCTGGAATAAAATGATTGTTTATACTTTCAGGAAGTGAGTTTTTAAACACCTTCAGGAACACTAAATCGGTGCTACTGCAGCGCCACGATAAACCGTGCTGGAATCTCGAGAATCATACATTCTCTCTAATCCCATATGAACATTGTCAAATGCCTCCACACCAACCCTGGCTCTTTTAAACTTTAATTAAATGCTGTTCCAAAAAAAGCTTAATACTGCAAGAGAATAAAGTTTAAAACGCAGGTTTCCTCTGCGAGAACGAGAATGTAAAATTAGTTCTTGGTTTAAAAGTAACGCAAAAAAAAAAAAAAAATCCAAAAAGATTCACCTGGGGAGTCGTCAGAGAGAGAAGTAATGGTGCAAAAAGTAACGGAGTCCAGTAAACATGGGAAGCTTTCGTTGTAACAATCAGGAGGGCATAGGACCCTGGGACATGACCACAGACCGCCGCAAACAGCATTAAGGATTCCCCTCCTCCTGAACTAATCCCCTGATTTACACAAACCGCTGGCTGGGTTTGCTTCCTCCAGCAATTCTGTAAACATACCGTCCGCCAGTGCATGCTCGCCGACTGGCTACGGATAAGCAAGAAGTATAGTAAAGCCTAGACTTATAGACTTCCTGCATTCTCTACTAAATACAGGGTGTTAATGAACTATACCGAAATATTTTCACAGAATATGTACTTAGAGATAGGAGATTTATGGCCTGTTTATTGAAATGTCGAAGTAACGGCTATAAGTTTCTGAAGTGCCAGTACGCCACTGGCTAATTTATCAACCATTCGAGAGCATAACACGATGTGTTCCATTCACATGACTTTCTCTATATCTCTGTAACAAATTTTATTGTAAGTAAAAGCGAAATAAGGGAGTACCATAAGTTAAAGGGACAGCCAAAAGCTGGTTGCTATGTGACTGATGTTCCTTTGTTTGTATGGACACGAGTATACAAATTCCTGTATGAGAAAAGTACAAGGTTTTCCAAGCTGAAACCAAAAACAAGGAATATCTCAAAAACGATCAACCCCTCGAAAAAAAAGTATGTATCATAAATTGTGTGTTTTAATGTGCTCTACATTTTTTGTGTAGTAAGGTTTTGTCCATTTCTAACGGTTTAGCAGTTATACAAAATTTCGTAAAATGTATCCAGAATAAAGCAGTCTTCAGAGGCTATTGCGAGAAAATTCAAGATCTACATATTATTTGTCAGGTATATATCTTTAATATACGATATTTTAATTAAAATCGTTAAAGATATTTTTAAGAAAAATAAAATTTTCGAAAGTTTTTCCATGTAAAGGTTTGTTAGGGGTGGGGGATTTTCTTGAAAATCTTCAAGTCGCATCCTTAAATGCCAAGTTTGGTATATAACCGTCTTTTCGTTTTTGAGCTATGCTGTCCACAGGCACACACACACGCACACACGGACCTTTTTCCAAAAATGCTTTCTTTGGATTCAGGGAGACCCAAAACATGTATTTCCGGTGAAATCTTGGTATCGAATTTTTGGGTGCAATACAATACCTTCTCTATACACTATGTAGAGAAAGTGTAGAGAAAGTAATAATAATAAAAAACATTTACTCTATAACGTGAATCGAACGCATGGCTTTTGGGATAGTAGCCTCCCGCATTACGCATTAAGCCACCAGAGCAGTTTACCTCAAGAACGTAGTTAATGAATGCTCAGTGTTGCACTGTCAAGTGGTTAGTTCGAGATTTTACAGGTATTTGCGACATTAAATCTTGAGAACGCTAGTAACGAGCTGCTAAAAATCGATATTTTTATACTCGGGCAGCAGTTTTAAAGACATTCTAAGCCTTTTCTTCAACCTGTTTTGCTTTAACACCGACTTATCAGCACCTGACACTCACACGTTTAACGCTATGTAGTTGCGTTATGTTTAGCCGGGGACCATGCATCGCCGATCTCAAATTACTTATATCAGTCACGTGCACAATCTCGCAAATTATTTCGGTGTAGTTCATTAACACCCTGTATATACAAATGTGGTTTGAAAACTCTCAGTATAGTCTTTAGTCGTATAAGTTACAGAATATGAAACACGAGAAGCCATAAGATCTCGCAATGTTACCACCTAAAATAATTTTTGTCTTTCTCTTCACGTGCTATGTACAATTGTATAGAGAAGGTACTGCATTCCACCCAAAAATTCTATATGCAAATAGGCATCTTATCCAAAAAAGCTGATGTATTCCAATACTTTCTCTACACATCTGTAGCAAATTATCGTTAAAAAGCTTAATCCTCTATTTACTTTATGATACCCGAGATAAACATTAACAGATATTGTCCAGTTATTTTCTTCCTTGTAAGTAGAAGGAAAATAAGGGAATGCACTTAGCTAAAACGATAGTCAAATCTTTTAAAACCCTAGTTGTCATGTGGTTGAAAACAGTTTATAAGCAGGGCAATGAATTCATAACTTTCCGGGTGAGAAACATTAAGTATTTTAAAGCAGAAACAAATAACAAGGAATATCTGCGAATTTGTCAATTCCATGAAAACACTATGTTATATATTGTGTGTTTTAACGTGATCTATATTTTTTGTTTAGTAATATTTATCTATCTCTTACGGTTTACCAGAATTGCAAAATTCAATAAAAATAATTCAGAAAAAATAAGTATTTAGAGCCTATTCCCAGAGAATTCAGGATATATATCTTATTTGGCATGTAAATATCTTAATTATTAGAGATTTTATTGAAAATTTTTACAACCATTTCTGAGAAAATACAAATTTTAGAACTTTTTCCCATGTAAAAAGTAGTTTGGTGTGGGGGGATTTTCTTTAAAATCTTCGCGCCGCATCCTTGGAAGATACCAAACTTAAATACCAAGTTTGGTGTTTAGTGGACTTTTTGTTTTTGAGCTATGCGCGCTCGCAAACCTTCTTCCAAAAATACTTATTTTTGGATTCAGGGAGACTCAGAACATGTATTAACGTTGAAATCTCGGTATCGAATTTTTGGATGGAATACAATACCTTCTCTATACACTATGTCCATAGTATTCTGTGTGATATGAATGTATTTAATGTACCGTATTTTGATAAAAATCAGAGTAATTTTTGAGAAAAATTAGATTTTCAAAGATTTTTCCATTCAAAGATTATTTTGGGGTGGGAGAATTTTCTTGAAAATCTTCGTGTGTGTTCGTGTGTCTGTGAACCAATAACTCAAAAATGTCTGTAAAATACCAAACTTGGTATTCGAGTTTAGTATCCTCCAAAGATGCGATACGAAGATATTTAGGAAAATCCCCGCACCCCAAACTACCCTACTGATGTTGACTAAAATACCACATATTTAAGCTATTTACGCGAGAAATAAAATGTATATCTTGAATTTTCTGGGAATATCCTCTGAAGACTTCTTTATTCTGGATGAATTTTGCTGGATTTTGCATAACTAGTAAACCGTAAGAGATAGACAAAAACTTACTACACAAGAAATGTAGATCTCGTTAAAACACACAATAAATGTTATACAATTTTTTTTCGTAGAACTGACCGTTTTTGGGATATTACTTGTTATATGCTTCAGTTTTAAAATACATTACAAATTTTTCACATACGGGAAGTTGTGAGCTCGATGTAATGTATAGAAAAGGATTTCTATCACATAGCAACCACATTTTAAAACATTTAACTGTTGGTTTAGCCTAGTGCATTCACTTATTTTCCTACTACTTATAAGGAACTACGCAATACGACTATTTTTGCTAATGTTTTTGCTAGAGTTCGATTCCCGTACCGGCGTGGGGATTTTTCCTTCTCTGGGAGACCTGGTCCGGGGTGCATTCAGCCTCGTGAGGTCCCAGGGGTGCCAATTAAGGAGCTATTTGAAGAAGTAGCGGCTCTAGATCATGAGGACCGCATTAACCGGCCGGGGGATTCGAGGCGCTCACCACGTCTTACCCTCCATCCATGACGTCTGTCATGGACCGAGATGGGGGACGCAGCGGATGGGCGGTGGGTTAAGGTTTCTTGTGAGGGAAATTTTCAACCACAATGACCCTTTACAAAGAAAAAAATTCGAAATATTTTGATTTTTTCAAAAATAGCTCTAACGTTTTTGATTAAAATGTGTTATACTAAAGATATTTACATGGAAAATAAAATTTATATCTTAAATTTTTTGAGAAAAGCCTCTAAAGACACTTTATTCTGGATGAATTTTACGAAATTTTGCATAGCTAGTAAACCACAAGAGACAGACATAAGCTTACAACACAAAAATGTAGAGCTCTTTAAAACAAACAAATTATGCTATATGCCTTTTTTTCCTGGATTTGACTGTTTTTAAGATATTCTTTGTTATTGATTCCATTTTAAAATACTTAATATTTTTCTCATACGGGAACTTGCTAACACCTGACGACGCAAAGAATCGGATTTCTATATCATAGCAACCACATTTTAAAACATTTGACTGTCGGTTTAGCCTGGTATATCCCCCTTCAACCTTTAAGGAACTAAGTAACAAGACGGTTTCTGTTAATGATTAGCATGAAGTAGAACAAAGAATAAGCTTATTAAGAATAATTTGTTACAGGGAAGTAGAGAATGGAGCACATGGGATTTTTGTTTTAATATCTCATCATAGGATTTTCTTTTTACTTTCTCTATACGCACTATGTACATAGTGTATAGAGAAGGTATTGCACTCCACCCAAAAATTCGATACTCAGATTTCAACGGAAATAGGTATATGTTTTAGGGTCCCTTGTATCCAAAGAAAGCATTTTTACAAAAAACGTCCGTGTGTACGTGTGTCAGTGTGTCCGTGTGTCCATGTGTCTGTGAACACGATAACTCAAAAACGAAAACTCGGTAAAATACCAAACTTGGTATTTATTTTTAGTATCTTCCAGGGGTGCGACACGAAGATTTTGAAAAAAAATCCCCCCCACCCCAAACTACCCTTTACATGGAACGTTTTCGAAAATGATGATTTTCTTAAAAATGGCTCTAACAATTGTTATTAAAATTTCGTATATTAAAAATATTTACCTGAAAAATAAAATGAATATCTTGAATTTTCTGGGAATAGCCTCTGAAGACTACTTTATTCTGGATGAATTTTACGGAATTTTGAATAAGTGCTAAACCGTAAGAGATGGACAAAAACTTACTAAACGAAAAATGTAGCGCACGTAAAACCACATAATCTATGTTCTATACATTTTTTTAGTGGATTCATCGTTTTTGAGTCATTCCTTCTTTTTGATTTCTGCTATGAAAACTTATACTTTTCTCATATAGGAATTTGTCAACTGCTTCCATACAAACAGAGGAACTTCAGTGGCATAGCAACCAGCAAACACAGTAACAAGGAACCAAGTAATAAGACTATTTCTGCTATTTTAGTCTGATTAACATGAAGTAAATAGATGTATGAGCTTATTAAGAGAAATTTGTTGCAGAGATATAGAGAAAGTCATGTGGATGGTACACATCAGATTTTTATATCATGGAGTTGCTAAAACAAGCCACATTCGGGACGATAAATAAAATAAAGCACACATGTTATATTACTCCGATGTTTCTGTGCTAACAAATTGGCCCTTTTAATATTCTATAACTATTATTTATTGACTGTTTTAAGGGTTAAATATTTCAATAATTCAATATATACAGATTTCATAGGTATTTCGTACTTATATAAAATGGTCGTTAACATTGAATAAACATTTATATTGAAAATAGCATCAACATTGATCAAAAATATAATAACACTTCTATTAATATCAACAAATAACGCTACAGCACTGAGAGATTGGTTTTACATCCTAAAATTTAGTTTATATATATACTTTTTATTTTCTCTATATGTACTATGTACATAATGTATAGAGAAGGTATTGCACACCACCCAAAAATTCGATACCGAGATTTCACCGGAAATATATGTTTTAAGGTTCTCTGTATCCAAAAATAATTACAGAAAAAGGTTCGTGTGTGTGTGTGTCCGTTAGTCTGAACACGATAATTCAAGATCTAAAAGTCGGTAAAATACCAAACCTGGTATTTACTTTACAAATAAAATATATATCTTGAATTTTCTGGGAATAGCCTCTGAAGACTACTTTATTCTGGATGAAGTTTACGGAATTTTATATAACTGCTAAACCGTAAGAAATGGACAAAAACTTACCACACAAAATCTGTAGGGCACTTTAAAACACACAATAATGTTTGGTAACACGCGAGGAACAATACGCGGCTTTGAAATTCTGCTTTCGTCTCAACAAATCTTCAGCTGAGATCTACACAGTGTTACAGGAGGCCTATGGAGAGTCTGTTCTTCCATACAGCACAGCTCAAAAGTGGTTTAAAATGTCTAAAGAGGGCAGACAATCAATTTCAAGGAAGGTGGACCCGGTGCTCAAGTTAGTGCTCTTACGGAAGAAAACATCAACACTGCTGCTACCATTATGAGAGAGGACCGACGTATTATTTCAAGATCACTTTCTAAAATACTGAACATTTCATTGGGTGCCTCTCACATGTTGGTGACAGAAACATTCACATGAAACGTGTTTGCTTGATGGGTTCCAAGACTGTTGATTCCCAAACAAAGAACATTTGCGAGGTATGCATGCAGTTAAAGTTGATGTTAGAGGAAGGTCCGGAGTTTCTTTCAAATGTAATTACTGCTGATGAAACTTGGCTGCATCATTTTTGGTAAGATTATTATTATTATTTTAAAAATCATTTACTGTTGTGTTCAGAGCAGGTTTTAATGTAATTTATTTTTGATGTGGCAAAGACGAAAGGTCATTCACATTTTTGTGTAAGGAACAGAAAGGAAAGCAACAGAGTCATTTTCTTTAAATGCCATTTATGTAAAGTGTGTAAAAAATCATTTGTGTAAAGAATGATAGAGATTTTGGTCCAAAAGCATGAAAAAGAGAAAATTCGAAACGAGAAAGAAGATCAAAACTATATTTTGGAAGAAATGCCTTATAATTTTTCATTTGTTACAATAGCATAAAGGGCATAACCCACTATTGTTTCCTAAGGACCTAATCCATGCATTGTGTTCATAACCATAAAGTGTGACAGACCATTTTCTGGCATGAGCATAGAAACTGACAGCATCTTTTTCAAACAAATTACTTTTACGACTTTATTCTTATGCTACGATATGTTACGTATTCAATCTAGTGATGCCTATTGTGCAACAAGAGTATTCCTGATCTTCCCACATTCGATAGTGTTCACCTACACTAGTGTCCAAAAGTTAAGAATAATAAAAAATGTTGTTACCAATGCATCACACATGATATGGAATGCAATAGAATGAGAAAAATCTGATGTGTACCATTTACATGACTTTCCTTATATCCCTGCAACAAAATATTCTTAAAAAGCTTATATTTCTATTTACTTTATGCTAATCAGAAAACATTAGCAGAAATAGTCTTATTACTTGCTTCATTGTAAGTAGAAGCAAAATAAGGGACTACCATAGGTTAAAGTGATAAACAAAAGCTAGTTGCTATGTAACTGAAGTTCCTTTGTTTGTATGGGCAGGAGTTAACAAATTCCTGTATGAGAAAAGTATGTTTTTCAAAGCAGAAACGAAAAACTAAGAATATCTTAAAAATGATCAACTCCACGAAAAAAATGTATATGACATAAATTGTGTGTTTTAACGTGCTCTACATTTTTATGTAGGAAGTTTTTGTCCATCTCTTACGGTTTAGCAGTTATGCACACTTTCGTAAAATTCATCCAGAATAAAGTAGTCTTCAGATGCCATTCACAGAAAATTCAAGATATACATTTTATTTGTCAGGTAAATATATTTAATATACGATATTTTAATCAAAATCGTCAAAAGAGCCATTTTTAAGAACATAAAAATTTTCGAAATTTTTTCCATGTAAAGGGTAGTTTGGGGTGGGGGGATTTTTCTGAAAATCTTCGTGTCGCATCCCTGGAAGATACTAAACTTAAATACCAAGTTTCATGTTTTACCGACTTTTCGTTTTTGAGTTATCGTGTTCACACATACACAGGACCTTTTTCTGAACATGCTTTTTTTGGATACAGGGGACCCTAAAACATATATTTCCGGTGAAATCTCTGTATCAAATTTTTGGGTGGAGTGCAATACCTTCTCTATACACTATGTACATAGTGCGTATAGAGAAAGTAAAAAGGAGACAATTTGACCTCGGGACACATTTTACGCAAGCATAAAATATGACGGTCATTAATGGTGATTAATATGGGGTGTGGGGATTCCTTATGGCAACACAGGCCTCGTAGCTCCGTGGCAATACCTCTATAAGGTCTTTCAGGAGCTCTACAGACAGTAGTTCCCATTCCTCATGGAGAGCACGTCGGAGTTGTAGAAGTGTCCACGGTGGAGGCTAGCGTGCTCCATTTCGTCTTCCTAATACATCTCAGGTATGTTCTCTAGGGTTCACATCCGGGGACATCACTGGCCAGTCCATGCACTGGATATCTTCCCTCTCAAGATAGTCATCCACCAGGTGCATTATCGTCCATTAAGATAAAGTGTGGACCAACTGCTCCTCTGAAAAGTTGTAATATGGCTCCAGTACCTCTGGGTATTCACAGTACCACCGTCGAAGATGTGCAGATCTGCAAGTCCATCCTGCCCACACGAGTAGACCACCACCAACAAATGGATGAGTTTCCACGGTGGGATGAAACCGGGTTCCAGATTCTTGTGTGACGTGAATCATTGTCAAACTGAATCTGGACTCATCTGTAAACATCATGTTCGTCCATTTATTCAATGTCCAATGTTGACGTTGCTGACTACATTGTAAACGGGGCCGTATTTGAGTGAGTGGGGATCACATGTTGGACATCTGGCATAGAGGCCGACTGCTCTGAACCTCAGCTATACAGTTTGCCAGCGTCTGAGGCAGCTTAAGCTCGGAAGACACTTGTCTTGTGGTCATCCTCCGATGTCGTCATGCTGCTGTGGTCAAATATCTGCAAGTCCATCCTGCCCAAACGAGTAGGCCACCACCAGCAAATGGATGAGTTTCCACGGTGGGATGAAACCGGGTTCCACATTCTCTCTCCAGATTCTTGTCTTGTGGTCATCCTCCGATGTCGTCATGCTGCTGTGGTCAAATATCTGCAAGTCCATCCTGCCCACACGAGTAGGCCACCACCAGCAAATGGATGAGTTTCCACGGTGGGATGAAACCGGGTTCCACATTCTCTCTCCAGATTCTTGTCTTGTGGTCATCCTCCGATGTCGTCATGCTGCTGTGGTCAAATATCTGCCCTATTGCTGCGTTGTGACTCGTGGATGAACCAAGTATAGGGCTCCAGCGAACCACTCCTGTTTCATGGAACCGTCGCCTAGAAATGAGAGTTTGTGGCACATTCAGGACCCAAGAGACTGTGGTTTGTGTCTGACCTGCCTCTAGGGTCCATTTCACATCTTTGTGTCATGTTGGTGCTGCCTTGTAAACACTTTTCGAAGCAACCATTCTCTGTTCACAATTATGAACAATAACGAATAAGCAGCGCGCTGAGTCTGACACTCTAGTAGAGGTTTGCTGCTGTGGTTTTGATGACCTTAGAAGCGTGAACCCTCTTACCTATCAGAGACCATCAGTAAGGGGAGGTACACACTGTGATAACATCTAATGGCACTCGCTGGCCGTTTTCGCTTACAGTTACCTGTTGTCCGAATTATGCTTAACTTTTGGACACTAGTGTATAACGCCGGGAAATATCTCAGTGTTAGTTTCGGCGCACAGTTAGCTCCCAAATCTGACATACCCTTCCAACCACGAAATTAGTGTATAACTCTCGAAGCATTACTATAGAAATGTC
Organism: Hymenopus coronatus; assembly: GCA_030762935.1. Lineage (NCBI taxonomy): Eukaryota > Metazoa > Arthropoda > Insecta > Mantodea > Hymenopodidae > Hymenopus > Hymenopus coronatus. The sequence goes on from CM060880.1 coordinate 40,742,942, forward strand.
TTTGATTATCACGTGAAAACGCCGAAATTGGGCACTTGGAAGCAACTTTTGGAAGTATTCCTTTGTCGAGGAACAAGATTGGTAGTTCTGGCGGGCATTACGAAAAAAAAAGACCTGCACTGCTTGCAATTTCCGCCCGTAATTCAATTTTAGTCTCTGTGTGAGTGGAATCCGTCTAGGCTCTTATGCAGTTGTTAGCGGCAGCGTTCATTAATTTCAGAGATGGTGCGGCAAAACGAGAATAAGAAGAAGGGCTCAGCGCTGCTTCTACATTTCCGTTTAATTAGAGGCAAAGTGAGGGTTTTGTGATCGCGTACACAAGGCACTGCCCCCTTTGATCATTCAAATTTGTTCAAAAATATAAGAACTTTAAAAAGTTACCTCTCGCCCGCTTGCACCTGCGCGAGGCGTTTTAATGGATGGATTGCTTTTAATGGGCTGCAGTCACACCCACGCCACGGTGTAAACAAGCAGCCAATAGGATTCAGTCTGTTTGTGATCGTGTTCTTCCAAGCATTCAGCGACTAAACGCGATCACCCCTTTGAACGTAGAAAAGCTTGCTTCATTTTCTTCCACCAAACGCCTCAAGTCAGGCAAGCCTTTGTATTTCCTTTCCAGGAAAACCACTATTTTACCTTTCAATTTCACCAGAGTAGAAAAAGACCCTACGGAATATTTTCTGAGTATGGTACATTCCAAAATAAAAACATTCTCTACATTTCTGCAACAAATAATTGTTAAAAAGCTTATGCTTCTATTTACTTCATACTATTCGATAACAAAAAAATAGCACAAATAGTCTTATTACTTGCTTCTTGTTAGTAGAAGGGAGATAAGGGAGTACCATAGTCAAAAGCTTGTTGCTATACGACTGAAGTTCCTTTGTTTGTTTCGACAGGAGTTGACAAATTCCGTATGAAAAAAGCTGAAACCTACAACAAGGAGTATCTCAAAAACGATCAACTCTACGAAAACAACTTACATAACATAAATTGTGTGTTTTTTCAAGCTCAACATTGTCTATGAAGTAAATTTTACTTATCTCTTACGGTTTACGAGCTATGCACAATTCCGCAAAATCCATCAGTAAAAACATGTCTTTAGAAACTATCCCAGAAACTTCAAGATATACATTTTGACTCGTGCATATCTTAAATATAAGACATTTTAATCAATATTGTTAGACCATTTTGAGAAAACAAAACTTTTCGAAATTTTTTCTATGTAAAGGATAGATGAGCGTCAAGGTATTTTCCTGAAAATCTTCGTGTCACATCCTTGGGTGGGTTTTGGTAACTAGACAGACAGACATACGATAGATAGAGAGATGGATGGATGGGATGGATACTTTATTTGCCATATGAATGCAAGTACTGATGATATCTCAAAAACTGTACAATTATATTAACAAATCAAGTAAAATTTTAATTGTACTGTAAATTTAAATTGCTGTATTTGAATATCTTTGTCTTTTTATTTTCGTGTTTACTCTTTTAATTCTTTCTTGTTGTTTTAATATTGCTTTTTATTTTGTGTATTACAAAAGCACGTACTGTCTGTGGACCCGTGCGACTGTTGAGCTTCAATCTATGATATTGTTATTCATTCATTCATACTGACGAGAAGCAGCCGTTAAACCGCACACAGGATATGCATCCTTATTTAAATAAATAATGATTACATGATCAGTAAATTTTGTGCCCAATCATTCATACTACACTATTTAGACACAATGCGTAGTTTAATACAACACTTCTGCACTCACTCGATATTTAAGCAGAATTATTTTGTGCTGAAGAAAGTCAGTGAGAGATTCAGCAGCCATTGACACTTGCTGTTTTGTTTTCTTGACCGGTCACATAAGACTGGACAGAGAGTATAGAAAATTACCATAATTTTCTTCCTGTCTTCTGAAAATGAGGAAACACACATTTCAAAGTTGATGTTAGATTGTTACTTATTATGTACCTAGTGTATAGAGAATTTATTGTACTCCACCCAAAAATTCGATACCGAGATTTCAATGGAAATATATGTTTTAAGGTCCCATATATCCAAAAAAAGCATTTTCACAAAAACGTCCGTGTGGTGTCCGTGTGTCTGTGAACACGATAACTCAAAAACGAAAAGTCGGTAAAATACGAAACTTGGTATTTAAGTTTATCATCTTTTAGGGATGCGACACGAGGATTTTGATAAAAATCCCCCCACGCCCAACTACCCTTTACATGGAACTTTTTTCGAAAATTTTGATTTTCTCGAAAATGGCTCTAACGATTTTGATTAGAATTTCGTATATTAAACATATTTACCTGACAAATAAAATGTATATCTTGAATTTTCTGGGAATAGCCTCTGAAAAGTAGTTTAATCTGAATGAATTTTACTAAATTTTGAATAACTGCTAAACCGTAAGAGATGGACAAAAATTTACTGCACAAAAAATGTAGAGCACATTAAAACACACAATTTATGTTATGTAAATTTTTTCGTGGAGTTCGTCGTTTTTGTGACATTCCTTATTTTTGATTTCTGCTATGAAAAACGTATACTTTTCTCATACTGGAACTTGTCAACTCCTATCCATATAAACAAAGGAAATTCTTTGACATAGCAACCAGCTTTTGACTATCACTTTAACCCACAGTTGTCCCTTATTTCGCTTCTACTTACAAGAATGCGAGTAATAAGGCTATTTCTGCTAATTTTTTCTGACTAGCATAAAGTGAATAGAAGTATAAGCTTTTTAAGAATTATTTGTTGCAGGGATATGGAGAAAGTCATGTGAATGGTACACATCAGATATTAAAGACCTTTACCTGACAAATGAAATGTATATCTTGAATTTTCTGGGAATAGCCTCTGAAGAGTAGTTTATTCTGGATGAATTTTACGGAATTTTGAATAACTACTAAACCGTAAGAGACGTGGAGTTCATCATTTTTGAGACATTCCTTGTGTTTGGTTTCTGCAATGAAAAACGTATACTTTTCTCATACAGGAATTTGTCAACTACTGTCCATACAAACAAAGGAACTCAGTGACATAGCAACCAGCTTTTGACTATCCCTTTAGCTTATGGTACTCCCTTATTTGACTTCTACTTACAAGGAAGCAAGTAATAAGGCTATTTCTGCTAATTTTTTTCCCAGATTAGCATGAAGTAAATAGAAGTATAAGATTTTTAAGAATAATTTGTTGCAGAGATGTAGAGAAAGTCATGTGAATGTCACACAACAGATTTTTATATCACTTTGAAACGTCGAAGTGTGTTAGAACGTAATTTTTTGTATTTATTTGTTGAGCCATTAGATAGATTATTACAAGAGACATGGTCAAAATAATTTATACAAGTAAGAGTCAGTCATATAACAATTATAGTATTAAAAATCTGATGTGTTGCACTCACATTACTTTCTCTAGCCATTCTACAAACTTCTTACATAAGATTCTTCTTCTTTCTGCACCTTGCTAATCGTGGTACTCATTAGCTAAACCGATAGTCAAATGTTTTAAAAGCTGTCGTTACGCGATTGTCATTACAAATCGCTTCGTTTCTTGGCCAGGAGTAGAACAAAAGAAAAACGGACACTCCCGTCTGAGAAAAGTATAAGTACTTCACAACTGAAACTAATAACAATGAATTCCTCGAAAACGGTATGCTCCAGGAAAAAGAAGTATATGACGTAAATTTCGTATTTTAACAAAGCCTACATTTGTTGTATAGTAAGTTGTTTTTGTCTATCTCTTACGGTTTTTTAGTTATGCCAAATTAAGCAAAACTCATCCAGAATAAACAGGTCCTTAGAAGCTATTCCCAGAAAATTCAAGATATACATTTTATTTGTCAGGAAAGTATCTTTAATATACGATATTTTAATCAAAATCGTTTGAGCAATTTTTAAGAAAATCAAAATTTCGAAAAAAGTTCCATGTAAAGGGTAGTTTGGGCTGGAGTGATTTTTCTCGAAATCTTCGTGTCGCATCCCTGGAAGATACTGAATTTAAATACCAAGTTTGGTATTTTAGCTACTTTTCGTTTTTGAGTTATCCTGTTCACAGACACACAGACACACATACACACATACACGGACCTTTTTCTGGAAATGCTTTTTTTTTTATTCAGGAGGTCCTAAAACATGTATTTCCGGTGAAATCTCGTCATCGAATTTTTGGGTGGAATGCAATACATTGTACATACGGGGCAAGAGAAAGTAAAAATTCATTCAAATTGTAAAATGCATAGTCCATGAACTATTTAATTCTTGAGCCTTAAAATGTAGTACACTTATATCTCTCATGTGGTCAGGAAGCCTATTATAGGCTATAATGTTGGTTATCAAATAATTATCTTTAACTTTGTTTAGTCTAGTGTATGGAACATGTAATTTGTCAATATTTCTGGTATTTAATGAGTGTACATGTTTGTTCAGTTTAAATTGATTTAAATTCTTGTGCACATATAATAATTGTAATATATAACCATTGTGCACTGTTAAAATTAGTTGTTGCTTAAAAAGTGGTCTACATGGAGCATTGTAAGAAGTATAACATAAAATTCTCATGGCTTTCTTTTGTAGATGTTGAATATCATTGAATTTAGAACAGTTCCCATATGCTAACAGTCTATAGCTAAAAACACTTTCAAAAAAGCAAGATATATTTACTTTAAATAGTTACTTCTTAAATATGCAAATAATAAGTCAGCACTTTTCTAATTCTCTTAAATGTCGAAGCATTTTGAGCTCTCGGGGTGCGATATTTGTGCTCATAAACTTCAGTCTTGTCCCGAAATGCTGAAGCAACTCCTTCAAATCATTGCTAGATTCCTTGCAGAACCGGGTCAAGTGATTTCCATCTCAGTAAAAGAAGCTAGAGAAAGGCAAATGGGCAAAAAAAGAAGCAAGGCAATCCTCGTGCATCCAATTTGCAGTTTCCTGGAGTATCGGGGCTCCAGTAACAACAGTATATTCTTTTCCTGTTCAGATAATACAGTTGCAGTTAGCACACACACGCGCCTGCCTTGAGTGGGCAACTGGTTGTCTCTAGGACGTCACAAATTGGTGATTATGTATGCATCAAATATACTTGAAGAGAGGCTTCAACTCACTGGAATCTTCCAATAAGCAGAGCTCTCCAGTTTTAAGGTACGACATGCCGAAAATACATTGCACTTTAAGCTGTCGAGGTACAAACAATGGTAAAACAATACATTTTTACTTTCTCTATACGTACCATGTATATAGTGTATAGAGAAGGTATTGCACTCCACCAAAAATTCGATACCGAGATTTCACTGGAAATATATGTTTTAGGGTCCCCTGTATCCAAAAAAAGCATTTTCACAAAAAGGTCCGTGTATGTGTGTGTGAACACGATAACTCAAAAACGAAAAGACGGTAAAATACTAAACTTGGTATTTAAGTTTAGTATCTTCTAGGGATGTGACACAAAAATTTTCAGAAAAATCATCCCACCCCAAATTACCCTTTACATGGAACTTTTTTCGAAAATTTTGATTTTCTAAAAATGGTTCTAACGATTTTGATTAAAATATCCTATATTAAAGATATTTACCTGAGAAATAAAATGTATATTTTGAATTTTCTGGGAATATCCTCTGAAGACTACTTTATTCTTGGTCAATTTTACAGAATTTTGCACTACTGCTAAACCGTAAGAGATGGACAAAAACTTAGCACACAACAAATGTAGAGCACTTTAAAACACACAATTTATGATATATAAATTTTTTTCGTGGAGTTGACTGTTTTTGAGATATTCCTTGTTTTTTTTTTTTCAGCTTAAAGACATACTTTTCTCATACAGGACTTTGTGAACTCGTGTCCATACAAACAAAGGAACTTCAGTCGCAGAGCAACCAGCTTTCGACTATCACTTTAACCTATGGTACCCCCTTATTTCGCATCTACTAACAAGGAAGCAAGTAAGAAGAATATTTCTGCTAATTTTTGCTCCATTAGATGAAGTAAATAGGATAATCTGTTGCAGTGATATAGAGAAAGTCATGTGAATAGAACACATCAGATTTTTATTTTCTCTACACGTACTGTGTACATACTATAGGGAAGGTTGTGAACTCCGTCCAAAAATTCGATAACGAAATTTCACCGGAAACATATGTTTTAGGGTCCCCTGTATCCAAAAACAGCATGTTAAGAAAAAGGTGCGTGTATGTAAGTGTGTATCTGTGGACACGATAACTCTGAAAGGAATATCTTAAAAATGATCAACTCCAAGAAAAAATTGTATATGACAAATTGTGTGTTTTATCGAGAGCTACATTTTATGTAGGTATTGTAATGCACCCAAAAATTCGATACCAAAATTTCACCAGTAATACATGCTTTGGGTCCCACTGAATACAAAAAAAAAAGCATTTCTAGAAAAAGATCCGTGTATGTGCGTGTGCATGTGTCTGTGGACAACAAAGCTCAAAAACTGGGTATTTAAGTTTGATATCTTCCAAGAGCGACACGAAGATTTTCAAGAACCCCCCCCCCCCTAAACTACCCTTTACATGGAACTTTTTTCCAAAATGTTGATTTTCTCAAAAAGAGCTGTAATGATTTTGATTAAAATACGGCATATTAAAGATATTTATCTGGCAAATAATATTTATATCTTGAATTTTCTGGGAATAGCCTCTGATTCTCATACAGGAATTTGTCAACTCCTGTCCATACAAACAAAGGAACTTCAGTCATATAGCAACCAGCTTTTGGCTTTCACTTTAACCTATGGTACTCCCTTATTTCGCGTATACTTACAATAAAGCAAGAAATAAGACTATTTCTGCTAATTTTTCTCGATTATCATGAAATAAATAAAAGATAAGCTTATTAACAATAATAATTTAAAGAGATATAGAGAGAGTCATGTGAATGGAACACATCAGCTTTTTCGTTTATGAGTTACCCTATTCAATAACATACGGGCACGCACAGACCATTATCTAAAAATACTTATTTTGGATACAGGGACCCTAATACATCTATTTTTTTGTGAAATATCGCTATCAAATTTTTGGGTAAAATACAATACCTTCTCTATACACTATGTACATAGTACGTGTAGAGAAAGTAAAATAACATCAATATGTCATATTAAAATTATTAGTAAATTAATCCTCTTTTATTCCTCAAATAATACCCTTAAATTGCTTTTTAATTTCTCTAGCACGTACTATGTACATTGTGTATAGAGAAGGATACCAATTCGATACCAAGATTTCTTCGGAAATACATGTTTTGGGTCCCCCTGAATCCAAAAAAAAAGCATTTCTGTAAAAAAGTCCGTGTATGTGTCTGTGGAAATCACAGCTCAAAAACGAAAATACTGTTAAATACCAATTTTGGTATTTAAGTTTGGTTTTTCACCTAGACGGCCGGGGTTCGATCCCAAGCGACCGCATGTGAGACTTGTGGTGGACAAAGCGGCGCTGGGGCGGGTTTTCTCCGGGTACTCCGGTTTCCCCCGCCATCGCATTCCACCGGTGCTCCATCATCATTCATTTATCATCAGTGTCACCGCCTGCGATGCCATTAGTAGTTAAAGCGGGCGTTAAACACTACCAAAAAAAAAAAAAAAAGTTTGGTTTTCACGACACGAAAATCCCCATAACCCCAACTAATTTTTACATGTAAATGTTTTCAAAAATTTTGATTTTCTCAAAAATGGCTTTGATTAAAATACGCTATACTAAAGATATTTACCTGACAAATAATATGTACATTTTGAATTTTCTGGGAATAGTCTCTGAAGACTACTTTATTCTGGATGAATTTTACGGAATTTTGCAGAACTACTAAACCATAAGAGATGGACAAAAACTTAACACACACAAAAATGTAGAGCACGTTAAAACACATAATTTATGTTATATACATTTTTTTTTCGTGGAGTTGATCGTTTTTTAGGTATTCTTTGTTTTTTTGTTTCAGCTTTGAAAACTTATTTCTTTCTCATACAGGAATTTGTCAACTACTGTCCATACAAACAAAGGAACTTTAGTCACATAGCAACCAGCTTTTGACTATCACTTTAACCTATGGTACTCCCTTATTTCCCTTCTATGTGTATGGTATACATCAGATATTTTAATTCAAAATCTTCTCGGGCTTCTAGCCAAGTTTTTACCTGGCTAGAAGCCCGAGAAGATTTTGAATTAACACGTCGCCAGGAAAGCTTCAGTTCTTATCAGATATTTTATTTAGGAATGAATCATTTTAAATTGTTACGAGGAAGCTGTTTGCGTAATGTTTAGATTCTGTGTTTGTTTACCTTAAACTTTCTTTACTTTCTCTCCGTGGAAGCGGTTTAAAAGCAACACCTGCATTCAGTGTTCGTCTGAGTAGAAAGAGAGAGAGGGAGGGGGAGAGAGCGAGAGGTGAAGGATTATGCAGGACTTAGCAATATTTCCACCTAACAAATGTGTATATTATGAACGCACTCTCCTAACTCTTTAAGCCTCTGCCACGCCACATCCCGTTTTCCTTTCTCGGCACTCACTAAATAATCTTCATTGTTCCCACAGGAACATCCCACGAAATCCTGGATATCCCTCCTGCTGTTGTCTCCATTCTACATCAGGCCTCCAAATGCGGCTTAATGTCGACCGAACCAAATTAGAACAGTATCAAAGAAAGCAACGTCCATGGAGCTTAGTGCTAGAAATGGGTCAGTAACAATAGCCAATTGATGCCTTTATTCCTTTTCGCTCTTAGATGGTGTATTGTTCTCTACGACAACACATCAAGTTGATATAGAACTTTCTCTACATCCCTGCAACAAATTATTGATAAAAAGCTTATGCTTACGTTTACTTCATTCTAATCGATAAAAGATTAGCAGAATTATACCTATATAAGAAAAGTTTGTTTTTCAAACCTAAAACTAAAAACAAGGAATATCTTAAAAATGATCAACCCCAAGAAAAAACTGTATAAGACATAAATTATGTGTTTTATTACGAGCTATATTTTCTGTGCAGTAAGTTTTTGTCCATCTCTTACGGTTTAGCAGTTATGTACAATTCCGTAAAATTTATCCAGAATAAACTAGTCTTCAGAGGTTATTTCCAGAAAATTCAAGTTATACATTTTACTTGTAATGTAAATATCTTAAATATACAAGATTTTAATCAAAATTGCTGGAGCTATTTTTAATAAAATAAAAATGTTCGAAATTTTTTCCATGTAAAGGGTAGTTTGGGGTGGGGGGAGTTTCTTGAAAATCTTCGTGTCACATCCTTGGAAGATACCAAACTTAAATACTAAGTTTGGTATTTAACAATCTTTTCATTTTTGAGCTATGCTGCCCATACACACACGGACATTTTTCTAAAAATGCTTTTTTTTTTGGATTCAGAGGGTCTCAAAACATACATTTCCATTGAAATCTCGGTATCCAATTTTGGGTGCAATACAATACCTTCTCTATACAATATGTATAGTACATGTAGAGAAAGTAAAAGTCACTTTCTTCTACATCCATTACAAATTTACATATATCTCTTAATTAGGCTTACCAATTCCGAGAGAAAATTGGATACAACAGTAAAGCTGGAACAAATCTAATGTGTTCTATTCTCTACATCTCTGTAACAAATTATTGTTAGTCAGCTTATTCTTCTGTCTACTTTATAATAATCGAGATAAACATAGCAGAAATAGTTTTAATGACATGCTTTCTTGTAAGCAGAAGGAAAATAAGGGAATAAACTAGGCTAAAACGATAGTAAACTCCTTTAAAAGCTGGTTGCTCTGTGGTTGAAATCCATTTCTATGCAGGGCCAGGAAAAAAACGTGCATGACATAAATTGTGTGGTTTATCGAGATCTTCACTTTTTGTATAATAAGTGTTTGTCTGAATCTTACGTTTACCAGTTACGTAAAATTCAATAAAAACAATGCAGAAAATTAGAGGTCTTCAAAAGCTATTGCTACAAAATTCAAGATATACATTTTATTTGTTATGTAAATATATTTAACGTACGAAATTTTAATTAAAATTGTTAGAGCCATTTTTGATAAAATCCATCATTTTGAAAATGTTTTCCTGTTAGTTGGGATGTGGGGATTTTCTAGAAAATCTTCGTGTCGCATCCTTGGAAAATAATGAATTTAACAAGAATGGTATTTAACAGACTGCCCACAGTCACGTGCGCACACTCAAACACACACATACTGACAGATACACTGACAAACACAGGAACCGACATTTTTCTGAAAAATACTTTTTTTTTTTTTTTTTTTTTGATGCAGTGAGTCTCAAAATATATATTTCCGGTGAAATCTCGGTATCCAATTTTTGGGTACAGTACCTTCTCTACACACTGTGTATATTGTAGCAAACTTGATCATGTATTGCGCCCTAATCTCTACACAGCTGGTGTAAATACTCCAGGCCGCTACGCTAGACCAGTTTCCTGTATTGGTTCTTAATAGTATTTGTATTAACCATAGCTGTGTAACATGTTGGGTAAACTAGCCGGATATGATCATGCTATGTTTTTCAAATGGGAAGAGTTCTACGCTGCAGCGAGAGAGATGCGCTATCGTGCTCTGCGTTGTCAGGCCGCTACCCCCACTCTTTTCATATTTCCCTCTCGCTCGCACACTGAACATGCAAAGCTGCCTGGCGACATAATGTTTATTCAATTGTATTATGAAGACTATTTAAGCTAAAAATCTGCGGTTTTTACGGTTCTGCAACGAACATTACTACCTATCTTCCTAGTGGATTCTTTTTTGCAGAATTTGAATATTTTGTCTTACTGGAAGTAGTATTTATGAGAGACGGAATCAGCGCGTTGCTCCCCAGTTAAGTGGGGATGTAATATGTCAACACAGCAGCACCGATTGGCTGCCGGCCTGGTGGCGCTCATGGAAACCTCGTTCCATTTGAAAGTTAGTGTAGGAATAGAGTTAATAATACCGGCAACAATGAAGAAAACAGTCAGAGCAATTGTTTTCATAAATGAATTAGTTACGGGTACTTTTAATCACTACGCGTAGGAATGCCTCATAGTGAACTTGCAAAACCTCAATGTTCATTCTCAGAATCCTGTATATTAAAATTCTCCAAGAACTGTTCCTTCTAGACTTGAAACATCTTGTTTCTTTCGTGCAAAAAATTGAGTAGTTTCTTGATAATTTTCTCCCTCTATGTTTTACTTTCTCTATACGTACTATGTACATAGTGTATAGGGAAGGTATTGCACTCCAACCAAAAAGTCGATACTGAGATTTCACCGGAAATATATGTTTTAGGGTCCCCTGTATCCATAAAAAGCATTTTCCAAAAAAGGTCTGTCTTTTTGTGTGTGTGTCCGTGTGTCTGTGAACACGATAACTCAAAAACGAAAAGTCGGTAAAATACCAAACTTGGTATTTAAGTTAAGTATTTTCCAGGGATGCGACACGAAGATTTTGAGAAAAATCTCCCTATCCCAAACTACCCTTTACTTGGAACTTTTTTCGAAAAATTTGATTTTCTCAAAAATGGCTCTAACGATTTTGATTAATATGTCATACATTAAAGGTATTTACCTGACAAATATTATGTATATCTTGAATATTCTGGGAATAGCCTCTGAAGACTACTTTATTCTGGAGGAGTTTTGCATAACTGCTAAACCGTAAGAAATGAACAAAAACTTACCACACAAAAAATGTTGAGCACATTAAAACACAAAATTTATGTTATATACATTTTTTCTAGTAGTAGATCGTTTTTGAGATATTACTTGTTTTTGGGTTCAGCTTTGAAAAACATAGTTTTCTCATACAGGAATTTGTCAATTCGTGTCCATACAAACAAAGGAACTTCAGTCACATAGCAACCAGCTTTTGGCTTTCACTTTAACCTATGGTACTCCCTTATTTCGCTTCTACTTACAGGGAAGCAAGTAATAAGACCATTTTTGCTATTTTTTCTCGATTAGCATGAAGTAAATAGAACCATAAACTTTTTAACAATAATTTGTTGCAGAGATGTAGTGAAAGTCATGTGAATGGAAGATATCAGATTTTGTAGATACTATTTAAGATCCTTTTGCATATAAAAGGCATCCTAGAAATGTCCTTCACCTATTTCGAAAGCTTTAGATGCAGTTATAATTTTCTTTCTGTCGTAATTTTCCGGCCGTTCCAATAACAGAGATTCTCCGGATTCCTTCATTGTCACAGAGAACCGACAGACAGAAATTCGCTCGGGGTGATATCCTTGCCTCCCCATTCCACCACGGAAGTCGTAATAAGACAATAATTGAAAAAGCGCTTGCTCTGGATTATGGAACGCAATTAGTGTCCTAAGAGGAAAACCTGAGGGCGAATTGCTTCATATCCTGTTAATGTCGGCGGCAAAAAACACCACATTAAAATTACCGTGAAAACTGCAAGCTAATGGAGAAAAAACTAAAACAAAGAAGGAAATGAAGCAAAACAGAAGGAAACCCATTGGGACTAAAACATTGGAAAAAAAGCAAGAGACAGAATAGGGAAGACAGTTACAAGGTGTATGCCAAACAAGAACACACAGGTGGGCAGAGTCTTCTGGAAATTAATATTTTACCTGATTAATTATGTTTACCATTATTTTCTATCAGTTTTTAGACTTTCAAGTACTAATATCTTTACTAGGAACAGAAATTACGAGTGAAAACTTTTAAAAAAATCTTATGCTTTCCATTCACATGACTTTCTCCACATCTCTGCAACAAATTATTGTTAAAAAGCCTATGCTTCTATCTACTTCATTCTAATCGAGAAAAAATTAGCAGAAATAGTCTTATTTCTTGCTTCTTTGTAAGTAGGAGCGGAATAAGGGAATCCCATAGGTTAAACTGATAGCCAAAGGCTGATTGCTAAGTGACTGAAGTTCCTTTGTTTGTGTGGACAGGAGTTGAAAAATCCCTGCATGAGGAAAATATAAGTTTTTCAAAGCTGAAAACAAAAGCAAGGAATATATTTAAAACGATCAATTCCACGAACAAAATGTATATAACATAAATTGTGTGTTTTAATGTGCTCTACATTTTTTATACGGTAAGTTTTTGTCCATCTCTTATGCATTAGCAGTTATGCAAAATTCCGAAAAAGTTATCCAGAGTAAAGTAGTCTTCAGTGGCTAATCCTAGAAAATTCAAGATATCTTTAATATACGATATTTTAATCAAAACCGTTAGAGCCATTTTTTAGAAAATCAAAATTTTCGAAAAATTTTCCATGTGAAGGGTAGTTGGGAGTGGGGGATTTTCTTGAAAATCTTCGTATCGCGTCCTTAGAAGATACTGAACTTAAATACAAAGTTTGGTATTTAACGGTCTTTTCATTTTTGAGCTAAGCTGCCCACAGACACACACACATACACGAACATTTTTCTAAAAATGCTTTTATTGGATTCAGGTGGTCTCAAAACGTGTATTTCAGGTGAAATCTCTGTATCGAATTTTTGGGTACAATGCAGTACCTTCTCTATACACTATGTACATAGTACGTATAGAGAAAGTAAAAATAGTTCATACTAGTATTAAATTCAAGAGAGAACTGAGCTTTCATTCATTTGACTCCCGCTTATTCAGAATAACTTCTGACAGCGACATGAATTTGAGAATTATTCACATTGTTTACGTTTTTATCTCTTCACGTCTTATCTATGTTTTCGCGTTATGTAAGCCACGCCATTTCCATCGGAAATGTTGGAAAGTATTTGTTGTTATAGTCCACTGCCTGCTATTTTGTACTTTTGAAGCTATTCCTAATCCACTAAGTCATGGAGGGTTTATTACCATTGCTTTATTGTATGAATTTGGCAGTTTTGAGATTAATATGCTAACTTTTTTAACAAACATGAGAAAGTTCCCAGATTAAGATCATGCCATTTTTACATTTTAATGTAAATGCTTTCTTATTCGAAAAATCTGATGTGTTCCATTCACATGACTTTCTCTTTGTCGCTGCAACAAAATATTCTATTTACTTCATCTAATGGAGCAAAAATTAGCAGAAATAGTCTTATTACTTGCTTCCTTGTTAGTAGAAGCGAAATAAGGGGGTACCATAGGCTAAAGTGATAGTCAAAACCTGGTTGCCCTGTGACTGAAGTTCCTTTGTTTTTGTATTGACACGAGTTCACAAAGTCCTGTATGAGAAAAGTATGTCTTTATAGTTGAAAAAAAAAAACAAGGAATATCTCAAAAATAATCAACTGCACGAAAAAAATGTATATAGCATAAATTGTGTGTTTTAGAGTGCTCTACATTTGTTGTGTGGCAAGTTTTTGTCCATCTCTTACGGTTTAGCAGTTATGCAAAATTCCGTAAAATTGTCCCAGAATAAAGTAGTCTTCAGAGGGTATTTTCAGAAAATCCAAAATGTACTGTTTATTTGTCATGTAAATATCTTTAATATACGATATTTTAATCAAAATCGTTAGTACTATTTTTTAGAAAATCAAAATTTTCGAATAAAGTTCCATGTAAAGGGTAGTTTGGGGTGTGGGTATTTTTCTCAAAGTCTTAGTGTCGCAACCTTGGAAGATAAACTTAAATACCAAGTTTGGTATTTTACCGACTTTTCGTTTTTGAGTTATCGTGTTCACAGACACACGGACTTTTTTCTGAAAATACCTTTTTTGGATACAGGAGACCCTAAAACATATATTTCCGGTGAAATCTCGGTATGGACATTTTTGGTGGAATGCAATACCTTCTCTATACACTATGTACATAAGGCGTATAGAGAAAGTAAAAAGTAGCTTGTATTCTGTCAGTAAGCATTATTTACTAAAACTTGCGTTCATGTTTATTAAATAATATGCAATATAATGCACTTATTATCTACACTAGTGTTCAAAAGTTAAGCATGAGTCAATACGTTGTTAGCAATGCATCACATATGGTGTGGAATGCAATAGAGTGAGAAATAGCAGACAATTTTGACCTCGGGACACATTTTTACGCAAGCAGACAATTTGACGATCATTTCCACAATGACAACAATGGTGGTGGGCGGTTAATATGGGATGTGGTTACTCCTCATGGCCACACAGGCCTCGCAGCGCCGTGGCATGTTCTCTGTAAGGTGGTTCAAGCATTCAGCAGCTCCCATTCCTCACGGAGAGCTTAGGGAAGTTGAAGGTTCAGCTTCGATGGGGAAGAGCAAACAACGCCGAGCCGCAGCCTCTAGGAAGGCCACCTCCGCCGCGAGTATTGCTTCAACATCGACGGCGATACCTGAGGCAACTCCTGCCTTGATTGAATCGCCGCCGCTACTTCACCGACCGCTAGCAGCCGCAGTCGCCGACTGCGCAGAGCTCCAATTCCCGGTTCAGCGCCGTGGTTCGGGGGGTCCCTAGGGACCTTTCCACCCGGCTCTTCACCGCCGCAGCGAAGTCGCAGTGGCCCTCATACTTGAGGGCTACTCGCATCGTCAATGGCCGGGGACCAGCACCACTGATGAGGGTTGAGCTGCGGGATCGTGCGGATCTGGAGGCTGCCTTAGCGGCTGGGTTGCCCTTGTTAGGGCAACTTCTTGTCGTTGAGGCGAGCCAAAGGGAACGACACAGGCCCTGCAGACGCTGCTGTGCCTTCGGACACACGGCCGAAGCCTGTACATCTCCGCCGCGGTGCCACTATTGTGGTGCCAACTCCGCCACCGCAGACTGTACAAGGGCATGATCTTTGTCACCGCCGCCGGTTCTGTGCCACCTGTCGTGACATGGGTCACTTCACGGGACAATCCCAGTGCCCTCAATACCCGAGGAGCAGACTACCGCTGGCACAACCAGCCCTTAACTCACCACAGCAGCCTTCCTTCACCAACGCCGCACCGCCTGTGACCTCAACAGACTCAGCGACGCGGGACGCCATTCAGGACCCGCTTAGCTGTACTGGAAGAGGCGTACAGCAACGCCATCACCGAGAAACTACAAGAGCTCCAAGCATCTACCACCGCAGCTAACACCACTCTCCAATCTACAGCTGCTGACTTGTCAGCAAAAGTAGACGCCATCTCACAACAGCTGAAGCAGGTCATCCTGCAGCAGGCTACATTCTCCGCAGAGCTCTTCCGTGTGAGGAGCCAGCCCAACGCCGCTCCTCCTCCAACTCAAGGAGAGGGGGCAAACATCCTCAACGAATCCACGGGACCCTCGGGTCCAACGACGAACTACAGCCGGAGTAAACAAGTCAGCCTACGTCCAAGAGCTGCTGAATCGACGCTAAATTAACCTTTCCTGCACTAGCTACACCTTCATTCCTCTCTACTATCCCTAGGCTGCAGTCAGGTTTCATGGCTATAGCCTAGAAACTACCTATCACCCGCTCCCACACATCGTGCGGCAGCATTCCAGAATCCACTTACTACCGCGGGTGCAACAGCGGGACCGCGCAAAGCTTCATGCACGAATTTACTCAGCAAACTACGTGTTATAACGAGGAGGGGTTTTTTAGTGGGTATGCCGCAGCAGGGCGGAGAGTCCCACATATCCTCCCAGCCATTGCACCTCGGCTGGGGGTTGAATGCGTAATGCATTTTCCCCCTCCACGGTAAAAAAAGAGCTTGTGGAGGTCTGGAAGTGTCCTTGGTGTGGGCTGCCGGGCCGAAACTAATCTTCCTAATGCATTCCAGGCATGCTCTATTGGTTTCATATCTGGGGACATCACTGGCCAATCCATACACTGGATATCTTCCCTTTCAAGATAGTCGTCCACCAGGTGGGCACTATGCAGACGTGCATTATTGTCCTATAAGATGAAGTGTGGACCAACTGTACTTCTGAAAAGTTACACATATGGTTCCAGTGCCTCGTCTCTGTACCTCTGAGCATACACAGAACCTTATGCCTGCCCACAAGAGTATGCCACCACCAAATGGGCGTGTTTCCACGATGTTGGTGGGATGAAACTGGGTTCCAAGTACTGTCCAAATTATTGAGCGACGCGGATCATTGTTCAAAGTGAATCTGGACTCATCTGTAAAACAGCATGTTCCTCCATTCATTCAAGATCCAATGTTGACGTTGCTGAGTCCATTATAAACGGGAGTATGTGTATTCGAGTGAGGGGGCCCACACACTGCTGGACATCTAGTATATAGGCCGACCACCCTGAGCCTCCGGTATACAGCTTGTCTTGAAACTCGAACTCGGCTGCAACTCGCGGATATCCTCCGATGTCGTCGTGTCGCTGTTATGGTCAAATATCGGTCCTGTTGCGACGTTTTGACCCATGGGCGGCCATGGAACCATTACTAAAGCCTGGAAATGATACTTTGTGGCACAGTCAGAACCCGAGAGACAGTGGTTTCTGTCTAATCTACATCTAGACGTCCAGTGATTCTGCCCTTCAACACTGGGTCCAGTTGACGTCTTTGTGTCATGTTGGTGCTGTCTTGTAAACACTTTGCGAAGCAACTACTCTCTGTTCACAATGGGAGAACAGGGACAATACTCCAGTATTGGTTTGCTGCTCTGGTTTTGATGACTTTAGAAGCTTACCTATCAGAGACCACCTACAAGGGGAGGCACTCACTGTGGTAACGTTTAATGGTGCTCGTTCATCGTTTTCCCATTCATTTCTCTGTTTTCCGAAGTTGGACATTAGTGTATATGCTTTGCCTTGCTGTTTCCACAGTTGCAACCTGTTGCAGATGACTCTTTAATGTGCTAAGACAGAAACTTTCGTGTTTCCTCTCACCTTCAGTCATCTTCGTAGTGATTATTTGCCAATAGCACCATCATCACTATCACTAATTGTAAAACACTTGTCTCAAGGTTATTGCCCACGTAATCCTTGCGCTTAAACTACAGGCGGTCGTTCGGTTAAGCGCGCCTTTGTGCAAACGGTTAAACGCACTTTGACTACGCCCTGCTGTCGTAATCACAGAACATGTGTGATCAGTTTGCTTCAAAAGCCATTGCTGATTGTTGCCACCAATAGTTACACTGCGTTTGTCAAGGCAATTACAAATATTGTCATATTTCGGTCCGCGCATCTCACGCCTTCAACTGGTTCCCGTCTTCCCGCTTCAGCCGGTCGGTGTTCGGAGATGGCAGGTGTGCGTGTGTGCGCACATCTATTAAATGCCAAAATACGCTTCACATGAAACATTTTTTAAACATTTTGATTTTCTCAGAAAATTTTCTAACAATTTTGATTAAAATGCATGTTTAAACGAATTTCATGACAAACGGAATGTGTACCTTGAATTTTCTGGGAACAGCCTTTGAAGACCTATTCAATCTGCGTAACTTTTGTGTAACTGTAAAAGACAGACAAAAACTTACTACACAAAACTTACAATTTATGTTATATATAATATTTTACAGAGTTAACTGTATACAAGCTATTCCTTGTTATTGGTTTCAATTTAAAACTACTTAAGCTTTTCTCAAATGGGAGGCCATCTTTAATTTCGCAACTTTTTTTTTTTTTTTTTCTCAAGATTTAGATATCACGTTATCCTAGAGTATTCCCTGGCTCCCCTTCTCCTTACAAGAAAAATGTTCTGCTAATATTTATCTCGATTAACATTATACCGATAAGAGAATAATTTTTTGCAAAAATAGTTTGTTTCCAGAACAGCTGAAGGAAGTCATGTCATCTGACTTTTATAACTAAGCACTACAACATCTTTAATCTTTACTTTCTGTACACGTACTATGTACATAGTGTGTAGAGAAGATATTGCATTCCGCCCAAAAATTCGATATCGAGATTTCACCGGAAATACATGTTTTGGGTCCCTCTGAATCGAAAAAAAAAGCATTTTCAGAAAAAGGTCTTTGCGCGTGTGTGCGTGAGTGTGTGTGTGTGTCTGTGGACAGCAAGTTCAAAAACGAAAAGACCGTTAAAAACCAAATTTTGTATTTAAGTAGTTTCCAAGAATGGGACACGAAGATTTTCAAGAAAATTCCCTCAACCCAAGTACCCTTTTCATAGAACACTTTTCAAAAGTTTTGGTTTTCTTAAAAATGGCTCTAGTGATTTTGATTAAAATATCGTATATTAAAGATATTTATCTGGCAAATAAAATGTAACTCTTGAATTTTCCGGGAATAGCCTCTGAAGACTACTTTATTCTGGATGAATTTTACGGAATTTTGCATAACTGCTAAACCGTAAGAGATGGGCAAAAGTTTAACACACACAAAATGTAGAGCACCTTAAAACATACAATTTATTGTATATACATTTTTCGTGGAGTATGTCGTTTTTGAGATATTCCTTGTTTTTGGTTTCATATTTTTAAAACTTATACTTTTCTCATACATGAATTTGCAAATCCTGTCCATACAAACAAAGGAACATCAGTGACATAGCAACCAGGTTCTGGTTATCACCTTAACCTATTATGTTGCCTGGTTCAAATCACGGCTGTGGCACTGAATTTTTCAGATTGACTCTACCTATCCAATTTCTGCCGATCCCGGAGGCCGCGCTCGCTAAAGTGTCTCGCTTTGGCGCTTCGTGGTGCACAGGATCGTGGGTTCGAGCCCCGTCTTAGTATGGGTGTTTCTGTGTTTGGAAATGTGTATATGTAAAAGGAAAACGTTAAGAATAATAAGGTCTACTAAGGAAATATAGGAAACTGGAGAAAAAAGGCATACAGCGCCGGAGTCCTGACAAGCCTCCGGAACTGTATTTTATTAAAAAAAAGCTATTGTAGCAAATGATAAGACTGTTTCTGCTAGTTTTTGCTCGATAAGCATGAAGCAAATGGAGGCAAAAGCTTTGTAACAAAAATTTGCTGCAGAGATGTGAAGAAGGTCATGTGAATGGAACACATCAGCTTTTTTTAGATCCTTTTACTTGTAAGGAACTAAGTAATAAGAACATTCTGAAAATGTTTATCTCGATTAGCATTGTGTAGAGAGAAGAATAATCTTTTGTAAGAAGTTTGTTTGTAGAGCAGCTAGAGAAAGTCATGGGACTATGAGTATTTTTACTGTTATTTATGCATATGGCGTAGATATTTGTAATTATTAGAAATGAACTAACATCTACGTAGCACTCTTTTCATGATAATAAATATTAGGCACTGCGTATTACATTTCATAAATGAACTGGCTATCACTGTATTTAAGTGAAAATTACATCTAAAAGCCATAATTAGTTTACCCATCGTATAATGCAGATAGCTGGACGCTGAAGCCCCATAAAATAATTATAACACTATACCGTGCTATAGGAGGCCACCTGAATAAAACACACTGCATTAATTTAAACGTGAATAAACAACACTGCCAAAACGTCATTTGATATCCTTCCGCCTGCAGGTAAAACTGGCACTGTTTATTCAACATTCATAGGCATAATAAAATAATATATTACTTTATCTACACGTACTATGTACATAGTGTATAGAGAAGGTTTTACACTCCACCTAAAAATTTAATATCGAGATTTCGCCTGAAATACATATTTTGGTTCCCCCTGAATCGAAAAAAAAGCATTTTTGGAAAAAAGGTCCTTGTGTGTGGACAGCATAGCTCAAAAATGAAAAGACCGTTAAATAGTATTTAGGTTGGGTATCTTCCAAAAATGCGACACGAAGATTCTCAAGAAAATCCCCCCTCCTCAAACATTTTTATTTTTTCAAAAATGGCTGTAACGATTTTGATTAAAATCTCTTACATTTGAGATATTTCCATTACAAATAAAACGTATATCTTGAATTTTCTGGGAATAGCTTCTAAAGACCTTTTTCTTCTGGATGATTTTTATTGAATTTTATATAACTTTTAAACTGTAAGAGATAGATAAAAATTTACGTAACAAAAAATGCAGATCACGATAAAACACCTAAAATATGTCATAACATTTTTGCGTGGAGTTGATTTTTTTTTAGATATTCCTTGTTATTGATATCAGCTTTGAAAAACTTATACTTTTGTTATAGATAGATACTTTATTTCACTGCTTAGGGCGTGCCCCGGTGGCAGGGCTGTCAAGGTAATAATACAATGTACAACACAATTGAGTTAAATAACAATAATGTGAGTAATACACTGTTAAAATGCCAATGACATCATAATATACTAATATATACATAATTGTAACAACAGTAATAATAACGCAATATTTTTATTTACTATCCTGACTATAAATCACTCTTCTTTAGTCTCTTTTTAAAACTATTTACACTTTGAGGCAAAGTCTCCAGTAAATCTGCAGGTATTTTGTTCCATTCGTTTATTGTTCTATTTGCGAAGGAAAATTTACCTATGTCTGTTTTCTGTTCCCTATTTCTTATTTTTTCCGAGTGGTCATTCCTCCCACAGTATAATGGTTTGGATATGTCTTTCCATGCAGGTTCCCCCTTATAGGCTCTAAAAATTGCACATAGCCTTGCTCGTCTCCTACGTTTTTCTAGTGTTTCCCAGGAAGTAGCAGTGCTGGTATGATTTTCGAATCGTTTACTTCTGTCTACAAATTTAGCTGCTCTTTTTTGAACTCTCTCTAAAGCCAGTTTTTGCCCCACCCGATACGGATCCCAGCATGCAGCACTATATTCTAATATTGGTCGAACTAAAGAAGTGTATACCAAATTTCGCGACTTTCCATTGCTGCGTTTTAAAATCCTCATTACGAAATGCAACGCTTTCCACGCCTTCCCATAGATCGAGTTTACATGTTCCCCCCTTTCCAATCTTTGATATAGTATTACCCCTAAATATCTGGTGCTATTTACTCTTGAGTATTTTCTTATTGTCTAATTTATATATTACGTTTTCTATTATTCTTGCCCTTGATAATATAACTGTTTTATACTTGTTTGGATTTATCTCCATTTTATTATGTCTTGCCCAGAGTTGAATTTTGTGTAAAACTTCTTGTAGATCATTTACCACCAATATTTCTATAGATTATACAATCGTCTGCAAATAGGCGAATCTGAGATGTTATCCCTTCCCGTAAATCATTTATATATGCTAAGAAAAGCAACGGGCCGATCACGCTTCCCTGGGGCACACCAGAAGTTACATTTGTAGGAGACGAAAATTTATTTCCCACCCGCTGTCTTTGGGTTCGTTCGCTCAAGAATTCCCGAATCCAAGTTATCACTCTGTTGTCTATTTGCAGATTATAAAGTTTTTGTGTTAATCGTCCATGAGGTACAAGGTCAAACGCTTTATTAAAATCAATTACTATTGCATGTACTTTTCCACCCGCGTCAAGTGTATCGGCTACATCCTGACAAACAGCTACTAGTTGACTCTCACAAGAATGTCCGTTCCGGAAACCATGTTGGCCTTCGAAGAGCCAATGCGTTTTATCCCATTCGCGTCTTGGGAAGAATATCAGATACATAGCAACCAGCTTTTGACTATCACTTTAATAAGGCTATGTCTGCTAAATGTTCTCAATTAGCACGAAGTAAATGGAACACAGAATATTTTATGTAAGTACTTTTTTTTTTAAATTGTTTTAACTCCTTTGAAGCTTCCCATTCTTTAAATAATGAAAATTCCTTGTTATATAAGTCCTTCGACTTACCGAGCAACAAACTAAGTACAGCTTTTTTTAGCATAGTCTAAAACTTCTTTGCGAATATCCATCTTCATTAATTTATTGATTTATTTGGTGCAGTTTAAAACTGTTTATTCCGGCGCGGTTACGCAGCAACAAAGAAAGCACTACCTATGTCAAAACTAAAATTCAATTCATCCAAAATAACAACTCTAGAAGTATCAATATTAATAAACATAAGAATGTTTCAGCTAATATTATGGTAGGATAAAACGTTGTATATTACACGTGGCTTACAAAAATATTATTTCCACATGAGAAATTAGAACACTCGCGTTTACAACCTCGTGTACTAAACATAAAGCTGGCATTAATTGTCTATTTAAAGAATGTGTAATATAAATAACCGTTTAAGTACTTACGCTTCTAGAAAAAGGTATGGCAGCTTTTTAAATAGTTTGCTCCTTACCTGAAACAGAAAAAGAACGAAATGTTATTTTACTAATAAAGTCTTACACAGCAGGAAAACAAAACAAGATAGAAAACACACGGTCTCTTGAAATAATCAGTGACTCTTACCACAAAAAATGTAATGTGTTTCCATTCACATGACTTTCTCTACATCTCTACAGCAAATTGTTGTTAAAAAGGTTATTCTTCTATTTACTTCATGCTAACCGAGAAAAATTTAGCAGAAATCGACTTATTACTTGCTTCCGTGCAAGTAGAAGGGAAATAAGCTGAAGTGATAGTCAAAAGCTGATTGCTATGTTATTGAAGTTCCTTTGTTAATATGGGCATGAGTTGACAAAATCCCATATGAGAAAGGTATAAATATTTTATAGCTGAAACCAATAACAAGGAATATCTCAAAAACAATCAACATCACGAAAAAATTGTATATAGCATAAATTGTGCGTTTTAACAAGCTCTACATTTTCTATTCAGTAAGTTTTTGTCTATCTCTTACGGTTTACCAGTTATGGAAAATTCCGAAAAATTCATCCAGAATAAAGATGTCTTCAGAGGCTGTTCTCAAGAAATTCAAGATGTACATTTTGTTTGTCATGTAAATATCTTTAATATATGCCATTTTAATAAAAATCGTTAGAGCCATTCTTGAGAAAATCAAAACTTTCGAAAAATTTTCCGTGTTAAGTGTAGTTGGGGGTGGGGGATTTTCGTAAAAATCTTCGTGTCATATCTTTGGAAGATACTAAAATTAAATACCAAGTTTGGTATTTAGCGGACTTTTAATTTTTGAGCTATGCAGCTCACAGTCACACACACACAAACACACACAGACACACACACGGATATGTTTCTATAAATGTTTTTTTTGTATTGAGGGGTTCCTAAAACATTTATTTCCGGTGAAATCTCAGTATCGAATTTTTTATTGCATTGCAATACCTTCTCTATAGACTATATACATAGTACATCTAGCGAAAGGAAAAATATTTATAAATTACAATTTTACCTTAAGAGCTTCCCTCACAATTCAAATAACACTAAGATATAAGAATTCTTCCCAAAACATTTTAAAAAATGAAATCATCTATATCAATATTCTATTAAAGAAAGAGACATTTAAGTTTGGTACTGTCCAAGGATGCGACACGAAGATTTTCAAAAGAATCCCCCCACCCCAAACAATAATTTACATGGAAACAATTTTGAAAATTTTGATTTTATTAAAAATGGCTCTAAAGATTTTGATTAAAATGTCCTTATTAAAGATATTTCCCTGAAAAAAACGTGTATCTTGAATTATCTGGGAATAGCCGCTGAAGACTACTTTATTCTGGATGAATTTTACAGAAGTTTGCGGAACTGCTAAACCGTAAGAGATGGACGAAAACTTAAGACACAAAATGTAGGGCACGTTAAAATACATAATCTATGTTATATATATTTTTTTTTTCGTGGAGTTAATCGTTTTTTAGATATTCCTTGTTTTTGGCTTCAGCTTTGAAAAACATAATTTTCTCATACAGGAATTTGTCAACTCCTCTCCACACAAACAAGGGAACTTCAGTCACATAGCAACCAGCTTTTGACTATTAATTTAACCTATATTACTCCATTATTTCGCATCTACAAACAAGGAAGCAAGTAAGACTATTTCTGCTAATTTCTTCTCGAATAGACGAAGTAAATAGAATAATTTGTTGCAGAGATGTAGAGAAAGCCATGTGAATGGAACGCATCAGATTTTTTTGGTTTGTATGGTAATCTCAAAAACCACTAAATCATTTTCGATAAGCCCTTCACTTTTGAATAGCCAATTCTAATGAATATGTACCTATAAATCACCATTGATTTATTTCAGGAACTACTGAAAGTTTAAAAATGTTTTACAGCCCTTGTAGTTGAATAGAAACACACTGGATATAAATTAATGGTTAATAATTAATTGAGAACATCATGAAATAAACATTTTTGCTACTCTATAGAATATGTACGTAAAACAAGGCAAATGTCGCGGAACAAAAGAGAATCGAAATTGTTTTTAATGTTACAGCACGTAACCTATGCCAAAATATTGTAATAACTTCAGGTAAAAATTGTTTTATTACCTTAGTATATATGATCTAATCAACTTTCTTATCAGGATATGTTAAATATTTGTATAAACGCAGTAAATTTTTAACATTAATAGTCAATGAAGTAATATTTTAAATTAACGAATAAGAGGATTCTTTCTTTCTCTATACGTACTATGCACATAGTGTATAGAGAGGTATTGTATTGTACCCAAAAATTCGATACCGAGATTTCACCGGAAATACATGTTTTGAGACTCCCTGAATCCAAAAAACACATTTTTAGAAAAATGTTCTTGTGTGGCTGTCTTTCTGTGTGTATGTGTGTGTCTGTTTGTCTGTGGGCAGCATAGCTCAAAAACGAAAAGACCATTACACACCAAACTTGGTATTTAAGTTCAGTATCTTCTAAGGATGAGACACGAAGATTTTCAAGAAAGTCCCCCCACGCAAAACTACCCTTTACATGGAAAAAAATTTAGAAAATGTTGATTTTCTTAAAAATGTCTAACGATTTTGATAAAATATCGTATGTCAAAGATATTTACCTGACAAATAAAATGTGTACCCTGAATTTTCTGGGAATAGCCTCTGAAGACTACTTTTTTCTGGATGAATTTTATGATATTGTGCATAAATGCTAAACCGTAAGAGATGGACAAAAACTTACTCTACAAAAAATGTAGCTCTTGATAAAACACAAGTTATGTCATATTAATTTTTTTCGTGGAGTTTATCATTTTTAAGATATTCTTGGTTTTTCGTTTCTGATTTAAAAAACATACTTTTCTCATACAGGAATTTGTTAAGTCTTGTCCTTACATACAAACAAAGGAACTTCAGTTACATAACAACCAGCTTTGGGCTATTATTTTAACCTATGGAACTCCCTCATTTCGCTTCTATTTACAAGGAAGCAAATAATAAGACTATTTCTGCTAATATTTCTCGATTAGCATGAAGTAAATAAAAGCATAAGCTTTTTAACAATAATTTGTTGCAGAGAGGTAGAGAAAGTCTTATGAATGGAACGAATAAGATTTTTTTCTCGATGATCACAGACTATATGTCTAACCCAAAGAGATTAACTTGGTGGCCTGGAAGTGCAGGATCTACATATTTGTGTATTTCGTTGAATACGAAGATTATTACGTGAAAGAATATCATCTGTAAACGTTTTTTTTTTTTTGTTATTAAATAATTACCCGCTGTAATTATCTAACAAGTTACTCGGTCATTCCGATCCATGATTGCTTCACAATTAGTTATAGGGTGGTGATTTTAGCATTTTGAAATCATAACTGCAGCATTTTTATTTGTGCATTTAGCATCTTGTAGTATTGCTACATTTTCAATTTAGCATTTTATAGCATTTTGAAGAAGAAAAAACATTTTGAATTGATTCTGATAAACAGATATTTTCTCATGAAAAATATTTAATTTTACATTAATAACACAACATTAGTAAACGGGAACTGAACTCTCAACAATAACAAAATAATGAAATATTAATGACAAA
Source organism: Hymenopus coronatus (assembly GCA_030762935.1). NCBI lineage: Eukaryota > Metazoa > Arthropoda > Insecta > Mantodea > Hymenopodidae > Hymenopus > Hymenopus coronatus. Next base: position 40,769,506 of record CM060880.1, read on the forward strand.
CAGTAAGAATGATGAGATAAAACTCGTGTGTCAATAATGGATACCTACATTCTCATTTATACTTTCTCTACACATACTATGTACATAGTGTATACAGTGTATTGCACTCCACCCAAAAATTCGATACTGAGATATCACCGGAAATATATGTTTTAGGGTCCCCTGGATCCAAAAAAAGCATTTTCAGAAAAAATGTGTGTGTGTGTGTGTTCGTGTCTCTGTGAAAACAACCCAAAAACAAAAAATCGGTAAAATATCAACCTTGGTATTTAAGTTTAGCATCTTCCAGGGATGCGACAAGAAGATTTTGAGAAAAATCCCCCCACCCCAAACTACCCTTTACATGGAACTTTTTTCGAAAATTTTGATTTTTATTAAAATTTCGTATATTAAAGATATTTATCTCACTAATAAAATGTATATCTTGAATTTTCTGGGAATAGCCTCTGAAGACTATTCTGGAGGAATTTCATGGAATTTGCATAGTTGATAAACGGTAAGAGATGGACAAAAACTTACCACACAAGCAATATAGAGCACGTAAAAACACGCAATTTATGTTCTATACATTTTTTCGTAGAATTGGTGGTTTTTGATATATTTCTTATTTTTAGATTCAGCTTTGAAAAACTTATACTTTTCTCATACAGGAAATTATCAACTTCTGTAAATACAAAAAAAGGAACTTCAGTGACATAGCAACCAGCTTTTGATTATCACTTTAACCTATGGTAGGCCCTTATTTCGCTTCTACTTACAAGGAAACAAGTAATCAAATATTTCTGATAATTTTTTCTGATTAGCATAAAATAAATAGAAGTATAAGCTTTTTAACAATAATTTGTTGCAGGGATATAGGGAAAGTCATGTGAATGGAACACATCAGAATTTTAAAATTTACTTTCTTTCCTTATTTTCTTCCAGAAATTATATCTGATGAGTTTGTGCACCCTTGGAATGTTTATGATTCTGACACAATTGTCCACTGTACTGATTTAGAATGCGCAACTAATTCTCTCATCCCTCATCTGTTTGTAAAATACATATTATGAATCTGAACTTGCTATACAGAAATAAATTTCTTAGTTATCATATTTAAATAACAATAATATTTTCTTGGTAACAAAATATTTAAGAAAAGGACTCTAATTGCCAGAATTTTTGCCTACACGTGTATACAAATAATCTTGTGTATTCCATTCACATGACTTACTCTACATCTCTGCAACAAATTATTGTTAAAAAGCTTATGCTTCTATTTATTTCATTCTAATGGAGAAAAAATTAATAGAAATAACCTTATTACTTGCTTCCTTGAAAGTAGAAGCGAAATAAGGTAGTATCATAGGTTAAAGTGAAAGCCAAAAGTTGGTTTCTATGTCACTGAAGTCCCTTTGTTTGTATGGACAGGAGTTGACACATTCCTGTATGAGAAAAGTATAAGTTTTTCAAAGCTGAAGCTAAAAATAAGGAATATATCAAAACCACCAATTCCACGAAAAAATGTTTATAACATAAATTGTGTTTTTTTACGTGCTCTATATTTTTTGTGCAGTAAGTTTTTGTCCATCTCTTATGGTTTAGCAGTTATTCAAAATTCAGTAAAATTCATCCAGAATAAACTACTCTTCAGAGGCTATTCCCAGAAAATTCAAGATATACATTTTATTTGTCAGATAAATATCTTTAATATACGAAATTTTAATCAAAATCGTTAGAGCCGTTTTTGAGAAAATCAAAATTTTCGAAAAAAGTTCTATGTAAAGGGTAGTTTGGGGTGGGGGTATTTTTCTCAAAATCTTCGTGTCGCATCTCTGGAAGATACTAAACTTGAATACCAAGTTTGGTATTTTAGCTACTTTTCGTTTTTGAGTTACCATGTTCCCACACACACACACACACACACACACACACACACACACACACACACACACACACACACACACACACACGGACCTTTTTCTCAAAATACTTTTTTGGGATACTGGGGGTCCTAAAACATGTATTTCCGGTGAGATCTCGGTATCGAATTTTTGGGTGGATACAATACCTTTCTATCCCTATGCACATTGTACATATGGGGCTAGAGAAAGTAAAAATCAGCGATTTCGCATATATATCGCATTTTAGTGTAATTTTCGCATTTTTTCGCATGAAAATGTGATTTAGAGTCTATGCAAAAAGAAAATACAAAAGCAAAAGACTTGATGAATATTTAGCGCTATATCGTATTTGTGAAAAATCACAAGTTTAAGAATATGGAAAGACTGGTGGCTACAAGATTAAATAAGTCAGAGGTTCTGCAGATGTTCCATAATCTTTGGCATGGATACCCAGAGCAGTAGCCATTAAAATCTCTTTTGTTGTGTTATTGAAGAGCACTGCTCAAAGAGTAATTTTAGATTATCGTTTTTTAAAAAAATAAAACGAGTTCCTAATCTTCTGCAAGCTAAATATATTACTCTTTAAGTCATGACGCTGGTACATAGACACGCTCTAGCGCTGTATTCAGCAATCAGGTACATTTTTACTTTCTCTATACGCGCTATGTACATAGTGTATAGAGAAGGTATTGCACTCCACCCAATAATTCGATACCGAGATTTCACTGGAAATATATGTTCTAGGGTCCCCAATATACAAAAAAAAAGCATTTTCACAAAAAAGTCCGTGTGTGTGAGTGTCTGTGAACACGATAACTCAAAAACGAAAAGTGAGTAAAATACCAAACTTGGTATTTAGGTTTAGTATCTTCCTGGGATGCGACACGAAGATTTTCAGAAAAATCCCCCTCCCCCAACTACCCTTTGCATGGAACTTTTTTCGAAAATTTTGATTTTCTCAAAAATGGCTCTAACGATTTTGATTAAAATTTCGTATGTTAGAGATATTTACCTGGCAAATAAAATGTATATCTTGAATTTTCTGGGAATACCCCCTGAAGAATAGTTTATTCTGGATGAATTTTACTGAAATTTGAATAACTGCTAAATCGTAAGAGATGGACAAAAACTACACAAAACATGTAGAACACATTAAAACACACAATTTATGTTATATACATTTTTTCGTGGAGTTCGTCATTTTTGAGACATTCCTTATTTTTGGTTTCTGCTAAGAAAAACGTATACTTTTCTCATACAGGAACTTGTCAACTCCTATCCATATAAACAAAGGAACTTCATTGACACAGCAACCAGCTTTTGACTAACACTTTAACCTATGGTAGTCCCTTATTTCGCTTCTACTCACAAGGAAGCAAGTAATAAGACTATTTCTACTAATTTTTCTCGATTAGCATGAAATAAATAAAAGATAAGCTTATTAACAATAATAATTTACAGAGATATAGAGAAAGTCATGTGAATGGAACACATCAGATTTTTAAAGACATTTTGCTCATGGAACTTCTGTTTCAAGGTTTGATATCCTCTAAGACCAAACAAACATTACGCAAGACCAGTGGTTTTAGTTCCCTTCAGAAGGAAGCCATGCTGAGGATTTCTTAAGCCCGAAAAATGCATGGTCCTCCGCTGGGTTTAAACCGGCGACTTGGAATGCGGAACCAGAGTATTTTATGGTTACTAAAATACCACAGAATACGTCAAAAGTTTATAGTACCTTTAGGGTATAGAGCATGCTGGTTACAATGGAGAGGGACCACTGGTCCACTGCAACCTAAGGACCACTCCCTTAGGAGGCAGGGATGAAGTAAAGGAACCACAGGCTGCAGTAGGTAAACGCAAGTCTCTTCCGTCTTCGTTCCTAGCCACGTCTACAGTTCAGGGAAAAGGTGAAAGTCGCTGGGTGCCAGGTCAGAACTGTACGGCGGAATATCGAAAATGTCCCATTGAAATTGTTCAAGGAGCCGATGGGTGTGGACGAGCGTTGCCACGGAACAACACAATTCCTGAAGTCAGCATTCCCCTTCGTTTGTTTTGAATGGCTCTCCGCAAACGTCGTAAAGTACGAATATCTTCAAACAACGTCAATGCTCATTTGAAATCATTGGCGGCAACATTTTTTGAAGCGGGTATTGCAAAGCTTGTGCAAAGGTACGATAAATGTCTCAATCTTTTCGGTGATTATGTTGAAAAGTAACTTCAAGTGTACAAAACTTTTAGTAATAAAATAATTGTTTTCCTGAACTTGTATTTTACTTATAACCTATCGGAGGTTGAGAAAAAAAAAAACGGTCCTCGTATTTCCATTTTGAGTACTGGTTGTACTCATTTAAAGGTGTTGTTTATGAACTGTTTGCAAACAAATTCTAGCGGGCAAGGTTCGAATTAAGGAATATTCGAATAATGCAAACAAATTCTAGCGGGCAAGGTTCGAATTAAGGAATATTCGAATAATGCAAACAAATTCTAGCGGGCAAGGTTCGAATTAAGGAATATTCGAATAATGCAAATTACACTATACACACAAAATTACGCCTTTAGATAAACTGCATTGGATCACGGGGTTCCCATGCTTAGCCATTAGATAACTGGAGGGGGGGGGGTGCATAAAGCTATTATGTGCCTACTTGCTCCAGTGACCTGCAGAGCTCCGCCCTCTGTCAGTCCATCCAGTGGCACTGCAACCAACTTAGGTAATGCACAGGGCGTCTGTTCCCGAGAGAGCAGTTGGCCACACTGCTGATATCCATCACGAGTAAATTGGACAGAGTTATCGCATCGAGAGCACTTTCTGTGTCAGCTGAACGCACCTGTCCCACCTCTGGGGCCGGATAAAGCTAAGCACGTCATCTCTCTGAGTGACGATTAAGACCACGTGGGTGCGCCCATCTGTCTCGCTCCAGCGTGGCCCAAAAACAGCATTTCTACAAGTTGAATGGACTGGGTTCTTCTGCTTCATAGAATTAGCTTTAATTGACCTGTTCCCACATCAATGCTCCTCCAGCTGGAGAATGTCCACTCTAGAGGCGGTCAGCACCCGAGCCACCCTCGCTCGTTACTCATAAGTAGTGTTGCCAACTCATCAGCATAAAAATTACCTAAACTACTTCCAAAACATAGCTTAAAGTGGCTAAAATTATAAAAAAAAAAAAAAATCTGATGTGTACCATTCACGTGACTTTCTCCACATCTCTGCAACAAATTATTCTTATAAAGCTCATACTTCTATTTACTCTATGCTAATTCAAAAAAGTAAATAGGTAAAAGTGACAGTCAAAAGCTCGTTGCCATGTCACTGAAGTTGCATTGTTTGTATGGATAGCAGTTCACAAATTCCTGTATGAGTAAGGTATAAGTTTTCATAGCAGAAACCAAAAAGAAGAAATGTCAAAAAAACGATGAACACTACGAAAAAAATGTATTTAACATAAATTGTGTGTTTTAACGTGGTCTACATTTTTTGTGTAGTAAGATTTTGTCCTCTCTTAAGGTTGAGCAGTTATTAAAAATTCCGAAAAATTCATCCAGAATAAACTACTCTTCAGAGGCTATTCCCGGAAGCTTCAAGATATACATTTTATTCGTCAGGTAAATGTCTTTAATATATGAAATTTTAATCAAAATCGTTAGAGCCATTTTTGAGAAAATCGAAATTTTCGAAAAAAAAGTGTCATGTAAAGGGTAGTTTGCGGTGGGGGGATTTTTCTCGAAATCTTCGTGTCGCATTCCTGGAAGATACCTAACTTGAATAACAATTTTTTTTTCTGAAAATGCTTTTTTTTGGATACAGGGGACCCTAAAACATATATTTCCGGTGGAAACTCTGTATCGAATTTTTGGGTGGAGTACAATACCTTCTCTATACACTATGTACATAGTAGGTGTAGAGAAAGTAAAAATCTGATGTGTTCCATTCACATGACTTTCTCCACATTTCTGCATCAAACTATTGTTAAAAAGCTTATTCTTCTATTTACTTTATGCTAATATTGAAACTAATAATCCGGAATATGTGGAAAGCGGTTAACTATACAATAAAATGTGTATAACATAAATTGCGTATTTTATTGAGACTATACTTTTTGTGCTGTAAATGTATATCTCTTACGGTTTGCCAGTTATACAAGTCATCCAGAATGAAGAGGTCTTCAGAGGCTATACCAAGAAAATCCAAGATACATTTCGTTTAAAATAAGAACTGAAGCTTTCCTGGCGACGTGTTAATTCAAAATCTTCTCGGGCTTCTAGCCAAGTAAAAACTTGGCTTGACACCAACGTTTCGAAGAAGTGCATCTTCCTCGTCTTCAGGGTGAACTGATGGTGAACCAATCAGATGTTAGCTTCATCCCAGCTCTTATAAATACCAGTCTCTGCAAGCTCAAACCATCAGTTCACCCTGAAGACGAGGAAGATGCACTTCTTCGAAACGTTGGTGTCAAGCCAAGTTTTTACCTGGCTAGAAGCCCGAGAAGATTTTGAATTACATTTCGTTTGTCATAAAAATATCTTAATCAAAGCTGTTCATGAAAATATTGATGTCGCATCCTTGGATGATACCAAACTTAATTACCAAGTTTGGTATTTAACGGTATTTTTGGTTTTGAGCTATGTTGCCCACAAGCTCATAGACAGATACATACAAACACAGATACATTTTACACATTTTTCTATAGAAGTTTTGTACCACATGTAGAGTTTCCATGCTAGTAAAAATGCTGAGATAGGGCACCAATATATCCTCACCATTCCTAATAGCCAAAACCTGCACCCGGGACACGAACCAGCAACCACGTTACCGCCCCAAAATGGAACCAAAACTTCTGAATACTTCCAAGTAAGATCATTCGAATTTAGAATAACTTTCCATTTGATAGTTTACACAAGTGGAACCTAACATCTGAGTACGCCGAAGTAAGGTCATTTGTATTTAGAATTACTTTCCATTTGATCATTTACACAAATTGAACCATAACTTTGACTACGCCAAATCGAATCTAAATTTCTGAAGAATGCAATCAATGAAATGATTCCCATTTGAGAATCTCTTCAAACTGTACAGAGCTTCTTCAACACAGCTGAACTAAGAAAAAAACACACATGATCGTTGGAAAACTGAATGTTATACCGGCGGATTGTCACAGTATCTCAGCGGTTAGAGCACCTCCACGGAGAGCGGGAGAACCATGTGCAATTCCCGACTGTGGCATCGAGTTTTTCAACTGGTCCTAACCAACTAAGAAATAAGTGCAGACACGATTCTCAACTTTACAATTTTGTCATTTATAAAAATTTTTGTAAAAAGTTTACGTTTTAAAATAAGCAAACAAGACATCTTCCTATAAGTGTGAGGACCTTCAGTCTAGTATAAGCGTTCTAAAATTCTAGGGCAGGCAGAAAGTTTTCTAGGTCATGTTCCGTATCTTGATTTGAAAAGTGTAAGCCAGCAAGTCAGAGAGCAGTGCTCACTCACCTGAGTTTGGAGGGGGGTAGACGTTCCCGGGCCCCAAGCTCATTAGCTTATGTGATTGGCTTCCAAACCCCAACGGGCTCTGGGTTGACGAGAACGTCAAGGGGCGGAAGGGAGGGTAAACGTTGTGGCTTGGAGAGGGGTTGGAGACCCGCGGTCTCTATAAGCACACACACGTACACGCACACGCTACTTAAAGGAAATGACCTTTATGTTAAATACTGTGCGGTAACCACACAATCAACTCCTATTGGTTACATCACAGGAAACACAGCAAGTCTTGTAATGTCCTCTGTAATATCTTTCTCAGCGTGTATTTATAGCTTTCCTTTTGCAATACACCACAGAAAATCTTATGTGTTCCACTCACATGACTTTCTCTACATCTCCGCAACAAATTATTGTTAAAAAGCTTATCCAGAAATAGTCTTATTTCTTGCTTCCTTGTAAGTAGACGCAAAATAAGGGAGTACCTTAAGTTAAAGTGCTATTCAAAAGCTGGTTGCTATATGACTGAAGTTCCTTTGTTTGTATAGACAGGAGTTGACAAATTCCTGTATTACAAAAATTATGTTTTTCAAAGCTGAAACTAAAAACAATGAATATCTCAAAAACGATCAACTCCACGAAAAAATAGTACATAACATAAATTGTGTGTTTTAATGTGCTTTAAACTTTTTCTGTGGTAAGTATTTGTACATCTCTTACGGTTTAGCAGTAATTCAAAATTTCATAGAATTCCCAGAAAATTCAAGATATGCATTTTATTTATCAGGTGAATATCTTGAATATATCTACTATATTTCAATCAAAATTGTTAGAGAAAATAAATTTGAGAAAATAAAAACTTTCGAAATCTTTTCCATGTAAAGGGCAGTTTGGGGTGCAGAGATTTTCTTGAAAATTGTCGTGTCGCATGCTTGGAAGATACCAAACTTAAATACCAAGTTTGGTATTTAGCGGTCTTTTCCTTTTTGAGCCATGCTGTTCACAGACACACACACGGACATGTTTCTAAAAATACTTTTTTTGGATTTAGGGGGTCTCAAAATATATATTTCCGGTGAAATACGATATCAAATTTTTGGGAGCATTACAATACCTTCTCTATACACTATGCACATAGAACGTGTAGAGATAGTAAAAATCTGATGTGTTCCATTCAAATGACTTTCTCTACAGCTCTGTAGTATATTATTGTTAAAAATATTTAGCTTCTATGTACTTCATACTAATCGAGATAAACATTAGCAGAAATGCTTTCTTGTAAGTAGAAAGGAAGTAAGGAAATAAATTTGGCTAAAACAATAGTCAAGCTGGTTACCAATTGGACGAAATTCGTTTCTATGCATTATCAGGAATTGACAAATTCCCGTAAGTGAAAAGTTTTAAGTATTTTAAACTGAAACCAATAACAAAGTATATCTCAAATAATGGTCAACTCTAGCCAAAAATGTCTATGACTTAAATTGTGTGTTTTAACGAAATCTTCAGCCGCCGTCCGCAGTAAATTTAATATCGGGATTTTAATCAAAATCATTAGAGACATTTTTGAGAAAATCAACATTTTCGAAGAGGCTTCCACATATAGGGTAGTTTGGGGTGGAGGGATTTTCCTCAAAATCTTCGTATCGCATCTTAGTAAGACATTAAACACATATACCAAGTTTGGTATGTTACCGACTTTTCGTTTTTGAGTTATCGTGTTCACAGTCACACGGACCCTTCTCTAAAATGCGTTTTTTGGGTACAGGGGACGCTAAAACATCTATTTCTGGTGCAATCTCGTTATCTATACATTATATAGTAATATCTGTAGAGAAATTAAATATCAAAAACAAAACTTTTGATTTTGATTGCATTCAGATGATTTCCCGTCTCGCTCCTGCACTAATTATTTTTATAAAAGTTTAGTATTTATATACTTATTCTTAATCAGATGCAGTTTCATTGCTCGTTTTCACATTTCATTGTAGGTTTATGAAACTTACAGTAGGCTAAAGTGATAAGAGTTTTAAAAAGCGGATGACTACGTGATGGTTTAAAATTACATGCACGTAACATGACCGCGTAAAAAGAAAGACTGAAAAAAACAAAGGAAAAACATAGAGCAACTTACCACTTAAAAATATTTCTATTATATGCACTACCAATGAATACAAATGATTAAATAGTTAATAAGCAGGGTAATCTAAATAAATATATACAAAATTGAAGTAAGATTATATTATTAGAGGATATTAGTATAAGCTTAGCTATATATAACAGCTGAGTAAGGTGAAACAGTTCATGGGTCATAAATGAGAAATCTTTTGCAAGGTTTTTGTGGACAGTAGACAGGGAGCTGGAATAAAAGGTATAAAAGAATCGTATTACTTGCTTCCTTGTTAGTAGAAGCGAAATAAAGGAGTACCATAGGTTAAAGAGACAGTGAAAAGCTGGTTGCTCTGCGACTGAAGTTCCTTTGTTTGTATTGACACGAGTTCACAAAGTCCTGTATGAGAAAAGTATGAGTTTTATAGTTGAAACCAAAAACAAGGAATATCTCAAAAACAATCAACTCCAATAAAAAAAAATATATAACATAAATTGTGTGTTTTAAGGTGTTCTACATTTGTTGTGTGGTAAGTTTTTGTCCATCTCTTACGGTTTAGCAGTTATGCAAAATTCTGTAAAATTGACCCAGGATAAAGTAGTCTTCAGAGACTATTCCCAGAAAATTGAAGATATACATTTAATTTCTCAGGTAAATATCTTTAATATGCGATACTTTAATCAAAATCGTTAAGAGCCATTTTTGTGGAAAATCCAAGTTTTCGAAAAAAGTTCTTTTTAAGGGGTAGTTTGGGGTGGTTAGTTTTTCTCAAAATCTTCGTGTCACATCCCTGGAACATACTAAACTTAGTTACCAAGTTTGGTATTTTACCGACTTTTTGTTTTTGAGTTATCGTGTTGACAGACATACGGACACACGAACACACACGGACCTTTTTGTGGGAATACTTTTTTTGGATATAGGGGACCCTAAAAACATCTCGGTACGTATAGAGAAAATAATAAAAACATATTTTCTATTGCCTCATGTAAAGAGACGCTACTTGGAGCGGAAAAACAAGCCAATGAGAGCACAGTTAACACATAACGAGGGTGCTCGATATACATTCTACAGAGACGCAAGTTCCAACACAGTTTGTGTTTATTTACGGCACAGTATTCATTTCGTCTTTCGGTAGCAGTATACACAGTTTTGTTCCAAGGTACGTCGATCTTAAAGGTTATTTATCCAAAAACACTGATGTCTTCCATTCACATGACTTTCTCCACATCTCTATAACAAATTATTGTTAAAAAGCTTATGCTTCTATTTACTTCATGCTAATCGAGAAAAACTTAGCAGAAATAGTCTTATTACTTGCTTCCTTGTACGTAGAAGCGAAATAAGGGAGTGCCATAGGTTAAAGTGATAGTCGAAAGCTGGTTGCTACGTGACTGAAGTTCCTTTGTTTGTATGGACAGGAGTTGACAGATTCCTGTATGAGAAAAGTACAAGTTCTTTAAACCTGAAACCAACAAAAAGGAATATCTCAAAAACGATCAACTCGTCGAAAAAAAGTATATAACATAAATTGTGTGTTTTAATGTGCTCTACATTTTTGTGTGCTTTTTGACTATTTCTTACACTTTAGCAGTTATGCAAAATTTCGTAAAATTCCTCCAGATTAAAGTAGTCTTCAGAGGCTATTCCCAGAAAATTCAAGATATACGTAAATATTATTTGTCAGGTAAATATTTTAATATATGATATTTTAATCAAAATCGTTAGAGCCATTTTTGAGAAAATCAAAATTTTCGAAAAAACTTCCAAGTAAAGGGTAGTTGGGGGTGGGAGGATTTTCTTGAAGATCTTCGTGTCGTATCCTTGGAAGAAGTTTGGTATTCAACGGTATTTTCGTTTTTGAGCTATGCTGTCCAAAGAGACACACACACACACACACGCACACACATGGACCTTTTTCCAAAGAAAATTTTTTTTTTGGATTCAGGGGACCCAGAACATGAATTTCCGGTGAAATCTCGGTATCGAATTTTTGGGTACATTACAATACCTTCTCTATACACTATGTAGAGTAGAGTGGGGTAAAAGTTTGCACTTAAGCTTTGTCTTACATTTTCTACATTTAAAAATATTAGTAGGAGAGCTATTTTTTTACCTTGGCTACTATATATCTTTCTCTTATTACTGTCATCTGAACTAGCATTGAAAAGTAATACATTCTTTGTGGAAATTGAATTTTATATTTAACTACGCTTTCGAAGTTTTACCCCACCGGTGGGGCAAAAGTTTGCATGAACTGATGAGTGACAAATAATGTAATTGATTATTATGATGGAAAATTTTAATATTTAATTCAAGAACACAAACGATCCAGCACCTTCATAACTGGTACTTGCTTTGTGCCACCATTCCTTGCACATTTTACACATTATCGAGTCTTCATCTGGAGGACCAGCGTATTCAGTTTCACAAGCTGGACAAACTACGTCCTCTGCACTATTTTGCACTTCCAAGAGCCTTTAAAGAGCGATTTTGTGTCATTTTTTTTCTTCTTTGCTTCATCCTTTTCCTTCAAAATTGCCTTGAATGGCTAGCCTGTAATGATTTCAGACTTGTGACCCCTTTTCCTGAATCATTTCTCTTAGGCAGAGGCCTGATTTCAGCTGGAGATACTGCAGAAATGTTGTTTTTACAGGAACTCTGCGGATTATTTCTTTCAGGTGTTAGCAAATCATTGCTGGTAGAAGCTGATAAGGTGAAATTGAGGTGACTCCTCAATGCTGCGAGAGGACAGTTGAGGAGCACCAGAGGGATCATCAAGGTCCTGGGCACAAGGCAGGTATATGTTGGAGGATGAACCATGGTTTTCAAAAGGCGCCTGGTCACAGATTTGCTGGTCTGTCACATTAGATGGAGCGAAATCTTCATCTGCCAATACTCCTGGATCCATAGGGAAAATACCGCACTTCTTGAAGGCACTGACTGCCTGGCCAACAGATGCACACCTTAGATAAGCAACACCAAACAACTCTGCTATCTGATATTGTGTGATGACTCTTCCAGGATTACTTATGAGCCAGTTGTTGCACGCTTGCGAAAAATAAGTCTTTCAAGAATTAAAGAAGCACCTGTCCAGTGGCTGCATTTTGTGGCTGCTATGAAGTGGGATGGAGAGCAAGTGAATGTAGTTTTGGACTGTATTCTGTAGCCTGAGCATGGAAATGTTTGAGCCAATTGCAGAAAATGTCACAGTTTGCATATCCAGTATCGGATGTGAACATTACTGAACTTGGAGGTGTACCATTCATGAGTTCTGCTTTTCCTCGTTTCCTTTTGAATATAAGGGCTGGAGGAATATAATTCCTTGTTCTTAGCTGTCTGTCCTCGTTCTGCCGAACTAACCTTATCCACAGATTTCTTTCCAGTGCTGGACACCACTTTAGAAACATTGTTAGGCACCGTTGAAATTCCACTTTCATCCATATAAAAGATTCCTTGAGAATTTGTACTGCTGTACAAATTCACTCAGATTACTGAAAAATATTCTCAATTGAACTCTATTAAATCCCATTATTCTTGCAAGACTGGGTTTTTGCGGGGTTCTAAGAGACAGGTGATGTTTCTGCATAAAACTCAAAAGCCCAATCTTTTCCTGCTAATTTTCTCTCCTTGTCAATTCTATGATTTACTGCATTTGCTTCAGCATATCTTCTAAGCTCTGTAAAGCTTATTCCATAAAATAATACATTCAAGTTTCTGCAGTGGGTGGCCAGTTCTTGTTCCTGGTGTGGCATAAATGTTGACTGGAATCTACCAAGTTGCTTAACACCAAAGGTCTAGAAAGAAGAAATATGTATTTTATCCTCATGATGTTTAGTGACATTTTAGAAATATGCTACAAAGATATGTATCCATATATTAAATTACAGAGTTACCTTCTTTAATCTCTCGCGCAATGCAGTGTCTGTAATTCCTAGTTGCTGAGCTACTCGACGTTTCGAACATCCGTCTTTTAACATTCTCCTTGCTTCCTCCAACATTTCTGGAGTGCAAACTTTCCGGTTAGTCTTTATTGTATAGCTTATGAAAACAAAAGGAAATACAGTGTGAATTACATATTAATAACTCGAGATACTCCAGAGCTAAAACAAAATTAAGAGGTAACATAATAAGAACTCCAGTACGCAAATTCCTGACGGTAAGATGTTCATTATGCAGCAGTGGAATTAACGTTTATGCAACCACGCTTTAATGAATTTTCAAAACATATTCCTTGCTTTGATTTATAATTTATGGTTAACTATTGAAATAATTCATTAATTATTTTTTTGGGAGACCACACTGTTTTAACGTTCACTGAGATTTAAAATTAACAAATGTGCAAACTTTTACCCCAACTGACCAGTCTGCCCTTTATGGATAGTGGTGCCATCTAACGATAGAATTTCCACAATGTAATAGAATCAGAACATACTTCATACATAAGTATCTAGTGCTATACTTCACACTCTGTTCAACTTAGTATACAATAATGAAACTACGTTTGCAAAGAACCCATTTTTTACATCAGGAGAGAGAAAAAGAAACTTACCTCATCATGGACGCAATTTTAGTCGGACGCACTAACAACACAACATAGTCAGCAAGCCTCCATGGCACCTTTGCGCCATATAGCGGTTACCAACATAACCCTCACCAAACAGAAAATACCTACATCGCGAACTTTTACCCGCCGCGAACTTTTACCCCACTCTACTCTACATAGTACGTGTAGAAAAAGTAAAAACGTGATCGCGAAATTTATCTGTGCAGAATGATTAACTTACATATCAAGTATTTTAAAAAGTATACACCAAATTTGACATTCCGTACACGTAAGTAATAAAGTAAACACTAAGTGATATGACACTGAATAAAAGTCAAGTAGAGCTCTTTACTTTCTCTACACGTACTATGTACATGGTGTACAGGGAAAGTATTGCATTCCACCAAAAATTTCGATACCGAATTTCACCGGAAATACAGGTTTTGTATCCCTCTGAATCCAAAAAAAGCATTTTTAGAAACAGGTCCGTGTGTATGTGTGCGTGTGTGTGTGTCTGTGGACAGCATAGCTCAAAAACGAAAAGACCGTTGAACACAAAACTTTGTATTTAAGTTTGGTATCTTCCAAGGATGCGACACAAAGATTTTCAGGAAAATAGCCCCAACCCCAGGTACCGTTTACATGGAATATTTTTCGAAAGTTTTGACTGTTTTAAAACTGGATATAACGATTTTGATTAAAATATCGTATATTAAAAATATTTATCTAACAAATAAAATGTATATCTTGAATTTTCTGGGAATAGCCTCTTAAGACTACTTTATTGAGGATAGACAAAAACCTACCACACTAAAAATGTAAAGCACATTAAGAACCCAATTTATGTTATATATATTTTTTTCGTGCAGTTGATCGTTTTTTAGATATTCCTTGTTTTTGATTTCAGCCTTGAAAAACTTATGCTTTTCTCATACGGGAATTTGTCAACTCCTGTCCATACACACAAAGGAACCTCAGTCACATAGCAACCAGCAGTTGACTATCACTTTAACTTCTGGTACTCCCTTATTTCGCTTCTACTTACAAGGAAGCAAGTAATAAGACTATTTCTGCTAATTTTTTCTCAATTAGATGAAGTAAATACTAGCATAAGCTTTTTAACAATAATTTGTTGCAGAAATGAGGAGAAAATCATGTGAATAGATCACATCAGATTTTTATATTTAGTAATTGTTACATGAAATTAACTAGAAAAATAATATTTATTACTTGTAAGAGTTTTAGTGGGGTAATTTTAAGTATACATATTTAATATTTTAACATTTAGTTTAGACAGCTTTTTATATAAGGGTGCAGGCATTGTGTGGTGACATAGGCTGCAAAAGTCATTGATATAGTTTCTGATATTTAGTACTGTCTTAAGTTTTAATGCGCTAGAAAGTTTAAAGTGTTTACTAATTATTGTAATGGGAGAAATTGTAATGTTGTATACTTCGTGTATTTAACTTTGTATGCCTTGTCATGATATACGATCAAGGCCTGCTTAGCCATCATGAAGGCTATCTAATCGAATCTATTCATCCGATGGGAAGGTGATAGAGATACGGGTAAAGGTTATCGAACACAGGGTTTATAATTATTAATACTAGGGTCTGCTGATAAGTCCCAGGGCTCTTAATGAGAACAGCATTTATAGTTTTTTAATTTAATTAAACCATCTATCAAGGCCATCAAAAGAGCTGTTTACCGCATCAAAAACCTCCTCGTTGCTGTGAAATCTTCGTCATGCAAGAACTTTTTTGAGGTTTGGGAACAAGTGGTAGTCACTGGGTGCTATATCTGGCGAATAGGGTGGATGTTGAAGCAATTATAACTTTAATTTGCACATTTTTCCCATTGGAATGACTGATCAATGTCATGATGAAACAAGCTTTTCCTTTTAGCCAAATGAGGTCTTTTTCTTTTCACCTCATCACTCAAAGGTTGCAGTAATCTTGCGTATTAGCCACCATACTTTTATCCTTTTCCAAGTAATCAATAAAAATGATTCCCTGTGCATCCCTGAAAACACTCGCCATAACCTTGTTAGCTGACAAAATTGACTTTGCCTTGTTTGGAGATGGTTCACCTGTCGCAATCCACTGTTTTGACTGATTTACTTTCTGGAGTAAAGTGATGCATCCAATTTTCATCCATGGTAATAAGCCTTCTCAAAACTTCACAGCAATTTTTACGATAGAGCTCCACATTCTTAACTGAAACAGTTTTGCTTTGCAACTTTTGATCAGGTGTCAACAAACGCGGTACCCATCTTACCCAGATCTTGTGAAAGCCTAAAACATTACTTAACAAGTTACCTGCACGTTCTTTTGATATGTTTACTGTCTCTGCTATCTAAAACAACTTTAATCTGCGGTCTTCCAGAACTAAACGATGCCTTTTTACTTTCTCCATACGCACTATGTACATAGTGTATAGAGAAAGTATTGCACACCACCAAAAATTCGATACCGAGATTTCACCGGAAATAGATGTTTTAGGGTCCCCAATATCAAAAAAAGCATTTTCACAAAAACGTCCATGTGTGTGTGTGTGTGTGTGTGTGTGTGTCCATGTGTCTGTGAACACGATAACTCAAAAACGAAAAGTCGGTAAAATACCAAACTTGGTATTTAAGTTTAGTATCTTCCAGGGATGCGACACGAAGATTTTGAGAAAAATCCCCCCACCCCCAACTACCCTTTACAGGGAACTTTTTTCGAAAATTTTGATTTTCTCAAAAATGGCTCTAACGATTTTGTTTAAAATTTCGGATATTAAACATATTTACCTGACAAATGAAATGTATATCTTGAATTTTCTGGGAATAGCCTCTGAAGTGTAGTTTATTCTGGATGAATTTTACTAAATTTTGAATGACTGCTAAACCGTAAGAGATGGACAAAAACTTACTTCACAAAAAATGTAGGACACTTTAAAACACACAATTTATGTTATATACATTTTTTTCGTGGAGTTCGTCGTTTTTGTGACATTCCTTATTTTTGGTTTCTGCTATGAAAAACGTATCATACAGGAACTTGTCAACTCCTATCCATATAAACAAAGGAACTTCATTGACGTAGCAACCAGCTTTTGACTATCACTTTAATCTACAATTGTCCCTTATTTCGCTTCTACTTACAAGGAAGCGAGTAATAAGACTATTTCTGCCAATTTTTTCTGATTAGCATAAAGTAAATAGTAGTGTAAGCTTTTTAAGAATTATTTGTTGCAGGGATATGGAGAAAGTCATGTGAATGGTACACATCAGATTTTTTCAATTGTCTTTGGAGTTGTCACTTCTACAGGGCGTCTAGTAATCGTACGTCCCATTTTTAACTCTGCAACCCAGTTTTTAATCATTAATATGAAGGGGCAGAATCTTTCAATGTACTGTCAATTTCCCTTGATTTCTTTAGACGTTAAGCCTTTCAAATGGAAGTATTTAATCACTGCCACGTTTTTTTCAAATCCTCCATTTTCATGAAAACTCTAAAGTTGTCTTGTTTAAAATGCTGCCATTCTTAAACTAAACGAGCTTTTAACCTGTAACTATGGATAAAGTAGCCTAGAGTTAAACCATACGATGCTACCATCCAACTGGCCAAGTGACGCCATGTGTGTGAGGCCCAAGACTTATTAGCCGACCCTCGTATTATGATCGACAGGTCTGCTAATGATTCTTTTTATAAAAACGCGATAAAAACTACTGGCATTATGTTCCAAATTGTTGGTTTCTGTAGTTTTAGCTTCTAATGCATAGTTTAGCTATTTGGCAACAAAAATGTGTAAGCCAAGTTTTATAATTTTTTTCATATATGCATTTCAACAATAAAATAAGAATATAAATATGTTAATTTCAATTAATGTATTGTTTTTAAGATTGAAACAAAATCCATGAAATTAGATGTAACTCCATAATCATGCACACGTACCATTACATTGCTATTTTATGCCTGCCCTTCTAACCTTTTACTTCACGCAACTTTGACTGCAGTCGCCGAAATTCGAACTCAAAACACGTAGCTTTAAATGGATGGTTAGTCTATTTCCTAGCCTTAACGATCACGGTTATGTTACTCATTGTGTGTATCAGGCGCATCCAAATCAATTTAATAATTAAAAGAAATCATCAAAACAGTTTTTGTAGGCACTTTTAGGAATCGATGTCAATTGTCCCCGCGAGTTTTCCTTTATGTCTTCTATCGACTGATAACAGGTGCCTCGAAGCGGTAACTTGAGTTTTGGAAAGATAGAAAGAAATCAGCAGGAGCCAGATCAGTTGAACACGGTGGTTGTTCGATGAAATTTGTTGAGTTTTTGGCCAGAAATTCGTTCACAATAATAGCCTTGTTTGCTGGTGCGTTATCGTGGTGCAGAATCCATGAATAGTGGTTCCACAAATCTGGCCCTTTTCGCCGTATTTGTCCTCTTAAACGCCACATAGCGCTCAGATAATAGTCTTTATTTACCATCTAACCTTTTGGCAAGAACTCTTGAGTGCACGACACCGCGATAAACGAAAAAAAACTGTCAACATGACCTTCAGTTCTGATCGAGTTTGACGTGCCCTTTTAGGTTTCGGTTCAGTTAGGAGGCGCCATTCGGAAGCTTGTTGACTGGTTTGAGTATCAAACTCGTAAACCCACGTCTCCTCACCAGTTACAATGCGTTTCATGAATGTGGGGTCGGAACCGCCTCGTTCTAGCATGTGTTCAGCAATCCTTACGCGATTGAGTTTTTGTAGAAAATTCAAGTCTTTCGGGATGTAGCGAGCTGCAACGCGTGTCATGCCCAAACAATCTTTAAAATTGTACGAATCGATTCGTGAGAGACAGAAAGTTCAGCGGCAATCTCTCTCAGACCTTATGACGATTCTCAGACACCATTTTCTTCACTTTAGCGATGTTTAGTTCAGTTGAAACCGTTGATGGCCGACCAGAGCGAGGCAAATCTTGCACCACATCTCGACCACTTTTGAATACACTGTACCACTCATATGCACGTGTTTTTGATAAAGTCGATTCACTGTAAGCTCTCTAACACTTTCAGCAATTCGGCACACGAAATACCGTTTGCAATGCAAAATTTGAGACAGATTCTTTGTCCAATATTTGTATCCATCGTAAAATCGCAAATCACCTTTGAGATGAACCAACAAAATGGCGTACTGTAAAAAAACTAGATGACAGATGATGATCAAACTCCGCCTGGGTATAGAGGAAAGTTGTACAATCTTAGTGACAAGAACAATTTCGAATCCCCTTTTAAACAGGATTTTAAATGGTCATTTCCCAGTGCATTCTTTACAGGATGTATATAACATCAATTACATATATTCTATTTATTTCCAACTCTTAAATGCAGATTGCTAAGTAAATGTATAGATTTGTGTCATTAGAGCGAGTTGTCACACAAGTGAAGAATTTAGGTTGACCTCATGCAACGGTTCCGAAGGTTGTGTTTTATTAAATACAAATGGTCGGCACGTAACTGCTGCATGGAACTTGTAGGTAATTACTAGCGAGTTTATTTGCTCTCCTTTGATTTATGTCGACTGATATGTTTCCTCCACTTAAGAGCTGGAGTTGGTAATTTGTATTACGACACAAACGAAACTGGTTTCACGCGAGTTGTACCCGAGGGCAAACAGCTCCAGCCCCACCAGGGACTTCACCGAATACCAGGAAGGAATGAGCAAACTTATTGGTAAAAAAGCAATAATGGTTGGCACTGTTGCAAAATTGTCTTTGCGTTCTATGTAACAAATTATTGTTAATAAGCTTATTCCTCTATTTATTTCAAGCTAATCGAGAAAAAATTAGCAGAAATAGTCTTTATTACTTGCTTCCTTGTAAGTAGGAGCGAAATATGGGTGCATCATAGGTTAAACTGAAGTTAAAAGCTAGTTACTAGGTAAGTTCCTTTGTTTGTATGGACACGAATTGACAAATTTCTGTATGAGAAAAGTATAAGTTTTTCAAAGCTGAAACCAAAAACAAGGAATATCTCAAAAACGATCCACTCCTGGAAAATAAATCATATAACATAAATTGTGTGTTTTAATGTGCTCTACATTTTTTGTGTGGTAAGTTTTTGCCCATCTCTTACGGTTTAGCAGTTATGAAAAATTCCTCCAGAATAAAGTAGTCTTCAGAGGCTATTCCCAGAAAATTCAAGATATACATATTATTTGTCAGGTAAATATCTTTAATATACGATATTTTAATCAAATCCTTAGAGCCATTTTTGAGAAGATGAAAATTTTCGAAAAATATTCCATGTAAAGGGTAGTTGGGGCTGGGGAGATTTTCTTTAAAATCTTCGTGTCGCATCCTTGAAAGATACCAAACTTTAACACCAAGTTTGGTATTTAACAGTCTTTTCGCTTTTTGATCTATGTTGTTCACAGACACACAGTCACACTCACAGACACACACACACACACACACACACACACGGACCTTTTTCCAAAAATGCTTTATACCTTTTCTATACACTATGTACATAGTACGTGTAGAGGAAGTAAAAATCACAGAGACGTAGGAATGGTGGAACTGGGGTCACATGACAGGGAGTTAAGTCATTTTGGCCTTAAACTAAAGCTTTATATAGATGTCCACTGCAATATGAAGAAGTTGATATGTATTATTGATAAAATAAAAGTTTTATACCTGTCAGTTTTATGTTTATTGTCATTCAAACAAAGCTATATATAAATACAAAACCAAAAGCCTTCACAATGTTAATCTAATTCCATACCAGATGAGATAATTGGTTAAATTTTTTAACATCACACACTATAAAGAAAGTCAATACTGAACTTCTTTTTCCAACTGGAAATAATATTACTAGCCAGCAATTAATTGTAATTCTTAATTGTAACCTGACTTTGTGGACTTAAATTATGCAAATATTCAGTTTATAAACCTTAAAAACAAAGAAAATTAGTATAACAGTCAATGTCAAATATTTTACTATAACTACAAGTAATAGTATGTGCTTAAGCATCCGACTTCCACATGACTGCAAGAAAATACCAGTTTATAAAATGACCTTGCAGTATGATCATCAGTGATGCATAGTTTTTACTTTCTCTATACGTACTATGTACATAGTATTGTATCCCACCCAAAAATTCGTTACCGAGATTTCAACGGAAATACATGTTTTGGGTCCCCCCTGAATCCAAAAAAAGCATTTTTGGAAAAAAAAATTCTTTGTGTATGTGCGTGTGTGTGTGTGTCTGAGGACAGCATAGCTAAAAAACGAAAAGACCGTTAATTTTAGTATCTTCCAAGGACGCGACACGAAGGTCTACAAGAAAATGGCCCCACCCCATGGGCCTTTTTTCGAAAATTTTGATTTTCTCAAAAATGGCTCTAACAATTTTGATTAAAATATCGTATATTAAAGATATCTATCTGACAAATAAAATGCATATCTTGAATTTTCTGGGAATAACCTCTGAAGACTACTTTATTCTGGATGAATTATAAGAAATTTTTCATAACTACTAAACCGTAAGAAATGGACAAGGAATTACCAAACAAAGAATGTAGAGCACATTAAAACACACAATTTATGTTATGTTACTTTTTTCGAGGAGTTGATGATATTTGAGATATTCCTTGTTTTTGGTTTCAGCTTTGAAAAACTTATGCTTTTCTCTTATAGGAATTTGTCAATTCGTGTCCATACAAACAAAGGAACTCCAGTCACCTAGTAAGCAGCTTTTGACTTCACTTTAACCTATGATGCTCCCATATTTCCCTCCTACTTACAAGGAAGTAGGTAATAAGACTATTTCTGCTAATTTTTTTCTCGATTAGCTTGAAATAAATAGAAGAATAAGTTTACTAACAATAACTTGTTACACAGAAGTAGAGAAAGTCATGTGAATGGAACACATAAGATTTTTCCAACTGCTTTGCTTTAACACCGACTAATCAGCACCTGATACCCACACGTTTAACGCTATGTAGCTGCGTTATGTTTATCCGGGGACCATGCATCGAAGATCTCGATTTACTTACATCAGTCACGTGCGCAATCTCGGAAGTTATTTCGGTGTAGTTCATTAGCACCCTGTATATGTGTGTATATATAAGTACATGTGTCACAGTATTAAAATATCTCTATAAGGGAGATATAAATTATATCCAATATAATGTAAATTAAATTAAGAAGGGACAAATGTACGTTGCTAATGGCCAGGAAAGAAATTTTGTAAAACACGTCTAAGAGAGCAAATACAGAGTTCACTACGACCAGGCACACGACCCAGGTAGGAGAGTACCGTTAAGTGCAGGACAATTATTTTGGTGGAGCCATGCTTTAGCTAAAAATATACTTTTGCTACAGAAAAAGGCAATTCGAATTTTATGTGGTGTAGCCCACAGAACTCTTGTAAACCTTTATTTGTTAAGTTGGGAGTTTTATCTTTGACTTTCCACTGCCTTTTATTTGCTAAGAAAAATAGTCATAAATACAATCTATGTTCCGAAATCCATCTTCATCACACCAGAACTAGTTCCAATATTTACATAAATAGATGTAAATATAGTAAGATACAAAATTCCTTTGAAATAATATCATTAAATCTATTTAACAAATTCAGTAACAGCACTAGAGCTCTCTCCATTGAGTCTTTAAAGAGGTCAGGCAAGCGCACTTTGACTTTAAATCCATCTTATTGTACTGTCAATTGTTTTTGATCTTGCCTGTATTTGACGTTGCTACAAAATGTACTTTGTTCTGGCAAATAAACTTATCTATATCTATATATCTATCTAACCGAAGGGGTTGGAAGTTCCAGTGCCTGAGGGTGGACATAACAAAGCAAATAGAAACGGTTCTCTTGTTGGTCGAGCGACGCGAATTCACTTGCTATGGAGGTTCGTTGGGTTAAGACGTGATATTTGATTCTGTGGTGGAAACAAACAGGCTACACATGCCCGCGACGGAAACAGTGTTAATTTAATACATCAGAATACGGCCAACTTCACTTTCTATGGAAGACTCGTTGGGTTAAGACGTGATATTTGAACTCATCAATATTACATCAAATAAACACTTAAAATTGTAAATTCAGTAAGAATCTTCTATTACAACTTTGCAACTCTATGCTGTAGGCCTAAGGAGAAGACATCAACTTGTGAACTTCATCTCGGTTACCAACGCTCAGGACCCCGCGGATATAAACACTTAAAAGTTCGTAAGAAAAAGAGATCAGGCCGTTAATTGCAAGTCCCAGCGTGTTATTTTAATGAGCTCATCATTAAATCTAGTTAGTAAAACATAAAAGGAAAATACTGCGTTATTTTGGACATTACTGCAAAAGCAAGTAGTCGATGTTTGCATGGAAGCATATAGACTCTAAAAAGCTTTAGTTCCAACTAATACCCATCGGTATTAATTTAAACATATGTATTTTCATTGTAAAATACTCAAAGCTAAAGTAAATTAAAAACATCAAATATGAGCTGGAATACGTATAACTTAATTTTGTAAAACAAAGAATGAAATAGAATGAATGGTCAGCATTTTGGATTCTCATCCAGAGATCTCGGGTTCGATTCCCGGCCTTGTCGGGAATTTATCTTTAACCAGAATCATTCTCTATCCCTCACAGAGTCTGGCATGAATGTGGGAGTGAATATGTGTGTGCTTGAGAGTTTAAAACTGAAAAAGGAAAGCTAAGAAACCACACAGTTCAGGGAGCAAAATATCAGCGGTTGTATCAAAAGCAAAGCCCTTATATGACTATAACAATTATAGGGGGCTATTCAAATGAAACAAACAAATGAGAGTAACATCACTCATTTAGATTGCCTTTTTACTTTCTCTACACGTACTATGTACATAGTGTATAGACAAGGTATTGTAATGCACCCAAAAATTCGATACCGAGATTTCACCAGAAATGTACGTTTTGGGAACCCCTAAAAACAAAAAAAAAAGCATATTGGTGAAAGGTCCGTGCGTGTGTGTGCCTGTGTGTGTGTTGCATGGTTCAAAAATGACGAAAAGACCCTTAAATACCAAACCCCTAACTACCCTTTATATGGCATTTTTTTCGACAATTTTGATTTTCTTAAAAATGGCTCTAACGATTTTGTTTAAAATATCGTATATTAAAGATATTTACCTGAAAATAAAATGCATATCTTGAATTTTCTGGGAATAGTCTCTGAAGACTACTTTATTCTGGATGAATTTTACGTAATTGTGCATAGCTGCTAAACCGTAAGAGATGGACAAAAACTTACCACACAACAAATATAGAGGACCTTAAAATACACAATTTATGTTACATACATTTTTTTCGTGGAGTTGATCGTTTTTGAGATATTGCTTGGTTTTGGTTTCAGCTTTGAAAAACTTATACCTTTCTTATACAGAAATTTGCCAACTCGTCTCCATACTAACAAACGAACTTCAGTCACATAGCAACCAGCTTTTGGCTTTCACTTTAACCTCTGGTACTCCCTTATTTCGCTTCTACTTACAATAAAGTAAGAAATAAGATTATTTCTGGTAATCCTTCTCTCCATGGCTGATATAGCCTCACTTCAGATTGCTGAAGTTGGTAGAGGTGAATGAGTGTACACAAGTTTTATATTTCACTGGGAGACGGTAATTACACAATTCAGTTTTACGGTGGATGCGTGTACTAACAATTCTATTAAGGTCAAAGCGGCATGTCTGCACAAACCCGCTGTGAGATTCATAAGCCGTCACGTTAGATAAATAGGTATGATGTAAGGCAGTAATTATGTGTAATAATGCTCGAAGCAATGCACAGCGTTATCGGGGTGCAAATTACCTCAGGGACTACCCCATCACGCGACACGGGTCACCTGCGTGCCGTGGGGTCAAAAAAAAAAAAATGTTCAGCTTTGGTGTGTCCCTCTCGACTCATTCCTGCACGCTCTGTCATAAATACGTTGTTGGAGGCAAAAAATCTCATGTGTTCCATTCACATGACCTTCTCTATATCTCTGTAGCAAATTATTGTTAATAAGCTTATTCTTCTGTCCACTTCATGCTAAAAATTAGCTGAAATAGTCTTATTTCTTGCTTTATTGTAATTAGAAGCGAAATAAGGGAGTAGCATAGGTTAAAGTGAAAGCCAAAAGCTGGTTGCTATGTGACTGATGTTCCTTTGTTTGTATGGACAAGAGTTGGCAAATTCCTGTATGAGGAAAGTATACGTTTTTCAAAGCTGAAGCCAAAAACAAGGAATATCTAAAAAATGACCAACTGCACGAAAAAAATGTAGATAACATAAATTGTGTGTTAAGTTATTGTTCATCTCTTACGGTTTAGTAACTACCCAAAATTCATCCAGAATAAAGTACTCTTCAGAGGCTATTCCCAGAAAATTCAAGATATACATATAATTTGTCAGATAAATAGCTTTAATGTATGATATATTAATCAAAATAGTCAGAGCCATTCTTTAGAAAATCAACATTATTGAAAAATTATCAATCAACGTCAATGCTCATTTGAAATCATTGGCGCAACATTTTTTGAAGTGGGTGTTGCAAAGCTTGTGCGCAGGTACAATAAATGTCTCAAATCTTTTCGGTGATTGTGTTGAAGAGTAACTTTTGTTTTATTTATAGCCTATCGGAGGTTGAAAACAAAACGGTCCTCTGTATGTAAACAAACAAAGATACAAGACAAAATGAGATATTTGCAGGGGGAAGCGGTCCCGTTTTGGAGAAAACTGTACGCAGTAGGGAAAATAATAATCCAAAGATACAATCGACTGTTTAGGGTCCAGCAAGTGTCAAAATTTATATATAAATTTTAAACCCACTACAAATTTGGAAAGGATTATGGATAAAATATGAGTAAACTTAAACGTAAAATTTAAATAAGGGTGGAAACGTGGAGCTTTTGTATAGAAATAGGCTGCAAAACCAGTATTCAGTAATTGAAAGAGTTTTGCTGTTGTGATGGTTTTTCAAAGCGACGACACAAAATAACAGTTATATGGAAGCGTCATAAACTCGTTGAATTTGTTTGTGTTTCGAATCATTGGCTGGAAAACTGACAATGCAGAATTATGTACAACCAACGTATGCTTCCTGCGAAGCGTGGTCCATGGGCAATTCAGAGTCCTGCACATCAACTACCATATCTTTTTTACTTTCTCTATTCGAACTATGTACATAGTGTATAGAGAAGGAATTGTATTCCACCCAAAAATTCGATGTCGAGATTTCGCCGGAAATACATATTTTAGGACCCCCCGAGTTAAAAAAAAAAAAGCATTTTCAGAAACAGGTCTGTCTGTGGACAGCAGAGCTCAGAAAAGACGGTTAAATACCAAACTTGGTATTTAAGTTTGGTATCTTCCAAGGCTGCGACACAAAGATTTTCAAGAAAATCCCCCCAATCCCAACCACCCTTTACATGGAAAATTTTTCTAAAACGTTGTTTTTCTTAAACATGGCTCTAACGATTTTGATTAAAATGTCACTTATTAAAGCCATTTCTATCACAAATAAAATGTATATCTTAAATTTTCTGGAAATAGCTTCTAAAGATCTGTTTACTCTGGATGAATTTTGCTTAATTTGACATAACTAGTAAACCGTAAGAGATATACAAAAACTTACTCTACAAAAATTATAGATCTTGTTAAAATACACAAGTTATGTCAGATGCATTTTTTTCGTAGATCTTACCGTTTTCAAGGTATTCCTTGTCATTAGTTTCAGTTGTGAAGTACTTATACTTTTCTCAGACGGAAGTGTCCGTTTTTCTTTTGTTCTACTCCTAGCCAAGAAAAGAAGCGATTTGCAATGAAAATCGCATTACGACAGCTTTTAAAACATTTGAATTTCACTTTAGATTTATATGGAACTAAGTAATAAAATTCTGCTAATGTTTATCTCCATTAGCGTGGTGTTGAAAGCAGAATTATCTTTTGTAAGAAGTTTGTTTGTAGAGTAGCTAGAGAGAGCCATGTGAGGAACACTACAGATTTTTTACTTTCTCTATAGGCACTATGTACATAGTGTATAGAGAATGCATTGCACTTCACCAATAATTCGATACCGAGATTTCACCGGAAATATATGTTTTAGGGTCTCCTTTATCTAAAAAAAGCATTTTCGGAAAAAGGTCCGTGTGTGTCCGTGTGTCTGTGAACATGATAACTCAAAAACGAAAAGTAGGTAAAATACCGAACTTGGTATTTAAGTTTAGTATCTTCCAGGGATGCGACACGAAAATTTTGAGAAAAATACCCCCACCCCAACTACCCTTTACATGGAACTATTTTCGAAAATGTTGATTTTCTCAAAAATGGCTCAAAAGATTTTGATTAAAATCTCATATATTAAAGATATTTACCTGACAAATAAAATGTATATTTTGAATTTACTGGGAATAGCCTCTGAAGAGTAGTTTATTCTGGATGAATTTTACTAAATTTTGAATAACTGCTTAAGGGTAAAAGATGGACAAAAACTTACTCACAAAAAATGTAGAGCACGTTAAAACACACAATTTATGTTATATACATTTTTTTCGTGGAGTTCGTCGTTTTGTGGCATTCCTTATTTTTGTTTTCTGTTATGAAAAACTTATACTTTTCTCAAACAGGAATGGTTATTTCTGCTAATGTATTACTGAATAGCATAAGGTAAATAGACGTACAAGCTTTTCAAGAATAATTTGTAGCAGGGATATAGAGAAAGTCATGTGAATGTTACACATCAGATTTTTTTACTTGTCCCGTGGTACAAATTTTGTATACATCGTGCAAATTCTCAGCAGTTGCATCAGCGAGAATTTTCCGAATCGATCTCCTTTACTGCCAACCAAATATTAATCTCGGCAGTGCTTTACACAAAGGGTGTCTTCCTGTTTACTTTCTCTACTACGTAGGGTAGCTGTACTCTATTGCACTCAAATATTCCATAAAGAGAATTTAACGGATATATACAATAAATAACCTTTAGAAAACGTTATGTGTGAGAGTGAACAGTATAGTTAAAAATCTGATGTGTACCATTCACATGACTTTCTCCATATCCCTGCAACAAATAGTCCTTAAAAATCTTATACTTCTATTTACTTTATGCTAAAAAGAAAAAAATTAGCAGAAATAGCCTTATTACTCGCTTCCTTGTAAGTAGGGGCGAAATAAGGGGCAACCGTAGGTTAAAGTGATAGTCAAAAGCTGGTTGCTCTGTCAATGAAGTTCCTTTGTTTATATGGATAGGAGTTGACAAGTTCCTGTATGAGAAAAGTATACGTTTTTCATAGCAGAAACCAAAAATAAGGAATGTCACAAAAACGATGAACTCCACGAAAAAAAAAATATATATATAACAAATTGTGTGTTTTAAAGTGCTCTACATTTTTTGTGTAGTAGGTTTCTGTCCATCTCTTACGGTTTAGCATGCATTCAAAATCTAGTAAAATTCATCCTGAATAAACTACTCTTCAGAGGTAATTCCCAGAAAATTCAAGATATACATTTCATTTTTCAGGTAAATATGTTTAATATCCGAAATTTTATTCAAAATCCTTAGAGCTATTTTTGAGAAAATAAAAATTTTCGAAAAAATTTCCATGTAAAGGGTAGTTGGGGGTGGGGGGCTTTTTCTCAAAATCTTCGTGTCGCATCCCTGGAAGATACTAAACTTAAATACCAAGTTTGGTAGTTTACCGACTTTTCGTTTTTGAGTTATCGTGTTCACACACACACACACACACACACGCACACGGACCTTTTTGTGAAAATGCTTTTTCTGGATATTGGGGACCCTAAAACATATATTTCCGTTGAAATCTCGGTATCGAATTTTTGGTGGAGTGCAATATAGTGCGTATGGAGAAAGTAAAAATCTGATGTGTTCCATTCTCATCCATATCTCTACATCTCTGCAACAAATTATCGCTAAAGAGAGTATGCTTCTATTTACTTCATGCTAATCGGGAAAAAATTAGTAGAAATAGTGTTATTACTTGCTACCTTGCAAGTAGCAGCAAAATAAGGGAGTACCATAGGTTAAAATGATAGTCAAAAGCTGGTTGTTATGTGATTGGATGAATTTTCTTAAAAATGGCTCTAATGATTTTGATAAAAAATCTCGTATATTTAAGTGATTTACTTGCGAAATAAAATGCATATTTTTAAGTTTCTGGGAACAGCCTCAAAAGGCCTCTTTTTTAATTTTTTTTTTTATACATTCAAGGGACACTAAAACGTGTGTTTACGATGAAATCTTTTTATTGAATTTGTGGGTGAGGTACAACGCCTTTTCGACCTATTGTACCACGTACCTACTATGTAGAGAAAGTAATACATTTTTAAAACAATAGTTTGTTGAAGAATGTATGGATGGATATGTGTGTGAAACATCTGACTTTTTAATTTTCTATATATGTTTTATTTTCAAAGCTATTTGTTATTTCAGTTTATAGGCAGATTTTTCTCAAGAATGTATTGCGAAGCCACTGGTCTGCCTATTGTAATGGTAACATAATACATGATAGGTATAATTTAAGGTCTTACCATTTGTCTTTTATTTGGGGCTTTGCCTAGGTTTGTGATTCTTCTAGCTTAACATATGTAATCTATATCACTGTGATGCGTATTATATTAACAATTCCAAGCAGCTGCATGTGGGATTTGTGGTGGACAAAGCGGCGCAGGGGCGTGTTTCTCCTGTTTGCCCCGCCATCGCATTCCACCGGTGCTCCATCTTCATTCCATGTATCTTCGCCTTATTAAAAGCGGATATTAAGCGCTATAATACATTCGAGGATTATGCACATTAACAAATTTGAAGGTTCTGAGAAGTAATTCACCTATTTATTGGCAAACATCTGTTTAAACTGTAAAGTTTAGAGAAATGAAATCTTTTGAGAATAAATGCAGTTTAATTGCAAATATTCTAAATAAGGTTTATATATTTTCATATTATACGTCTGTAAGTATAGCATCTTGAGGACCGATAGTGGGACACATGTGGATACCAGTTGCATACCTACCGAGTAGAGACCGACCTGCATTGATGACTGCAAGTGCCGCATGTAAACAACCTGTAGTAACCCTATGGTGAACGTGGCTAGACACGGCAGTATACTATTATGTTTTACAGGTAATTAATGCCTTTGATGATGCGGCATACTTTTCAATCAAGATAAAAAAGAAAATTCTTGCTTCAAATGGGCGGTTTAAAGAGTTTCATCTCTACGAAAACATGACTGAGAAAATTTTAAGTAAGTACTTTACAATTGAAATCAATAACAAGGAATATCTGGGAAATGGTTACTTCCACAACAAAAATGTAAAGTGTATTTGACGAAATCTACATTTTTTCTGCAATACATAGGTATTTATCTGTTTCTTACGGTTTAGCAGTTAAACAAAATTCAGCAAAATTCATCCATAACAAAGAGGTCTTCATATTCACATAAAATTCAAATTATACATTTTATTTCGGGTGTTAATATCTTTAACATAAGGGATTTTAATCAAAATCGGAATAGCCTTTGAAAACATCTTTATTCTGTCGGAATTTTGTATAACTTATAAGCCGTAAGAGGTAGACAAAAATCTACTAAAAACATGTAAATCTCATTAAAACACATAATTTATGTCATGTACATTCGTGGAGTGAGCCCTTTTTGATATACTCCTTATTATTGGTTTTAGTTTTAAAATACTGATAATTTTCTCATAGATGAATTGGTCAATTCCTGGTGATACAAACAAAGGGATTTCAATCATACAGCAATTATATTTTAAAATATTTGACTATCCTTTTAACCTATGGTTCTAAATATTTCAGTAATGCTTTCATGGAAGCAAGACCAATTCTATTAAGTTTTCTCTCATTAGTATTGAGTAAATAGAAGAAATAAATAGAGGCTTTTAACAACAATTTGTTACAGAGATGTTGAGAAAGTACTAGGATGGAATACATAAGCATTTTTTACAAGCTTAAACACCTCTCTGAGCTTAAAAAATTCGATTTCCTTGACATAAGCTGTAATTCGAAGCTTTAGTTAAATGCCCGTGTTTCAGCTTCGTATGTAACAGTACTTTTCACTATTAAATTATACTGCGTCTACAGATTTATTCGGTTTTTAGCGCCACTGAGTTTAAATGCCATCATTATTAGTTCAGCAACTATCATGTCTAAAAGGAGAGGTGGAGATTGCATCTTGGAGTGCAAGCATTGCCAACTTCGTTAGAAGATTGAGTACTGGATGGTGCACAACTTTTTTTCGTCATGACATTTTGTGCGTGCTTTAGTTTTTGTGTTTTCTTAATTTATTCTCTGTTGATCAGTTGATTGCTGATTTACAAGACGCAGGCGAATATTGAAAACGTAAGTGCTGGAAAGGTATGATACAAGTCCCATTTTATTAAGGTGATCCCGAAACTGTTGACATCCACCCCTTCTACTCATTGTTTGCTAGTCCTCTGCTAAAGGAAATGTGTGATACACTCGCTACCTCGTATTGACGTCATGCGTGGACAAATGACTGGTCTCAAAGGCCGAATAAATCTCATTATTTCTAATTTATTGTCGCTACATATATGTCAATTCCACAGTATACTATTCAGATTTATGTTAAAATAATAATAGTACAATACTAACAATAGTAATAACAGTAATAGCAATAATAATAATAATAATAATAATAATAATAATAACAAAAACAAAATAGCCCGCCTGCGTAGTGTGGTCGTAGCGAGTCTGCCTCACATTCAAAAGGTCGTGAGTTCGAATATCGCTTAGAGTGAGTCACCCGGATTAAGACTTTTTTCGGGGTTTTCCCTAATCCTGGGAAGATGAATGTCAAACAACTTTAAGCTCCATGGACCCCGAGATCAACTGAGCATCATTTCACCAGTTTCATTCGTCGTCCGATATGACCAACCAGGTAAAAGGACGTTAAATTACATAAAAAATAACAATAACAATAACAGCCCAATAACAATAATAACAGCAATAATAACAATAATAATAATAATATAAATAAAAATCTGATGTGTTCTATTCACATGACTTTCTCTATATCACTGCAACAACCTATTCTATTTACTTCAATCTAATGGAGCAAAAATTAGCAGAAAAAGTCTTATTACTTGCTTCCTTGTTAGTAGAAGCGAAATATGGGGGTACAATAGGTTAAAGTGATAGTCGAAAGCTGGTTGCTCTGCGACTGAAGTTCCTTTGTTTGTACGGACACGAGTTCACAAAGTCCTGTATGAGAAAAGTACGAAACCAAAAACAAGGAACATCTAAAAAAACAATCAACTCCAGGAAAACATAAATTGTGTATTTTAAGGTCCTCTATATTTGTTGTGTGGTAAGTTTTTGTCCATCTCTTATAGTTTAGCATTTATGCAAAATTCCGTAAAATTGACCCAGAATAAAGTAGTTTTCAGAGGCTATTCCCAGAAAATTCATAATATGCAGTTTATTTGTCAGGTAAATATCTTTAATATACGATATTTTAATCAAAATCCTTAGAGCCATTTTTTAGAAAATCAAACTTTTCGGAAAAAGTTTCATGTAAAGGATATTTGGGGGTGCGGGGGATTTTTCTCAAAATCTTCGTGTTGCATCCCTGGAAGATACTTAAATACCAAGTTTGGTATTCTACCGACTTTTCGTTTTTGAGTTATCGTGTTCACAGACACACGGACACATTGACACAAAGACATGGACCTTTTTCTGATAATTTTTTTGGATACAGGGGACCCAAAAACATATATTTCCGGTGAAATCCCGGTATCGAACTTTCTGGTACATAGTACGTATAGAGAAAGTAAAAATAGGAGTAATAATAATGACAACAATAATAACAATAGCAATAATAACAATCCTGAATAATTTTCGTTTAGCACGTTACTTTTTTATCGTCCCTCTTGTCATTATGAAACTGTTTGAAAGCATCTCACAAGCTTCACGAGCATCAACCAGGCGCGGCAGTCAGTGAAGATTGTAAACACTTGTTCAGTAAAGAGCTCTTATTAGTTATGAGTAGAGTAAATCGTTCTCAAGAATGGAATTAATTTGAGTGTTCACAGCACCGAATGATATCAATTAGATGTGATTGTTCTAACAACTGTTTGCAACTGCTGACAAACGCAACGCGCCGCCCTTGAAGCGATTCCCTTTAGTGATGCTCACTTATCTTTCTCTGCCGCCATGTTGTTTACATCCTTTGTATATGGAAATAAATCGAACGAAACCTTTCAAGGTAGTTCTTCTTTGTATCCCACATTAGCAATTTTAATGTTTTCTCTCTGGTAGCCTGTTTGTAAAAACATTGCTTTGAAATTCAGTTTAGCTATCGGCTTTTGTATACAGAAATTCTTTCGAAATCAAAAAGCCAACACGACAACTATGGCGGGATTATTTGTTGAGAAAAAAGGACATTAAAATGAAAAGACTTTCCTTGTATTTTTACTTTCTCTATACGCACTATGTACATAGTGTATAGAGAAGGTATTGCACTCCACCAAAAAATTCGATACCGAGATTTCACCGGAAATATATGTTTTAGGGTCCCCAATATCCAAAAAATTTTGATGTGTACCATTCACATGACTTTCTGCATATCCCTGCAACAAATTATTCTTAAAAAGCTTATATTTTTATTTACTTTCTGCTAATCAGAAAAAAATAGCAGAAATAGTCTAATTACTCGCTTCCTTGTAAGTAGAAGCGAAATAAGGGACAACTGTAGGTTAAAGTGATAGTCAAAAGCTGGTTGCTATGTCAATGAAGTTCCTTTGTCTATATGGATAGGAGTTGACAAGTTCCTGTATGAGAAAAGTATACGTTTTTCATAGCAGAAACCAAAAATAAGGTATGTCACAAAAACGACGAACTCCACGAAAAAAATGTATATAACATAAATTGTGTGTTTTAATGTGCTCTACATTTTTGTGTAGTAAGTTTTTGTCCATCTGTTACGGTTTAGCAGTTATTCAAAATTTAGTAAAATTCAATCACAATAAACTACTCTTCATAGGCTATTCCCAGAAAATTCAAGATATACCTTTTATTTGCCAGGTAAATATGTTTAATATACGAAATTTTAATCAAAATCGTTAGAGCCATTTTTGAGGAAATCAAAATTTTCGAAAAAAGTTCCATGTAAAGGGTAGTTGAGGGTGGGGGGATTTTTCTCAAAATCTTTGTGTCGCATCCCTGGAAGATACTAAACTTAAATACGAAGTTTGGTATTTTACAGGCTTTTCGTTTTTGAGTTATCGTGTTCACAGACACACGGACACAGGGACCTTTTTGTGAAAATGCCTTTTTTGGATATTGGGGACCCTAAAACATATATTTCCGGTGAAATCTCGGTATCGAATTTTTTGGTGGAGTGCAATACTTTCTCTATACACTATGTACATAGTGCCTATGGAGAAAGTAAAAAGCATTTTCACAAAAAGGTCCGTGTGTGTGTGTGTGTGTGTGTGTGTGTGTGTGTGTGTGTGTGTGTGTGTGTGTGTGTGTCTATGAACACGATAACTCAAAAACGAAAAGTCGGTAAAATACCAAACTTGGTATTTAAGTTTAGTATCTTCCAGGGATGCGACACGAAGATTTTGAGAAAAATCCCCCCACCCCAAACTACCCTTTACATGGAACTTTTTTCGAAAAATTTTGATTTACTCAAAAATGGCTCTAATGATTTTGATTAAAATTTCGTATATTAAAGATATTTACCTGACAAATAAAAGGTATATCTTGAATTTTCTGGGAATAGTCTCAGAAGTGTACTTTATTGTGGATGAATTTTACTGACTTTTGAATAACTGCTAAACCGTAAGAGATGGACAAAAACTACACAAAAAATGTAGAGCACGTTAAAACACACACTTTATGTTATATACATTTTTTTCGTGGAGTTCGTCGTTTTTGTGACATTCCTTATTTTTGGTTTCTGTTATGAAAAACTTATGCTTTATATTTTTAATACTTTACTTGTATGAAGGTGAGAAGTTCTTTATTAGTTAGTTGCCTTGTTCTAAGAATGCTCGTTTTGTATACAAATCTTATGTGTGCCACTCATACGACTTCCTCTACATAAATTATTGTTTTAAAAGCTTAACCTTATATCTACTTCATCCTAATCAATAAATTGCCCTCCGTGGTGCAATGGTTACCTTGCTAACTTCATACACACAAGGAAGCGGGATCAAACCCGGCGGAGGACGATGGATTTTTTCGGGAGTTAAAATCCTTAGCATGGCTTCCTTCGGAAGGGAAGCAAAGCCGTCGGTCCCGTGTCGTAGACTTACGGCACGAAAAAGAACCTCAAAGCTGATTGAGAACTCTCTGAACAAAATCAAGTGGTCTTTCACGCCCAGCATAGAATGGGACGCTAAGAACCACAGCATTTAAAGAACGTCCATAAATAAAACGCCGATTCATTTCTAATCAATAAAAAAGTAGCAAAAATAGTCTTATTACCCGCTTCTTTGTAAGTTGAAGAAAAATAAGGGAGTACCATAGGCTAAAGTGATAATCAAAAGGTTGGTTGCTATGTGACTGATGTTCCTTTGTTTGTATGGACAGGAGTTGACAAATTCCCGTATGAGAAAAAATAAGTATTTTAAAGCTGAAATCAATAACACGGAATGCCTCAAAAAGATTCACTCCACAAAAAAATGTATGTAACATAAATTGTGTGTTTTAACAAGTTCTACATGTTCTCTTAAGTTAGCTTTTGTGTATCTCTTACGGTTTATAAAGTTGTGCAAAATTTCGTAAAAATCATCCAGAATGAAATAGTCTTCAGAGGCTATTCTCAGAAAATTCAAGATATACATTTTAATTGGGATGTAAATATCTTTAATATACGATAGTTTAGTCAAAACCGTTAGTCATTTTGAGAAAATCAAAATTTTCAGAAATTTTCAGAAGATACTTTGAGGTGGGGAATTTTCTTTAAAAGCTTCGTGTCGTATCTTTGAAAGATACCACACTTAAATACCAAGTTTAGTTTTTGAGCAATGCTGTTTAGACACACACACACGAACTTTTTTCTAAAAATGCTTTTTTGGATGCAGGGGAACCCAAAACATGTATTTCCGGTGAAATCTCAGGATCGAATTTTGGATGCAATATCTTCTCTTAAATGTTCATTGGTTAAACGTAATATGCCCAACTTGTACACCCAATGCCCAAGGCGGTACTCGAACCCGTGATCCCCAGCGCCACCAAGCACCAAAGCTAGACATTCCACCAAGCTCAGCCATGGGGCATGCGCAATTGTGTTAAGAGAATGTTTTAATTCTCTATCCCCATATGAACAATGTACACAGGGATATAGAAGGTACTGTATACCAGGCATTGCATTCTCCCAAGATTTAACTGAAAATATATGTTTTGGAATACCCTGAGCATCTTAAAGGCATTTTTAGAAAAAAGGCCTGTATGTGTACCTTTGACAGCATAGCTGATAAACAAAAATACCCTTAAACACCAAAATTGGTATTTAGGTTTGGTATCTTACAAGGATGCAACACGAGGATTTTCAAGAAAATCCCCCCCCACCCCTAAACACCCTTTACAAGGAAAACATTTTCGAAAATTTTTAATATCTCAAAAATGGCTGCAACGATTTTGATTAAAGTATTGTATATTAAAGATATTTATCTGACAATTAAAATGTATATCTTGGATTTTCTGGGAATAGCCTCTGAAGACTTCCTTATTTTGGATAAATTTTACGTAATTTTGCATAACTGCTAAACCGTAAGACATGAACTAAAACTTACCAAAGAAAATATGTAGAGCACATTAAAACACACAATTTAGGTCCAATAAATTTTTTTGTGAAGTTGATCGTTTTTGAGATATCCCTTGTTATTAGTTTCAGCTTTGAAAAACTTATACTTTTCTCATACAGGAATTTGTCAACTCCTGTTCATACAAACAAAGGAACGTCACATAACAACAGCTTTAGTAGCAAGACTATTTCTGCTAATTTGTTTTTCGATTAGCATGAAGCAAGCAGAACAATAACCCTTTTAAATATAATTCATGTGAATGGAACACATCAGATTTTTAACTTTTGAGACGAACTTCCTATAAGTATTGATGTTTAAAATGTACTAATTGGATTTCTATTCTTTTCCTTTGAGAAGTTTTATATTTTTTACCCCTCCCCCCGCCGCACATACCATCCACACACATACATTCACTCAGTCGTTTATATCTCCAGCCTTTTAAAAAAAATATAGGGCTAGTGAAAAAGTCCCACCCCCTAGCTGAGAATCGAACCGGACCCCTCATCTACTGACTGAGGTATTGAGTCAGCCCGCCAGGGAACATAGAAGTAAATTTACAGTTGTTTGTGTAATAAATCGATTGTTGATACAAAACACATACCCCATTTTAAACCACATATCTGTGATTTTTTTAATCCCCTAGGGCAGAAATAACATATGTTTGGACGCCATTTTAACGAGCAACGCAATCCCAATTGCACTGTCTCCATATAAATAATGGTGCCCCATTATCTCCTGCTCAGTTTCCCATTTTCAAAAACCTATAATCTCCCATAAAAGTACGGCTAGTTTCGAGCATTTTTCATATTTTTCTTAAGAATTTGGATATTAAAATGTCTGGTTGCAATTTTGATATCAGCATCAGCTTAAAATTTACTTTCTCTACACGTACTATGTACATAGTGCATAGAGAAGGTATTGTATTCCACCCAAAAATTCGATACCTAAATTTCACCGGAAATATATGTATTAGGGTCCCCTGTATCCAAAACATCAGATGTGTTCCATTCACATGACTTTCTCTATATCACTGCAACACATTATTCTATTTACTTCATTTAATGGAGCAAAAATTAGCAGAAATAAGTCTTATTACTTGCTTCCTTGTTAGTAGAAGCGTAATAAGGGGGGTACCATAGGTTAAACTTATAGTCGAAAA
Organism: Hymenopus coronatus; assembly: GCA_030762935.1. Lineage (NCBI taxonomy): Eukaryota > Metazoa > Arthropoda > Insecta > Mantodea > Hymenopodidae > Hymenopus > Hymenopus coronatus. Next base: position 40,807,487 of record CM060880.1, read on the forward strand.
CTGGTTGCTCTGAGACTGAAGTTCCTTTGTTTCTATGGACAGGAGTTCACAAGTCCTGTATGAGAGAAGTATGAGTTTTTTATAGCTGAAACCAAAAACAAGGAATATCTCAAAAACAATCAACTCCAGAAAAAAATGTATGTAACATAAATTGTGGGATTTAAGGTGCTCTACATTTATTTTAGGGTAAGTTTTTGTCCATCTCTTACGGTTTAGCAGTTATGCAAAATTCCGTAAACTTGACCCAGAATAAAGTAGTCTTAAGAGGTTATTTTCACAAAATTGAAGATATACATTTTATTTGTCAGGTAAATATCTTTAATATACGATATATTAATCAAAATTCTTAGAGCCATTTTTAGAAAATCAAAAGTTTCGAAAAAAGTTCCATATAAAGGGTAGTTGGGGGTGGGAGGATTTTTCTCAAAATCTACGTGTCGCATCCCTGGAAGATACTAAACTTAAATACCAAGTTTGGTATTTTATCGATTTTTCGTTTTTGAGTTACCGTGTTCACAGACACACGGACACACACACACACGGACCTTTTTCTGAAAATTCTTTTTTTGGATACAGGGGAGCTTAAAACATATATTTCCGGTGAAATCTCGGTAGCGAATTCTTTGGTGGAGTGCAATACCTTCTTTATACACTATACAGCACGTATAGAGAAAGTAAAAAGCACTCAAAAGCGATAAGCCGGTAAAATACCAAACTTGGTATTTAAGTTTAGTATCGTCCATAAAAACAAAGGAACTTCAGACACATAGCAACCAGCTTTTGACTATCAGTTTAACCTATGGTACTCCCTTATTTCGCTTCTACTTATAAGGAAACAAGTAACAAAACTATTTCAGCTAATATTTTCTCAATTAACATGAAGTAAATAGAAGTGTAAGCTTTCTAACAATAATTTGTTGCAGAGATGTAGAGAAAGTCATGTGAATGGAACACATCTGAAGTTTTTTGTTTTTTTTAAATGAGAATAAAGTTCCGGAGCTATGTCGGGACTCCAGCGCTGTATTTGTTTTTCTTACCTATATTTCATTTGTTTACCGCTTTCCTTTTACTCACAAGTAAACGCCCATGCCCAAGGAGGAACTCGAGCGCACGATCCCCTGCGCCAAGAAGCATCAATGCTAGGCTCTTTATTGAGCGCGTGGGGACATTAAACTATGATAATATTCAGGTGGTATTGAATTTTACACCCCCTCTAATGATAAAATAACCCCTGTGGAGGTCATACAAGAAACCTTACACCAATCAGAGGTGAGGTACAGCGTTTATTGAACGGATAAATATTTGCGTAGGTTTAAATTTCGTAGCGGATGTGCTGGGAAATTTATTCCCGTCTCTGCACCTCGAATTTGACTCGTGCCGAATTCAATTTCCGGTTGAAGTGATGGTCTATCTATTTTAAACATTTTTGGTAGTCATACCACGTATAGGCGTTTTTTTTCCAACCCATGTCGGTCTAATGTTTAATTTTCTCCGGCACTACATCCAGAAGAACCAGGCCACAACGAGATAGGGCTGTTTTTGTGAGCATGCAAGCGGATGGTTATTTGTTGGAGGTAAAACTTTTATGCTAGAGAGTGTACATCCTGTTTGTGATTCATTGCCTTAAAAGGCAGCTAGCACTACCGCATTTATTCAGACACGCTTTGTTGTTCGACGATAAAGCACTAAACTGCAATAAATCTTTGCTGGTCAAAGAGCAAGAGATCGTTCATGACCTTCCCTAAAATATTAAGAATTGCCACAGGCTGTGTTATAAGCCATTACAATGCTTAAAGTGTTACTTATTACATAGTTAAAAATCTGATGTGTTCAATTCACAAGACTTTCTCTACATCTTTGCAATAAATTATTTTTAAAAAGCTTAACAGAAATATTCTTATTACTTGCTTCCTTGTAAGTCGAAGCGAAATAAGGGAGTAAAATGAAAGTCAAAAGCTGGTTGCTATCTGACTGAAGTTCCTTTGTTTGTATGGACACGAGTTCACCAAGTCCTGTGTGAGAAAAGTACAAGTTTTTTAAAGCTGAAACCAAAAACAAGGAATATCCCAAAAATGATCAACTCCACGAACAAAATGCATATAACATAAATTGTGTGTTTTAATGTGCTCTACATATTTTGTCAGGTAAATTTTTCTCCATCGCTTACGGTTTAGCAGTTATTTAAAATTCCGTAAAATTCAGCCAGATTAAAGTAGTCTTCTGAGGCTATTCCCAGAAAATTCAAGATATACATATTATTTGTCAAGTATATATATTTAATATATGATCTTTTAATCAAAATCGTTAGACCCATATTTTAGAAAATCAAAATTTTCGAAAATTTTTCCAAGTGCAGGGTAGATAGATGTGGGGGGGATTTTCTTGAAAATCTTCGTGTCGCATCCCTGGAAGATACTGAACTTAAATACCAAATTTGGTATTTAACGGTCTTTTCGTTTTTTAGCTGTGCTGCCCACAAAGACACACACACACTCACGGACATTTTTCTAAAAATGCATGTTTTGGATTCAGGTGGTCTTAAAACATGTATTTCCGGTTAAATCTCGGTATCAAATTTTTCGGTACAATGCAATACCTTCTCTATACACTATGTACATGGTACATATAGAGAAAGTAAAAAGGAATTTTTAGGGAAACTTGTGTGTTGTAATCCATGTCAATACTTTGGACAATTTCACCCGACAAATCACATTCATAAAAATCTGATATATTCCATTCACATGACTTTCTCTACATCTCTGCAACAAATTATTATTAAAATGTTTATGCTTCTATTTACTTCATGCTAATCCAGAAAAACTTAGTAGAAATAGTCTCATTACTTGCTTTTTTAAGTAGAACCGAAATAAGGGAGTACCATAGGTTAAAATGACAGTCAAAAGCTGGTTGCTATGTAATTGAAGTTTCATTGTTTGTATGGACAGGAGTTCTCAAAGTCCTGTGTGAGAAAAGTACAAGTTTTTTAAAGCTGAAACAAAAAAATAAGGAATATCCCAAAAACGATCAACTCCGCGGCCAAAATGCATATAGATAACATAAATTGTGTATTTAAATGTGGTCTATATGTTTTGTGAGGTAAGGATTTCGCCATCTCTTACGGTTTAGCAGTTATTTAAAATTCCGTAAAATGCATCTAGAATAAAGTAGTCTTCTGAGGCTATTCCCAGAAAATTAAAGATATACATTTTATTTGCTAGGTAAATATCTTGAATATATGAAATTTTAATCAAAATCGTTAAAACCATTTTTGAGAAAATCAAAAATTTCGAAAAAAGGATACATGTAAAGAGCAGTTTGGAGTGGGGGGAGTTTTCTCAAAATCTTCGGGTCGCATCCCTGGAAGATACTAAAATTAAATACCAAGTTTGGTATTTTACCGATCTTTCGTTTTTGAGTATTCGTGTTTAAAGACACACGGACGGACACACAAACACAGACACGCGCACCTTTTTCTGAAAATGCTCTTTTTGGATATAGGTGACCTTAAACCATATATTTCCGGTGAAACTTCGGTATTGAATTTTTGGATGGAGTGCAGTACTTTCTGTATACACCATGTACATAGTAAGTGTAGAGAAAGTAAAAATGAGAACAGTTGCAGGAGCAACACAGTAACAACAGACACAAATAATATTTATGTCGTTTACATTTTTGCTGTGGAGGTAACCGTTTCCGAAATATTCCTTGTCTTTGGTTTTAATTGTAAAGTACTTATAATTTTCTCATACGGGAGTGTCCGTTTTTCTTTTGTTCTACTCCTGGCCAAGCAAAGAAGTGATTTGCAATGACAATCGCATAACGACAGCATTTAAAAACATTTGACTATGACTTTAGCCTAGCACATTACCTTATTTCCCATATAGAGCTCGTTAAAACACACAGTTTTAACATATACAGTTGATAGATTTTAAAATATTCCTTGCTACTGATTTCAGATTTAAAATACTTATACTTTTCTCATACAGGAATTTGTCAACTCATATCCATATAAACAGACGAACTTCAGTCATATAGCAACTATGTTTTGACTATCACTTTAATCTATATTACTCCCTTATTTCACTTCTACTTACAAGGAAGCAAGTATAAAGACTATTTCTGCTAATTTATTATCTTTTAGCATGAAGTAAACAGAATCATAAGCTTTATAACAGTAATTTGTTACAGAGATGTAGATAAAGTCATGTGAAGGAACACGTCAGCTTTTTACTTTCTCTACACGTACTATGTACATAGTATATAGAGAAGGTATTGCACTCCACCCAAAAATTCGATACCGAGATTTCAAAGGAAATATATGTTTTAGGGTCCCCTATATCCAAAAAAAAAAAGCATTTTCCCAAACAGGTCTGTATGTGTGTTTGTGTGTGTGTACGTGTGTCAGTGAACATAACTCAAAAACGAAAAGTCGGTAAAATACCAAACTTGGTATTTAAGTTTAGTGTTTTCCAGCGATGCGACACGAAGATTTTGAGAAATATTCCCGCACCCCAAACTAGGCTTTTACATGGAACTTTTTTTTAAAATTTTGATTTTCTCAGAAACGGGTCTAACGATTTTGATTAAAATATCGTATATCAAAGATATTTACCTGACAAATAAAACGCATTTCTTGAATTTTCTGGCAATAGCCTCTGAAGACTACTTTATACTGAATGAATTTTACGGAATTGTGTATAACTGCTAAACCGCAAGAGATGGAAAAAAACTTACTGCACAAAAATTGTAGAGCACATTAAAACACACAATTTATGTTACTAACATTTTTTTCGAGGAGTTGATCGTTTTAGAGATATTCCTTGTGTTTGGTTTCAGTACTTTTTTCGTACAGGTATTTGTCAACGCGTGTCCATACAAAGGAACTTCAGTCGCATAGCAACCAGCTTTTAACCTATGGTAGTCCCATATTTCGCTTCTACTTACAAGGAAGCAAGTAATAAGACTATTTGTGCTAATTTTTTCTCGATTAACATGAAGTAACTGGAAGAATAAGCTTATTAACAGTAGTTTGTTACAGAGGTGTTGATAAAGTCATGTGAATGGAACACATCAGATTTTTTTAGTTCAGATGTGAAGGCAAATTGTGGCGCTAACTACAGCAAGGTAGTAAAGTCGAAAAGTAAACAACCGTATATCGGTTTCAGAGGCAATGAGCGTGCAGACGTGACGTCAACACTGACAACCACAGCGCAGCGGGGCCTTACAATGTACATATACTTACAGACTACGAGTTAGGTACGCTTTCAACCTCCCTATCCAAGTACACCACAGTGAATAAATATACGTTGTCTGTTCCTGATTTTAAGAACAAACACATCACCGAGATTCTGACTTCTGGAGCTTTTATACAATTCCAGCGATTTCTAAAGAGAATCTACGAGGCCCACCAGAAAATGACAGACGATTTGGTATAACTAAATAATAACAAAGTTACAGTGCCTTACTGTATTTCTCAACTTTATCTCCATTCGGTCAAGACATATATTGTCACGTGGTACCACTTTTTCAAGACCGATGTTATACTTTTCTACCGCCGAAGAACTTGTTCACTTTTTGAATGCACTAAATGTTCGTCGCCCGTCTGGATAGTATGGTGGTAGCCTGTCTGTTTCCCATTCTAAAGGCCGTGAGGTCGTAAGATTTTTACTTTTTCTACACGTACTATGTACATAGTGTATAGAGGAAGTATTGTTATCCACCCAAAAGATTTCACCGGAAATACATGTTTTAGGACCCCTTGAATAGCTCAAAAACGAAAAGACAGTTGATTATCAAACTTGGTATTTAAGTTTCGTATCTTCCAAGAATACGACACGAAGATTTTCAAAAAAATCCCCCCACCCCCAACTACACTTTACATTGAACTTTTTTCCAAATTTTTGATATTCTTAAAAATGGATGTAACGTTTTTGATTAAAATATCGTATATTAAAGATATTTACCTGACAAAATGTATATCTTGAATTTTCTAGGAATAGCATCTGAAGGCTACTTCATGCTGGATGAATTTTACGGAATTTTGCATAACTACTAAACCGTAGGAGATGGACAAAACTTACCACTCAAAAAATGTAGAGCACGTTAAAACATTCACTTCATGTTTTTTTTTCGTGGAGTTGTTCGTTTTTTTAGATATTCCTTGTTTTTCGTTTCAGCTTTGAAAAACTTACCTTTTTTATACAGGGATTGGTCAACTCGTGTCCATAGAAACAAAAGAACTTCAATCACATAACAACTATATTTTGACTATCACTTTAACCTATGGTACTCCCTTATTTTGCTTTTACTTACAAGGAAGCAAGTAATAAGACTATTTCTGGTAATTTTTTCTCGATGAGCATGAACTAAATAGAAGCATAAGCTTTTTAACAATGATTTGTTACAGAGATGTAGAGAAAGTCATGTGAATGAAACACATCAGATTTTTTCGGGGTTTTCCCTCATCTTGAGAAGGCGAATGTCGAGTAACTTTGAGCTTCATGGACTCCGAGATAATTTGAGCGTCATTTCAACAATATTATACATCGTCCGATATTACCAATTAGGTTAAACGACGTTAAGCTACAAAAAAAATTCTGATATGTTACACTCACATGACCTTCTCTACCTACTCTGCAAAAAACTTCTTAAAAAAGAGAATTCTTCTTTCAAAACCATGCTAATCGATATAAACACTAGAATTCACTACTTAGTTCCTTATAAGTAGAATGGAACTAAGGGAATGCACTAGGCTAAAGTGATAGTCAAATGTTTTAAAGGCTGCCGTTATGCGATTGTCATTGCAAATCGCTTCTTTGCATGGCCAGAAGTAGAACAAAAGAAAAACGTACACTTCCGTCTGAGAAAAGTATAAATACTTCGCAATTGAAACCAACAACAAGGAATATCTTGGAAACGCTTACGTCCACAACAAAAACGTAAAGGACATAAATTTTATTTTGATGACATCTACATTTTTGTAAAGTAAGTTTTTGTCTCTCTCTTACGATTTACTAGTTATGCCAAATTAAGTAAAATTCACCCAGAATGAACAGGTCTTCATGTCAGGTCACAGTGGCTTCAATATGTGGTGATATAATCAAAATCGTTTAGGCCTTTTTTAAGAAAAATATTTTCGAAAATGTTTCCATGTAAAGGGTTGCTAGGGGTAGAGGGATTTTCCTGAAAATCTTCTTAAATACCAAGTTTGGTATATAACCGTATTTTCGTTTTTGAGCTATGATGTCCACACACGCGCGCGCGGACCTGTTTCAGATTTTTTTTTTTTTTTTTTGGATTTAGGGGGTCCCAAAATATGTATTTTCGGTGAAATCTCACATCAAATTTTTGGATGGAATAACTTACTTCTCTATTCCCATGTACATTGCACATACGGAGCCTGAGAAAGTAAAAATGTCAGTGTGTGTGGGTGTGTGTGGGTGTGTGTGAGTGTGTGTGTGTTTGGGCAGCATACCCCATAAACGAAAGTCCGTTAAATACCAAACTGGGTATTTCAGTTCAGTATCTTCCGAGGATGCGACACAAAGATTTTCATGAACATGCCCGCACTCCCAACATTTACATGGAAAACTTTTCGAAACTTTTGATTTTCTCAAAAACTGCTCTAACCACTTTGATTAAAATCTCGTATATCAAGGATATTTACATCCCAAATAAAAAGTATATCTTGAATTTTCTGGGAATAGTCTCTGATGACTAATTTAGTATGGATGAATTTTACGGAATTTTGCATAACTGCTAAACCGTAAGGGATAGACAAAAACCTACTGCACAAGAAATGTACATCTCATTAAAGCGCACAATTTACGTCATATACTTTTTTTTCGTGGAGTTGTCCAATTTCGAGATATTTATTGTTATTGGTTTCAGTTTTAAAATACGAACTTAAAGAATTTCTCATGCAAAAAAAAAAGAAAAAAACGATTTCAATCCCATAGCAACAACAGCTTAAAACATTTGACGGTCAGTTTAGCCTAGTTATTCCCTTATTTTCCTTCTACTCAGTAATACTTATTGCAGAGATGTAGAGGTCATGTGCATGGAGTATCAGATGTTTTACTTTCTCTACACGTACTATATACATAGTGTATAGAGAAGGTATTGTATTGCACCCAAAAATTCGATACCGAAATTTCACCGGAAATACATGTTTTGGGTCCCCCTGAATAAAAAAAAAACATTTTTGTAAAAAGGTTCGTGATTGTGCGTGTGTGTGTGTGTGTGTGTGTGTCCGTGGACAGCACAGCTCAAAAACGAAAAGACCGTTAAATACCAAACTTGGTATTTAAGTTTGGCATCTTCCAAAGATGCCACACGAAGAGTTTCAAGAAAACCCCCCACCCCCAATTACCCTTTACATGAAACTTTTATCTAAAGTTATTAATTTCTCAAATATAGCTCTAACGATTTTAATTAAAATATCGTATATTAAAGATATTTATCTGACAAAGAATACGTATATCTTGAATTTTTCGCGAATAGCCTCTGAAGACTACTTTATTCTGGATACATTTTACGAAATTTTCCATAACTGCTAAACCGTAAGAAATGGACAAAAACTTACCAAACCAAAAATGTAGAGCACATTAAAACACACAATTTATGTTATATAAGTTTTTTTCGAGAAGTTGATCGTTTTTGAGATACTCCTTATTTTTGGATTCAGCTTTAAAACTCATAATTTTCTCATACAGGAATTTAACGGTTGCTGTCCATACAAACAAAGGAACCTCAGTCACATTGCAACCATCTTTTGTTATCACTTTAACCTATGATACTCCTTTATTTCGCTTCGACTTACACGGAAGCAAGTATAAGACTATTTCTGCTAATTTTTTTCTCGATTATCTTGAAGTAAATAGAAGAATAAGTTTACTAACAATAATTTATTACACAGAAGTAGAAAAAGTCATGTGAAGGAACACATTCAATTTTTTTTTTAGCTATGAGCTGAATGAAACTTGGCTTTGATTATAATATGGCAGTTTGGAAACTGTAACAAATGTATGCTTATATCGTCGTATTTATAATCTCTCTCTACCAAAAGAGGATCTACTATTAATTTCCGCCTCCACACAACGAAATGTACTTGATAAAGGCAGGATTACATTCCTGTCTGCTTAAGCTGTATTAATTTAGTAGGCATAACGGTTTAAACCTTGGCTCAATATTTCAAATGGAGACCTTCATACTTCCATTTGTAGAATCAATTTAACACATAAGAAGATTATACAAATCCTTAACACTGCTCGTAAGGTGATCTGGACCTATATTTTACGATGCTGAATCCGAAGCTAAGATAAATTTTACTCTCTAAGCTGCCATTTTCCCGCAATATTACTCGCAATGTATTCAGAAAAGCAAGTGCAATGTCGTTTAATAGGCTGGTGTAACTCTTTTTTGGCAAATACTGAAGATTTTTTTGGGGAGGGGGGTGGACCATTTCTGCTCCCGCCTTTACTACTGAAGCAGTACCAAATCATTTGATGTCATTCTTACTTTCTCTATACTTCCTATGTATATGGTATATAGAGAAGGTATTGCACTCCATAAAAAAATTCGATACCGAGATTTCACCGGAAATATATGTTTTAAGGTCTCCTGTATTCAAAAAAAAGTATTTTCAGAAAAATGTCCACGTGTCAGTGTGTCCGTGAACACGATAACTTAAAATCGAAAAGTCGGTAAAATACCAAACTTGGTATTTAAGTTTAGTATCTTCCAAGGATGCGACAGGAAGATTTTGAGAAAAATCCCCCCACCACAAGCTACCCTTTACATGGAACTTTTTTCGAAAATTTTTATTTTCTAAAAAATGGCTCTAGCGATTTTGATTAAAATGTCGTATATTAAAGATATTTACCTGAAAAATAAAATGTATACATTGAATTTTCTGGGAAACGCCTCTGAAGACTACTTTAATCTGGATGAATTTTGCATAATTACTAAACCGTAAGAGATGGACAAAAACTAAACCTACAAAAACTGTAGAGCACGTTAAAACACACAATTTATGTTATACACATTTTTTTCCCGGAGTTAATCGTTTTTGAGATATTCCTTTTTCTTGGTTTCAGCTTTGAAAAGCTTATACTTTTCTCATGCAGGAATTTGAAAACTCCTGTCCATACAAACAAAGGAACATCAGTCACATAGCAACCAGCTTTTGGCTTTCACTTTAACCTATCGTGCTCCCTTATTTCGCTTCTACTTACAATAAAGCAAGAAATAATACTATTTCTGTTAATTTTTCTCGATTAGCATGAAATAAATAAAAGATAAACTTATTATCAATAATAATAATTTACAGAGATATAGAGAAAGTCATGTGAATGGAACACATTAGATTTTTACTATCATTTTAGCCTATGGTACGTCCTTATTTCTGTTCTACTTACATGGAAACAAGTAATGATACCATTTTTATTTTTTCTTGATTTACATGAGGTAAATAGAAGAATAATTCTTTTTAACAAGAATTTATACAGAGATGTAGAGAAAGTCATGTGAATGGAGTACATCAGATTTTTTCTATTTTTCTTATGGGTCCTTATGGTGTATAAACCTAAACATGACTGCCATTAACGTCACGGTCGAATTGGTATTCAACATGAAAGCATTTATGGTGTAACATTGTCGAGAGCAACTTAAATTCTTTGCATAAAGCCTAGAAAAGTGACGAAAAACCAAACACGATCGATAGTTTTTGGAAGTTCTGCTATTGCTAAGAACACAAAAAAAAAAAAGAATGTGCCGTGCCGCCGGTATGCTAACATGCTAATCGAAAAAAATTAGCAGAAATAAACTTATTACTTGCTTCCTTGTAAGTTTGAAGCGAAATAAGGGAGTATCATAGGTTAAAGTGGTGGTCAAAAGCTGATTTTTTGTGACTGAAGTTCCTTTGCTTGTGTGAATAGGAGTGGACAAAGTCCTATGTGAGAAAAGTATAATTTCTTAAAGCTGAAACTAAAAACAAGAAATATCTCAAAAACGATCAACTCCATGAAAAAAATGCATATAACATTAATCATGTGTTTTAAAGCGCTCTACATCATGTGTGGTAAGTTCTTCTCCATCTCTTACGGTTCAGCAGTTATGCAAAATTCCGTAAAATTCGTATAGAATAAAGTAGTCTTCAGAGGCTATTCCCAGAAAATAAAGATATACATTTTATTTGTCAGGTAAATATCTTTAGTATATGATAGTTTAATCAAAATCGTTGGAGCCATTTTTAAGAAAATTACAATTTTCGAAAAATGTTCCAAGTAAAAGGTAGTTTGGGGTGAAGGGCTTTTTCTCAAAATCTTTGTGTCGTATACCTGGAAGATACATAACTTAAATACCAAGTTTTGTATTTTACCGATTTTTTGTTTTTGAGCTTCGTGTTCACAGGCACACATACACACATACACGTGCCCTTTTGTGAAAATGCTTTTTTTTTTTTTTTTTTTTTTGATACAGGGGATGCTGAAACGTATATTTCCGGGGAAACTCGGTATCAAATTTTTGGATGGAGTGCAATACCTTATCTATATACTGCACATAGTACGTGTACAGAAAGTAAAACTCTGATGTGTACCATTCACATGACTTTCTCTACATCTCTGCAACAAATTATTGTTCAAAATCTTATGCCGTTATCTATTTCATGCTACTCGAAAACAAATTAGCAGAAATAGGTTTATTACTTGTTTCCTTGTTAGTAGGAGCAAAATAAGAGAGTACCATAGGTTAAAGTGATAGTCAAAAGCTGGTTGCTATGTGACTGAAGTTGCTTTGTTATTATGGACCGGAGTTGACAAATTCCTATATGAGAAAAGTAAGTTTTTCATAGCTGAAACCAAAAACAATGAATATCTTAAAAACGATCCACGAAAAAAAATGTATATAACATAAATTGTGTGTTTTAATGTGCTCTACATTTCTTGTGCAGTAAGTTTTTATCTAAATCTTACGGTTTAGCAATTATGCGAAATTCATCCAAAATAGAGTAGCCTTCAGAGACTAATCCCAGAAAATTCAAGATAATATTTTGTTTGTCAGGTAAATATCTTTAATATATGATATTTATATTAAATTCGTTAGAGCCATTTGTGCGAAAATCAAAATTTTCGAAAAGAGTTTCGTGTAAAGGGTAGTTTAGTGTGTTAGGATTTTTCTCAAAATTTTCTTGTCGCATTCCTGAAATTTGGTATTTTACAGACTTTTCGTTTTTGAGTTAAGTGTTCACAGACACACGGACACAGACATACTGACACACGGACCTTTTTGTGAAAATGCTTTTTATGGATACAGAGGACCCTAAAACATATATTTCCGGTGAAATCTCGGTAAGGAATTTTTGGATGGAGTGCAATACTTTCTCTATACACTATGTACATAGTACGTGTAGAGAAAGTAAACGTTACTTACTTGTGATATGATATTTAATTCTGGCACTCTGATCCAGTCACAAAACCTGGACAGTTTTGTTCAGTCGCAGACGGATACAGCAGTCACGTGATCAACAACCCATTCTCATCGCCGTGTTTTATTCATGTTATACAACAGCTGTATACAAGTCGGCCCTGGTGCCTTCTAGACCGTTGACCTCTGACCAGACCACATTCGACTTTTCTGAAACCTGCATAAGACATCTGCTACCATTTTATGGCCTCGTGAAACTCCACACTTTGGTCTCGCACCTCTTTCACAGAAATAGAGAAACATTGTCCAGCAAAACATATCACTATTGCTATTTCAAAGAAATGATTATTTCATATCCCATGATCAATTAAAACAATAAATATTAAACCTGTCGTTTGTGAACGGTGAATTGGTTTCGGTTTTAATTTCTCTACACGTACTACGTGCATAGTAATGCACCCAAAAATTCGATACCGAGATTTTACCGGAAATACATGTTTTGAGTCCCCAGAATAAAAAGAAATATATTTACAAAAAGATTCGTGGGTGTGTCTTTGTGTCTGTGGACAGCATTGCTCAAATACGAAAAGACCGTTGAATACCAAACGTGGTACTTAAGTTTGATTTCTTATAAGGATGTGACACCAAGAGTTTCAATAACATTCCCCCACCCCCAACTACCCATTACATGGAACATTTTAAAACATATGACTGTAGGTTTAGCCTAGTGTGTTCACTTATTTCCCTTCTACTTACACGAGAGGAACTAAGTAATTAGACCGTTTTGCTAGTGTTTATCTCAATTATAATAAAGTGGATAAAAGAATTAACTTTTTAAAAATAATTTGTTACAGAGATGTAGAGAAAATCATGTGAATGGAGCACATCAGATTTTTTGGAAGGAAAGGCACTTGTTTTATTTAACACAAACCACTCCCGAAAACTGATGTGTTACATTCATATGACTTTCTCTACATCCCTACAACAAATTATTGTTCAAAAGCTAATGATTCTATTTAGTTCATGCTAATCGAGAAATAATTAGCAGAAACAGTTTTATTATTTGCTTACTTGTAACCAGAGGCAAAATAATGGACTACCATAGGTCAAAGTGATAGTTAAAAGCTGGTGCTATGTGACTGAAGTTCCTTTGTTTGTATGGACACAAATTGACCAATTTCTGTATGAGAAAAGTATAAGTTTTTAAAGCAGAAACCAAAAACAATCAATATCTCGAAAACCATCACCCCCATGAAAAAAATTACGTAACATAAAGTGTGTGTTTTAATGTGCTCTTTATTTTTTGTGTGGTAAGATTTTGTGCATCTCTTAAGGTTTAACAGTTGTGCAACATTTCGCAAAATTCATCCTGAATAAAGTAGTCTTCAGAGGCAATTCCCAGAAAATTCAAATTATACATACTATTTGACAGATAATCTAAATATAAAGTTTCCAAAAAAGTTCCACGTAAAGGATAGTTGAGGGAGGGGTGATTTTCTTGAAAATTTTCGTGTCGCATTCTTGCAAGATGTTAAACTTAAAAACCAAGTTTTATATTTGACAGTCTTTTGGTTTTTCAGCTATGCTGTCTCCAGACACACACACACACACACACACACACACACACTCACACACGCGCACACACACGCACACACGAACTTTATTTATTTATTTTTTATTTTTTTTATCCAAAACACGTATTTCCGGTGGATTCTTGGTATCGAGATGTTTTGGGTCCTTCTGAATCCAAAAAAAGCATGTATTTCCGGTGAATTATCGGTATGGAATTTTTGGGTGCATTACAATACCTTACCCTTTACACTATGTACATAGCACGTATAGAGAAAATAAAAACGGACACTTCCTCTCTGAGAAACGTATGAGTACTTCGCAATTGAAGCCAATTACCTAAGAGGAATATCTCGGAAACGATTACCTCAAAAACAAAAAGGAAAAGGACATAAATTGAGTGTTTTATCGTGATCTACATTTTTTGTCTGTCTCACCGGTTTAGCAGTTAAGGAAAATTCGGCAAAATTCATCCAGAATAAAGTGATCTCAGGTTAGTTTCAGAAAATTCAGGATATACATTTTATTTGGGATGTAAATATCTTTAATATAACGGGATTTTAACCAAAATCATTAGAGTAATTTTTGATAAAAGCAACAGTTTCTAAAACGTTTTCAAGTACTTATACTGGGATATTTAACGGTATTTAACGGTATTTTCGTTTTTTCGCTATTCTGTCCACAGACAAACAGACAGACACACACATACACACACGTGGTCCTTTTTTTAAAATTTCCTTTTTTGGAATCAGGGGACCCCAAAAACATATTTCCGGTGCAATTTTGACATCAAAGTTTTGGGCAGAATACACTACTTTCTCTATCTACTATGTAAATTGCACATGCTGGCTAGAGAAACTAAAAATGCTTTTGTTTCGAATCAGGTACTTCAAAATGCGTCATTTCAATTGATATCTGGGTGTAGAATATTTGAGTAGAATATATTACTTCTATCTACAATGTAGAAAACAGAAAACCTAAAAAGGCTCAAAAACACCTTTGCTTTCCTGATACTGATGTTTCAAAGCTATGAAACATATTTTTACTTTCTATATGCGTACTATGTACATAGTGTATAGAGAAAGTATTACACTCCACCCAAAAATTCGATACCGATATTTCACCGGAAATATATGTTTTAGGGTCCCCTATAACAAAAAAGAATCATTTTCAAAAAAAGGTCGATGTGTGTATGTGTGCCCCTGTGTCTGTGAACACGATGAATCAAAAACGAAAAGTCAGTAAAATGCCAAACTTGGTATTTACGTTTAGTATCTTCCAGGGATGCGACACGAAGATTTTGAAATAAATCCTCCCCAACGCAAACTTCCCTTTTTTGATTAAAATGTCCTATATTAAAGATATTTACCTGGCAAATAAAATGTATATCTTGATTATTCTGGTAATAGCCTCTGAAAATTACTTTATTCTGGATGAATTTTAAGGAATTTTGCATAAATTCTTAACCGTAAGAGATGGACAAAACTGACCATAGAAAAATGTAGAGCACGTTAAAACACACACTTTATGTGATATACATTTTTCTCGTGGAGTTGATCGTTTTTTTTTTAAGTATTCCTTGTTTATGGTTCCAGTTTTGAAAAACTTGTACTTTTCTCATACAGGAATTAGTCAACTCGTGTCCATAAAAACAAAGGAACTTCAGTCACATACCAACCAGCTTTTGACATCACTTTAACCTATGGTAGCCCTTTATATCGTTTCTAATTACAAGGAAGCAAGTAATAAGACTATTTCTGCTAATTTTTTCTCGAGTAGCATGGAGTGAATAGAAGTATAAGCTTTTTAATAATACTTTTTATGTTTTCAGAGCTATTAAACACAAAATAACGAAGAGTGTATATGCTGCAGGGGCGAATCGGCCAAGTTCTGGTAATTGACCGAGCAGAGGTTTCTGAATTTATTACTGGCCGGAAATTGATGCCAGGATTCTACCGCAAACCACCGAGAATTAATCAAATTCCAAGATCCTCCATGACCTATATAACCAACAGCCGCTAGCATGTTTCCAGTAATTTTCATATACGTATTTCTAGCTACTCCATAGAAATAATAACTGGTGGTTTGTAGCTATCGCAATGTGCTGTCTGGTTATGTTTTCCATTCACATGACTTTCTCTGCATCTCTGCAACAAATTATTCTTAAGCTGCTAATACTATTTTTATTCACTTCATACTAATCGAAAATAATTAACACAAATAATCCTATTATTTACTTCCTCGTAAGAGAAAAGTATAAGTATTTTAAAGTTGAAACCAAAAACCAGCAATATCTCAAAAACGATAAACTCCACCAGAAAAATTTATAGGATATAAATTGTGTATTTTATCTTGATCTACAATGTTTGTGTGATTATTTTTTGTCTAGCTCTTACGATTTAAAAATTACGCACAATTCAATTAAAATTATCCAGAATAAAGTAGTCTTCAGAGGCTATTGCCCGAAAATTCAAGATATACATTTTATTTGTCATGTAACATAACTCCATGGCACGACAGCTCACGGGGAACCTTGGCCTACCGCCCGGCCGCTGCGTCCCCCATCTCGCTCCATTACAGACGTCATGGATGGGGTGCAGAATTGGAGGGTGAGACGTGGTCAGCGCCTCGAGCTCTCCCGGCCGGTTAATGCGGTTCTGATGACCTGGAGCCGCTACTTCTCCATCAAGTAGCTCCTCAATTGGCCACCCAGGGACCTTACGAGGCTGAGTGCACCCCGGGCCAGGTCTCCCAGCGGGCGAAAAATCCCCACGCCGGTACTGGGGATCGAACCCAGGTCTCCCGCTTGGTAAGCAGCTGCGCTACCACCGCGCTAAGGAGTTATTTCTCATGTAAATATCTTAAATGTAAGAGATTTTAATCAATATCTTTAGAGCCATTTTTGAGAAAATTAAAATTTTCGAAAAAAGTTCTATGTAAAGGGTAGTTAGGGGTGTGGGAATTTTCTTAAAAATCTTCGTGTCGCATCCTTGGAAGATATCAAACTTAAATACCAAGTTTGGTATTTAACGGACTTTTCGTTTTTGAGCTATGCTGTCCACAGGCACACAGTCACACACATGCACAGACAGGGGCCTCTTTCCAAAAATGCTCTTTTGGATTCAGGGGGATCCAAAACATTTATTTCCGTGAAATCTCGGTATCGAATATTTGGGTGGAACGCAATACCTTCTCTATACACTATATACATAGTACGTGCAGAGAAAGTAATATCATTAAACAGCTTATTTTTATTTTATAATTTCGTTTCGTAATCGGCTTACTCTCCCCGTATTTGTAGGATTCATAAGACAGTGTCTAGGGGTCACAAGTCTGTGGGGAGCCTGCGGCACGAAACCACAGAATGAAGAACCTATTATGAGGGGGCGACCGTAGCCAGGCATGTACATGAGGAGTTGGATAATATGAAAGGTAAGTGAAATTAATGATTAGAAATGTGATAATGGAACAATTGGTGGAATGAGTGGCAGGGGAAACCGAAGGACCCAGAGGAAACTTGCTCAGACGCTGATTCTTTCACCACGAATCCCAGATATGGGCTCCTAGGAGTTAGAAAAAATTAGCAGACATAGTCTTATTATTTACTTCCTTGTAAGTAGAAGCGAAATAAGGGAGTAAAATAGGTTAAAGTGATAACAAAAGATGGTTGCTATGTGACTGATGTTCCGTTGTTTGTGTGGATACGAGTTGATAAATTCCTGTATGAGAAAAGTATAAATTTTTAAGGCATAAACAAACAAACAAACAAAAAAAACAAGGCATAACTAAAAAACATCGACTCCACGAAAAAATGTATATAACATAAATTGTGTTTTTTAATGTGCTCTACATTTTTTGTGGTAAGTTTTTGTCTCTCTCTTACGGTTTACCAGTTACACAAAATTACGTAAAATTCATCCAGAATAAAGTAGTCTTCAGAGGTCCTTCCCGGAAAATTCAAGATATACATTTTGTGTGTCAGGATAATATCTTTAATACACGACATTTTAATCAAAATCGTTAGCCATTTTTTAGAAAATCGTAATTTTCGAAAATTATTCCATGTAAAGGGTAGTTGGGGGTGGGGGTATTTCTTTTAAATCTTCGTGTCGCATCCTTGGAAGATACTAAACTTAAATACCAAGTTTGATATTCAACTGTCTTTTCGTTTTTGAGCTATGCTCACACACACACACACACACACACAAATGCTTTTTGTGTATTCAGGGGGTCTTAGAACGTGTATTTCCGGTGAAATCTCGGTGTTGAATTTTTGGGTGGAATACAGTAGAACTTCAGTGACATAGTAACCTGTTTTTGGCTTTTACTTTAACCTATGGTACTCCCTTATTTTGCTTCTACTTACAATAAAGCAAGAAATAATATTTGTTCGCTGAATATGCAGAGATCACGTAAGTGGAACACACCAGATTTTTAACAATCCGGTACTAGAGTCCTCGAGGTATGATAATATACTATCTAATAAGAACAGCCATTCGGTCTAACTTTGATGACCTGTGTGCATTGCATATTTCGTAACGATATTAGCGCCCGGTTCACATAAAATATGACTTTACTCGCATTTCTATGCCAAGAAGGTTCGGAAAGCCCTTCGCGCTGTATCCGAGTATTATGATAACGCAGAATTCTATTACTTTTCCCCTTGGTCGTTGAGTGGAACGGGATCCGAGGTTAATCCGCTAATCTTCTTTCGTATCGAGGAGAAGATACGAGCTATAACGAGTTAAAGGGATTCTTTAATTCCACGCCGTCGTCTTCTTTTCTTTGCAGCTGCCCAGCCTCTTTCGTCATCATTCAATTTGGCTGCGAAGGTAATCAAATTTTACATCATTCTGAAACTCTTTTTACGCTCTTCATGCGGTGAAAAGTTGAGGTGAGGATCCGGAAATATCTTCGAGCTTTATTCCCGTTGAGCTACGAGTCATTTTCCGGAATGAATACATATATATCCACGATATCTAGTCTTTTAGTCTATTGAAGCTTTCAGTTCACTTATCGTCCAGTGCAGAATTCTTAAAAATAGGGAGCGAAATGAGTTCAACACGGAACTGAACGAGTTCAACTAGCACAGGTTACATACTTCAATATTTTTACTTTCTCTATACGAACTATATACATAATGTATAGAGATGGTATTGTATTCCACCCAAAAATTCGATACCGAGATTTCATTGGAAACACATGTTTTGGGTACCCCTGAATAAAAAAAAAAAGCATTCTTACAAAAAGGTCCGCGTGAGTGTGTGTGTCTGTGGACAGCATAGCTCAAAAACGAAAAGTCCGTTAAGAACCAAATTTAATATTTAAATTTGGTATCCTCCAAGGATGCGACATGAGGATTTTCAAGAACCCCCCCACCTCCAACTACCCTTTACATGGAACTTTTTTCGAATATTTTGATTTTCTAAAAAATGGCTCTAACGATTTTGATTAAAATATCGTATATTACAGATATTTACCCGACAAATAAAATGTATATCTTGAATTTTCTGGGAATAGCCTCCGAAGACTACTTTATTCTGGATGAATTTTACGGAATATTGCATATCTGCTAAACCGTAAGAGATGGATAAAAACTTAATACCCAGAAAGTATATAGCACATTAAAACACACAAGTTATGTTATATGCTTTTTTTTCGTGGAGGTGGTTGTTTTTAAGTATTCTTTGTTTTTGGTTTCAGCTTTGAAAAACTTATACTTTTCTAATACAGGAATTTGTCAACTCCTGTCCATACAAACAAACGAACTTCAGTCACATAGCAACCAGCTTTTGACTATCAGTGTAACCTATGGTTTCCCTTATTTCGCTTCTACTTACTAAGCTTTATAACAACAATTCGTTACACATATGTAGAGAAAGTCATGTGAATGGAACACATCACATTTTTCATTCATGTTCTTAAGAATTTTGATACTGATATTTAATTAAGATAAACCTTTGCAAAAATAGCTACATTACGAGATAACGAATGTCAATTGTTTTAGAATACTGGTCTTAAAATGTCAACTATTCCAAAGACATTGCGAGAAACACCTGAAAATCGAAACGATTTTAAAACTGCAATTCGAACCGTTATTTACAAATATCGCAGCATACTGGAATCATACTATAGCATAATATTTTTATATTGTTGGGGTTAGTATTTGTGGGAGGTGACTATATAAGCTTTTTCACAGAGGGGAATTACCTGATTAATTGGGCACGGTCCCCTGGCTTGGGTCTCTCATCTCTCGACCCACTCTCACCCTTCTCTCTCTCTCTCTCTCTCTCTCTCTCTCTCTCTCTCTCTCTCTTATAGCTTAACGACCTTTAACCTGGTTTGGTCATATCGGATCAGTTAAATGGTGCTAAAAGATTTCAAGGTCCATGGAGCTTGAAGTTACTTGACAGTCATCTTCTCAGGCTAAGAGGAACCTCCAAAAAAAAACCTTATTCGGGTAACTTACCCTACGCGAGATTCGAGCTCGTGACCTGCTGAATGTGAGACGTCTCCTATTGGTTGTGAAAATAATACTTCTCCTTTGGCTTCATTTTACTTGCTAACGAAACATTTTATTTTACTATTTTTACTTTCTCTATACGCACTATGTACATAGTGTATAGAGAAGGTATTGCAATCCACCCAAAAATGCATAACCGAGATTTCACCGGAAATATATATTTTAGGGTCCCCAATATCCAAAAAAAGCATTTTCACAAAAAGGTCCGTGTGTGTGCCCGTGTGCCTGTGAACACGATAACTGAAAAAGGGAAAGTCGGTAAAATACCAAACATGGTATTTAAGTTTAGTATCTTCCAGGGATGCGACACGAAGATTTTGAGAAAAATCCCCCCACCTCAAACTACCCTTTAAATGGAACTTTTCTCGAAAATTTTGATTTTATAAAAATGGCTAACGATTTTGATTAAAATTTCGTATATTAAACATATTTACCTGACAAATAAAATGTATATCTTGAATTTTCTGGGAATAGCCTCTGAAGAATAGTATATTCTGGATGAATTTTTCTGAATTTTGAATAACTGCTAAACCGTAAGAGATGGACAAAAACTTACTGCACAAAAAATGTAGAGCACGTTAAAACACACAATTTATGTTTTACACATTTTTTTCGTAAGTTCGTCGTTTTTGAGACATTCCTTATTTTTGGTTTCTGCTATGAAAAACTTATACTTTTCTATACAGGAACTTTAACCTATGGTAGTCCCTTATTTCGCTTCTACTTACAAGGAAGCAAGTAATAAGACTATTTCTGCTGTTTTTTTTTTCTGATTAGCATAAAGTAAATAGAAGTATAAGCTTTTTAAGAATAATTTGTTGCAGGGATATAGAGAAAGTCATGTGAATGGTACACATCAGGTTTTGTTGTATTTCCGGTGAAATCTTGGTATCCAATGTTTGGGTGCATTACAATAGCTTCTCTATACACTATGTACATAGTGCGTGTGAGAAAGTAAAGGCGTTTGCCAGTTTTCTGAAGTGGATCGGGGTGATCAGGTCACGTAAGGCCTACGCCACAGTGACACAGCTCCTGGATTACAGGGCTTAACAACGCGAGCGTGACTAACAAACAAAGTAATGCGGTTAACATCGACTGCGTGACTTATTGGCAGACGACGAGATTCACCGGTACCTAATGTTTCTCCTGCTACTGTCAACCAATGACGGGCCTAATGATGCGAAATGACAATCATTTACCTTCACTTGCCGCTGGTCAAATCCGCTGCCATAGCGTTAGTGCAGCTGGGAAAATAAATGGCTTGTAAACAGCGCTTTGTTCTGCGGCACACAAGAGCACGACCGCGGTCGCACGCTGCCCAAATCTACATCTTCTACGTGCCACCGACAACTGACCCTTTAAAATAGCATCTCTACTTTTATTTTACTTAAATACGTGTGTATCGTTTAGTAGAAAAACATTTAAGGCAGTTGAAATGCCCTATATTGCCAATATCTCAGCAAATATTTAAGATAGCCAGTGACATTTTACTTTCTCTACACGTAATATGTACACAGTGTATACAGAAGGTATTATATTGCACCCAAAAACTCGATACCAAGATTTCTCCGGAAATATAGCTTTTGAGACCCTCTGAATCAAAAAAAAAAAAAAAAAAAAAAATGGAAATGGAAAAATGGCTAGTTACTTATGGACGCTCTTTAACTGCTGTGGTTCTCACCGTCCCATTCTAAATTGGGCGTGAAAGACCGCTTTTGAGGTTTTTTACATGTCGTAAATCCATCGTCCTCCACCGGGTTTGAACCCGCGACCTTGGGTATATGAAGTCAGCATGCAAACCATCACACCACGGAGGGCGACTAAAAAATTCTGATGTGTTCCATTCACATGACTTTCTCTACAGCTCTGCAACAAATTATTGTTAAAAAGCTTATGATTCTATTTACTTCATGGAAAAACATTTAGCAGAAATAGCCTTATAACTTTCTTCCTTCTAAGTAGAAGCGAAATAAGGGAGTACCATAGGTTAAAATGAAAGCCAAAAGCTGGCTGCCACGTGACTGAAGTTTGTTTATTTGTATCATGCACACGAGCTGGCAAATTCCTGTATGAGAAGAAACCAAAAATAAGGAATATCTAAAAAACGATCAACTCCACAAAAAAATGTTTATAGCATAAAATGTGTGTTTTAACGTGCTCTACACTTTTTGTGTGATAAGTTCTTGTCTATCTCTTACGGTTTATCAGTTATACACAATTCCGTAAAATTCATCCAGAATAAGGTAGTCTTCAGAGGTTATTCTCAGAGAATTCAAGATATATATATTAATTGTCACGTAAATATCTTTAATATAGGATATTTTAATCAAAATCGTTAGAGCCATTTTTGAGAAAATCGACATTTTCGAAAAAAGTTCCATGTAAAGGGTAGTGAGGTGTTGGGGGATTTTCTTGAAAACCTTCGCGTCGCATCCCTGGAAGATACTGAAATGAAATACCAAGTTTGGTATTTAACGGTGTTTTCGTTTTTGAGCTATGCTGCCCACAGACACACACACATACACGAGGACACACACAGAAACACCCGGACATTTTTCTAAATATGCTTTCTGCATTCAGGGGGTCTCAAAATATGTATTTCCTATGAAATGTCGGTATCGAGTTTTTGGATGCATTACAATACCTTCTCTATACACTATGTACATAGTACATATAGAGAAAGTAAAAAAACATTTTTTTGGAAAAAGTTACGTGGGTGTGTGTTTGTAGACAGCATAGCTCAAAAACAAAAAGAACGTTAAATTATAAACTTGGTATTTAACTTTAGTATCTTCCAAGGATGGACAAGACGATTTTCAAGAAAATTCCCCCACTCCAAACTACTCTTTACATGGAACCTTTTTCGAAAATTTTGATTTTCTTAAAAATGGCTCTAAAGATTGTCATTAAAATCTCTTATATTTTAGATATTTTCGTGCCATATTAAATGTTTATCTTGAAATTTTTGGGAATAGCCTCTAAACACCTCTTTATTCTGGATGATGTTTATTGAATTATGCGTAACTAGTAAACCGTATGAGATATACAAAAACTTACTACACAAAAAATATATGTCACACACATTCCTTTGGTGGAGTTGGTCGTTTTTGTGGTATTCCTTGCTTTAAAAACAGTTTTTTCAAAGGAACTTCAGTCACATAGCAACCAGCTTTGGACTATCACTTTAACATACGGAGTACCCTTATTTCGCTTCTACTTACAGGGAAGCAAGTAATAAGGCTATTTCTACCAATATTTTCACAATTAAAATGAAGTAAATAGAAGCCTTTTAACAATAATTTGTTGCAGAGATGTGGAGAAAGTCTTGTAAATAGTAAGATCTTTTTCGGTGGAACGCAATACCTTCTCTGTATGGATGCACTATGTTTATGTGCATAGAGAAGGGATTGTATTGCACCCAAAAATGTGATACAGTGATTTCTCCGAAAACAGGTTTTGAGGCACCCCAAATGCAAAGGAAAAGTATTTTTATACTAATGTCCGGCTGTGGTAAGTGTCTTTAGTCATCATAACTCAAAAACAAAATGTATTTTTCAAGAGTACGACACGAAGATTTTTATAGAAAATGTCCCCAACCCTTTACATGAAAAATATAAAAATTTTTGATTTTATCAAAAATGGATATAATAATTTTTATTAAAATATCGTATATATAGATACTTAAGTAAGAAATAAAATGCATATCTTCAATGTTCTCGGAATAGCCTCTGAAGACTTCTTTATTCTGGATAAATTTGCATAACTAGTAAACCGTAAGGACAGACAAAAATTTACCTAATAGAAGATGTAGAGTTCGTTAAAACACACAATTTATGTCCTATACATTTATTCGTGGAGTTCATCGTTTTTGAGATATTCCTTAGTATTGTTTTCAGCTATAAAATACGTATACTACCGGAATTTGTCACTTACTTTGTTTGTATAACAGAGGAACTTCAGTCACATAGCAACCAGGTTTTGACTATCACTTTAATCTATGGTACTCGCTTATTTCGGTTCTAATTACATGTAAACAAGTAATAAGACTATTTCTGGTAATTATTTTCTCGATTAGCATTAAGTAAATAGAAGAATAAGGTTTTTAATAAAAATTTGTTGTAGAGATGTAGAGAAAGTCATGTGAATGGAACACATCAGTTTTTTTTAATTTCTCCGTATGTATTATATACATAGTGTATAGAGAAGGTATTGCACTCCACCCAAAAATTCGATACAGATTTCTCACCGGAAATATATATTTTAGGGTCCCCTGTATCCAAAAAAAAAAAATAATTTTCAGAAAAAAGATCCGTGTGTGTGTGTGTGTGTGTGTGTGTGTGTGTGTGTGTGTGTGTGTGTGTCCGTGTGTCTGTGAACACGATAGCTCAAAAACGAAAAGTCGGTAAAATACCAAGTTGGTATTTAAGTTTAGTATCTTCTAGGGTTGCGACACAAAGATTTTGAGACAAATCCCCCTACCCAAACTACCCTTTACATGGAATTTTTTTGAAAATTTTGGTTTTCTAAAAAATGGCGCTAACGATTTTAATTAAAATTTCGTTTATTAAAGATATTTACCTCACAAATGAAATGTATATCTTCAATTTTCTGGGAATAGCCTCTGAAGATACTTTATTTTGGATGAATTTTACAGAATTTTGCAAACTGCTAAACCGCAGGAGATGAACAAAAACTGTATAGCACCTTAAAACACACAATTTTTCTTATATACATTTTTTTCGTCGAGTTGATCGTTTTTTTTTTGATACACTTTATTTTGTTTTTCAGCTTTAAAAAACATACGTTTCTCATCCAGGAATTTAGGAATTCCTGTCCATACATACAAACAAAGGAACTTCAGTCACATAGCAACCACTTTTGACTATCACTTTAACCTGTAGTACTCCCTTATTTCACTTCTACTTACAAGGAAGTAAGTAATAAGACCATTTCTGGTAATTATTTTCTCGATTAGCATTAAGTAAATAGAAGGATAAGGTTTTTAACAAAAATTTAATTTAGAGATGTGGAAAAAGTCATGTGAATGGTTTTGTTATTTTTCTTTGATAAGTACAGCAATTAAATATGAATGTAAAGCCTAAAATGCTTATAAAATGCCTAATTCTTGTGTGCGGAAATGATATAAGTTAATGATAAGGTGGCATTTTAATTAAAAGGTTTTTGTTGAGGGTCCCTGCACAGTTGCAGCCCCTGTATGTATGCAGCAGCACCTTATTAGGGCAGGAGCGTTATCGGAAGGGTGTTGGCGCGGCATGATAACTACCTTAACAATACGGTAGCAGATATCTTAGCGTTAGCAAACACTGTTGTAAATCACAGCAAGATTGTTCTCCGCGCTTGCATTGTTTCCACGTTATGCTATCTGCTCGGCGCTGGAATTAAACCCAGCGAATGTGACCTTTGGCACACGTGCCCACATTCTATCTAAGATCGCGCACGATAAAAATAGCACGTGATTTACCTATAGATGCGGGCGGTATCGTTTCTTTCCTAGCAAACAAAGTTAAAGGCGTGACTTTACTTTCTCTAGCTCTCTGGTGTGAGTTATTGCATTCTCCGAAAATTCCATATCACTGCTGTACACGTTGAAATCTATTCTGGTATTATATATTTATAATGTTTTTCAAAAGGGAAGAGTTCTACTCTGCAGCGAATGATATGCGCTATGGTGCTCTGCGTTGCCAGCTCCTTACTCAAACTCTTTTCATATTTCCCTCTCATTCGCGAACTGAGCATACAAATCTGCCTGGCGACATACTGTTTATTTGTGTAAAACTATTTCAGATAAAATCTGTGGTTTTTACGCTTCTGCTTCAAACATTACTCGCTATGTTCTACGTGAATTATTTAGTTTGCAAAATGTGAATATTTTGTCTTAGCAGAAGTACTATTTATGAGATATGGAATCACTTAGCGCTTTACTTCTCAGTTAAGCGCAAATGCAATATGTCAACACAGCAGCACTCTGATTGGCTGCCGGCCTCGTCCCATTTGAAAGTTAATATAGAAGTAGTAGCGGTAGCAGTAATGGTAGTGGTGGTAGTAGAGGTACTTTAAGTGGTAGTAGTAGTAGGAGTAGTAGTAGTGGTAGTAGCAGTAATACTAGCAGTAGTAGTATTAGTAGTAGTAGTAGCAGAAGTACTAGCAGTAGTAGTAGTATTAGTAGTAGTAGCAGAAGTACTTCCTGTAGTAGTGGTAGCAGTAGTACTAGCAGTAGTAGTAGTATTAGAAATAGTGGTAGCAGAATTACTAGTATTAGTAGTACTAGTAATAGTGGTAGCAGAAGTACTAGCAGTAGTAGTACTAGTAATAGTGGTAGCAGAAGTACTAACAATAGTAATAGTACTAGAAGTAGTAATAGTACTAGCAGTAGTAGTAGTACTAGTAATAGTGGTAGCAGAAGTACTAGCAGTAGTAATACTAGTAATAGTGGTAGCAGAAGTACTAGCAATAGTAGTAGTACTAGTAATAGTGGTAGCAGAAGTACTAGCAATAGTAGTACTAGTAATAGTGGTAGCAGAAGTACTAGCAATAGTAGTAGTACTTGTAGTAGTAGTACTAGTAATAGTGGTAGCAGAAGTACTAGCAATAGTAGTAGTACTTGTAGTAGTAGTACTAGTAATAGTGGTAGCAGAAGTACTAGCAATAATAGTAGTAGTAGTACTTGTTGTAGTAGTACTAGTAATAGTGGTAGCAGAAATACTAGCAGTAGTAATAGTACTAGTAATAGTGGTAGCAGAAGTACTAGCAGTAGTATTAGTACTAGTAATAGTGGTAGCAGAAGTACTAGTAGTGGTGGTAGTAGTACTAGTAATAGTGGTAGCAGAAATACTAGCAGTAGTAATAGTACTAACAGTAGTACTACTAGCAGTAGTAGTAGTACTAGCAGTAGTAGTAGTACTAGCAGTAGTAGTGGTAGCAGAAGTACTAGCAGTAGTAGTACTAGCAGTGGTGGTGGTAGTAGTACTAGTAGTAGTAGTGCCTGTAACCAGTGTCGCGGATTTTTGGGCTGGAATACAAAATCCATGGAGGGAAAGGTCTTAGGAGCTTATTCAGAACCTTTTTGATTCAGTGCCACGGGTATAGCGGCCCTAATGGCAGGGCATGGAGGCCACAACAAATACTGAAAACAAGAGCACAAAGTATGTATTGACTGGAAAAGTTTATCATTTGTTACTTGTCATGTACCTAATCTGTCGTATTAAACTCATTGCATTCATGAGCGTCCTTACACTTGACACAAACTGCACAGTGTGTGTGTGTGTGTGTGTGTGTGTGTGTACAACTGACGCTCGCGGCAGTTACAATAATTGCTTCATCAAAATATTGAAAAAAATACAAGCCTGAAGAAAACACATTTAGCACAATCTGCATTATCTCTTTGCTCCTTAGAATTTGTGATAGAAGAGAAATTCAGACACAGATATTAGATACATCCAGACAGGATTCGCAAGGAGACTGCCATAATTTTTCGAGAGAAATGAGAGATGGCGCGGAGCGCCGAATAGAAAGTCGCTGTGATTTCTCGCATTACGTTAGTCTAATGTTGAATAGCAGGCAATCCACAAAGGAAGCAATGCCGAATAATATGTTTCTCTATGCACGCAAGGATAAAGTTTGGAGTTTGAAAACTCTTATTTTGCATTACGTGTTAATGTGAATGCTTACGTTGAATAACATTGGTGCAAAGTCTTCAGGGTTAACCCTTAAACGATATTTTCTCGTCAGCACATTTAACCTCTCCAGTTTATTATAATTAACGTTTATTAACGTTTAATTTACGGTTTATATCAAGATTCGCCACGTAACCTCTATACTTATATTTAATGTGATAAAAATCTCGGCCCGGAGCGAATGCACTTATTATTTTCTCATTATCATTGCCGCCTGTTATTTAAAATGCCTTATATTTATAGTTAATGAATAGCCAGTAGACATTTTGATACGTATGGATATGTGGGGAAATCTAATTAATAAAATTAAATCTGAGAGGGAACATTTTTCAATAAAAAGCGAAAATACGCTTTATTAATTCTTCATACATTCCGGGTATTATGAATAATTAAAATGCACTCCATTTAATGTGTTGCCATTTTCTCTGCCAACAAAACGCGCATGTGAAAACGTCACCTGTCGTAGTAATCAGCCACATTTCGTTTCCCTGGGCTTCAAACACTCTAATTATTATTTAAAGTACATAACATGAAAAAAAACTTACTTATTATGTTACTCACATGTTTATAATTGTAATAAAATCATTAATTTTGTTGACCTGGCTATGTGAGATACAACAGCTAACTTGCTCTCTATAATATGCTGTAATAAATACTATGATGAGATAGTTTCACAACAAATTATTGTTAAAAAAACTATTGCTTCTATTTTTTCATGCAATTCGAGAAAAAATCAGCAGAAATAGTCTTATTACTTGCTTCCTTGTAAGTAGAAGCGAATAAGGGAGTACCATAGGTTAAAGGTGGTTGCTATGTGACTGAACCTCCTTTGTATGGACACGAGTTGACAAATTCCCGTTTGAGAAAAGTATGGTTTTTAAAGCTGCAACCAAAAACAAGGAATATCTCAAAAACGATCAACTCAACGAAAAAAATGTATATGAGATAGATTGTCTGTTTTATCGTGATATATATTTTTGGTGCAGTAAGTTTTTCTATATCTCTTACGCTTTAGCAGTTATGCAAAATTCCGTAAAATTCATCAAGAACAAAGTAAACTTTAGAGGCTATTCCCAGAAAATTCAAGATATATTTATTATTTCCAGGCAAGTATATTTAATGTACGGTATTTTAATCAAAATCGTTAGAGCGATTTTTGAAAAAATCAAAATTTTCGTAAAAAGTTCCATGTAAAGGGTAATTGGGATGGGGTATTTTCTTGAAAATCTTCGTGCCGCATCCTTGCAAAATACCAAACTCAAATGCCAAGTTTGGTATTTAACGGTCTTTTCGTTTTTGAGCTATGCTGTTCACACACACACACACACACACACACACACACACACACACGGAACTTTCTCCAGAAATGCTTTTCTTGGACTCAAGAGGGCCCAAAACATGTATTTCTGGTGAAATCTCAGTATCAAATATTTGTGTGGAATATAACACCTTCCCTATACTCCTTGTACATAGTACTTCTAGAGAAAATAAAAACATAGCAGAAGGGAGTACGATCTCAGCAGATTCCTCTGTAAGGAAATAGCTTAATCAAGATCTGTTAAACTGTTGATTCTGCGTTGGAAGAAAAGGATGAAATAAAATATCCCGAGGTAGCAGACTGCAGATTCTGGCAGGAAGCTGCGATTGTTTGCCCAGAGGAAAGGATACTGCGCCTGACACTTTGTGTATATAAGATGAATCTCTGAGCCTGTTTGAAGATGAAATCTTCGACGTCAGAATCCCAAGTTATCGGCGTAACTGTACGTTTCTGAAAAACCAGGGTGCTTGGACTGCGAGGCGTAGAATCTCGTTTTGAAAAGACTGGAATTAGTTAATTTTGTTGGAGGCTGCACCACCCCAAACTGGGCAGACATAGATGAGAATGGGACAGAGCTATTTGGAAAATCAAATTAGCTGTGGCATTGTTGAGAGATGATTTACTATTTATTAGAGGACAAAGATGTGACAGACGACAATAGGCTAAGTTGAACTTATTGGTGAGAAATTTCCATGTGAGGCGAACTAGATATTTTAGCATTTGTTACTGCGCTTCATTTGCTAAGGGTATGTCAATCTTGAGCGGTGTAGGAGAAGCCGGAAGGCAATGGTAGCAATATTATATCCTCATGTTTAGTAAGTATCATCTGCATACACAGAAACACCAACAGAAGGTTTAGGGGCATGACTGAATAAATACCATATGAAAGCATTGAGGAAGTTTGGTCCCAGCAAAGATCCTTGAGGAGCGCAAGCAAACACTTTCCTGATTGAAGATTGCGCTACACCCACTGTAACTTAGCAGGTCGGGCTGTTAGGAAGCTGTAAATAATATTATAGAGATAGGAAGTCCATTTTTATGTAGTTTATGCAGCAGACCAGGATGCCATACTTTATCGAATGCTTGTGTGAAATCCAGAATTGAAGTCAGGGTGTGTTTCTTTTTGTGTTCTTTTTCTGCGCTATATGCTCTGTAACCCTTAGAAGTTGGTTACAATGGTTATGCCTGAAACCAAACAGGAAATGTGGTAGTACAGAGGTAGTAGACAGGCATTTGCAGATTCGTTGCTACCAGTTTCAAAAAGAGTTGAATATCGCTTTAGCATAATGTGTTCCCTTATTTCCCTTCTACTTTTAGTTTCTCTACACGCACTATGTGCAGTGTATAGAGAAGGTATTGCACTCCATCCAAAAATTCGATACAGAGATTTCACCGGAAATATATGTTTTAGGGTTCCTCCGTGTGTCTGTGAAAAACTCAAAAACGAAAAGTTGATAAAGTACCAAGCTTGGTACTGAAGTTTAGTATCTTTCGGGGATGCGACATGAAGATTTTGAAAAAAAATCCCCACACCCCAAACTACCCTTGACACGGAACTTCTTTCGAAAATATTGATTTTCTTAAAAATAGCCCTAACGATTTTGATTAAAATTGCGTATATTAAAGACAAATAAAATGTATATCTTGAATTTTCTGGGAATAGCCTCTGAAGACTACTTTATGCTGGATGAATTTTACGGAATTTTAAATAACTGCTAAACCGTAAGAGATGGACAAAAACTTACTGCACGAAAGATGTAGAACACGTTAAAACACACAATTTATGTTACATACATTTTTTTCGTGGAGTCATCGTTTTCGAGTCATTTCTTGTTTTTGGTTTCTGCTATGAAGACTTATACTTTTCTCATATAGGAATTTTTCAAGTGGTTCCATACAAAGAAGCTTCAGTGACATAGCAACCAGCTAGGAACAAAGCAAACATGGCATCAAGGAACGAAGTAATAAGACTATTTCTGCTATTTTAGTCTGATTAACATGAAGTAAATGGAGGTATAAGCTTTTTAAGAATAATTTGTTGCAGAGATGTAGAGAAAGTCATGTGAATGTAACACATCAGATGTTTTATTTTGTCTAATACGTATGATATGATTAGGAATACTAGCAGGAGTCCACCGTCACTGGGAAAAGGCACCGCAGTAGGCTCCTTTTTGTCTTCATGACTCCAGGTGCCTCTCACCTAGACGGCGCATGTTCGAACCCCAGCCATCGCATTCCACCGGTGCTCCATGCATCACAGTGTCATTGCCTGTGGTACCACAAGTAGTAAAAGCAGAAGTTAAACACTATCAAAAAAAATCTGATGTGTTCCATTCACATGACTTTCTCTATTTCTCTGTAACAAGTAACTTTTAATACGCTTATTCTTCTATTTACTTCATGCTACTTGAGAAAACATTAGCAGAAATAGTCTTATTACTTGCTTCCTTGTAAGTAGAAGCGAAATAAGAGTGTACCATAGGTTAAAGTGAAAGCAAAAGCTGGTTGCTATGTGACTGATGTTCCCTTGTTTGTATGGACACGAGTTGACAAATTCCTACATGAGAAAAGTACAAGTTTTTCAAAGCTGAAACGAAAAGCCAGGAATATGTTAGAAACGATCAATTCCACAAAAAAATGTATATAACATAAGTTTTGTTTTAATGTGCTCTACATTTTCTGCACAGTAAGTTTTTGTCCATCTCTTTCGGTTTAGCAGTTATGCACAATTTCGTAAAATTTATCCAGAATAAAGCAGTCTTCAGAGGCTATTCCCAGAAAATTCAAGATATAAATTTTATTTGTCAGGTGAATATCTTTAATATACGATATTTTAATCAAAATCATTAGAGCCTTTTTTAAGAAAATCAACATTTTCGAAATGTTTTCCATGTAAAGGGTAGCTTGGAGTGGGGGGATTTTCTTGAAAATCTTCGTATCGCATCCTTGGAAGACACCAAACTTACATACTAAGTGTGGGCTTTAACAGTGTTTTCGTTTTTGAACTATGCTGGCCACAGAGACACATACACATACACACACACGGACATTTTTCTAAAAACGCTTTTTTTGGATTTAGGGAGTCTGAAAACATGCATTTCCGGTGAAAGCTCGCTATCGTATTTTTGGGTGCAGTACAATACGTTCTCTATACACTATGTATATATTACGTGTAGAGAAAGTAAAAAAAATATCGTCCTCCTTGGCAGTATTGCTATTAATATCGTTGGCATACTGTCTTCTTCCAAGTTAACAATACCCCGCTAGTGTTTTTGCATAAACACTAAAGAATAACTAGCGTTAGCGAACTGCACACCTTCTCGTGGAGAGGGTTATGACTTCTGCGCATACATGTTAAGGCAATTTATCCCACTATTAGCCCTTCAAGTAAAGAGCTGCCAATGCGCAACTTAATGTTTTGCTCTTGTCTTATTACCGATTTACACAAAAAGTATACCACCCTTAAAAGAACAATAAGCTTCCGACATACCCGACATTAATGAATTGTTTAATTCTTTTATAGTCCCTTGGATATCCAATTGGTTTTTTACTTCTCTACACATCTATGTACATAATGTACAGAGAAGCTATTACACTTCCACCCCAAAAATTCAACACCGAGATATCACCTAAATATCCCAAAAAAAGCATTTTCAGAAAAAAGTCCGTGTGTGTGTGTGTGTGTGTCTCTGAACACGATAACTCAAAAACAAAAAGTCGGTAAAATACCTACTAAACTTGGTATTTAAGTTTAATATCTAACAAGCATCTGATACGGAGATTTTGAGGAAAATCTCCCCACCCTAAACTACCCTTTACATGGAAAAATGTTCGAAAATCTTTTTTTCTAAAAAATGGCTCAAGATTTTGATTAAAATATCGTATATTAAATATATTTACCTGAAAAATAAAATGTATATATTAAATTTTCTGGGAAAAGCCTCTAAAGACTACTTTATTCTGGATGAATTTTATGGAATTTTGTGTGACTGGTAAACCGTAAGAGATAGACAAATACTTACCACACAACAAATGTAGAGCACTTTAAAAGACACAATTTATGTTATACACATTTTTTACGTGGAATTGATCGTTTACGACATATTCCTTGTTATTGGTTTCAGATTTAAAAACTTATACCTTTCTCATACAGGGATTTGTCAACTCCTGTCCTTATAAACAAAGAAACTTCAGTGACATAGCAACCAGCTTTTGGCTTTCACTATAGTACTCCCTTGTTTTGCTTCTACTTATAACAAAGCAGGTAATAGGACTATTTCTGCTAAGTTTTCTCAATTAGCAGGAAGTAAATGGAAGAATAAGCTTTCTAACGGCAACTTGTGGTTTAAAATTGAAACAAATAACAAGGAATATCTTGGAAACGGTTAACTCTACGTTATATGACATGAGTTGTATGTTTTAACAATATCTTTAATTTTGCATAGTAAGTTTTTGCTTACGTATTACGGTTTTCCAGGTACAAAAAAGTCATCCAAAATGAAGGATTTCAGAGCGTATTCCCTATATATTTCTTTGGTCATTAAACTATCTTATACATGTGGTGTTTTAGTCAAAATCGTTAGAGGAATTTTTGAGAACATCAAAATGTAAGAGGTAGTTGGCTGAGAGGGTTTCTAGAAAATATTCTTACTTAAATAAAATGTTTGGTTTTTAATGATTAATCTTTTTGAGCCATGCTGTACACAGACACACATATAGAGACACCCATACACACATATACACACTCACAGAAACGCACACACATAAGGAGTTTTTTCTAAAAAGCTGATGTGCTCCATTCACATGACTTTCTCTACAACTCTCCAATAAATTATTGTTAAAAACCTTATGCTTCTATTTACTTCATGCTATCGAGAAAACATATCTAGCAGAAACAGTCTTATTACTTGCTTCCTTGAAATTAGAAGCGAAATAAGGGAGTACCATAGGTTAAAGTGATAGTCAAAAGCTGGTTGCTATGTGACTGAAGTTCCGTTGTTTGTATGGACAGGAGTTGACAAATTCCTGTATGAGAAACGTAAAAATTGTTCATAGTTGAAACCAAAAACAAGGAATATCTCAAAAAAAATGTATATGACATAAATTGTGTGTTTTAAAGTGCTCTACATTTGTTGTGTGGTAAGTTTTTGTCCATTTCTTACGGTTTAGCAGTTATGCAACATTTCGTAAAATTGACCCAGAATAAAGTAGTCTTCAGAGGCTATTCCCAGAAAATTCAAGATATACATTTTATTTGTCAGGTAAATATATATTTCATATACGATATTTAAATCAAAATCGTTAGAGCACTTTTTTAAGAAAATCAAAATTTTCGAAATGTTTTCCATGTAAAGGGTAGTTTGGAGTGGGGATATTTTTTTGAAAATCTTAGTGTCGCATCCTTGGAAGACACCAAACTTAAATACTAAATTTGGGCTTTAACGGTATTTTCGTTTTTTAGCTATGCCTACCAAAATCACAGACACACAGACAGACGCACACGGAAATTTTTCTAAAAACGCTTTTTTTTTGGATTCAGGGAGTCTCAAAACATGTATTTCCGGTGAAAGCTCGATATCGTATTTTAGGTGCAATACAATACCTTCTCTATACACTATGTACGTAGTACGTGTAGAAAAAGTAAAAGAAAAGCGTCCTCCTGAGCAGTATTGCTATTAATATCGTCTGCATCCTGTCTTCTTGCAAGTTAACAATACTCCCCTAGTGTTTTTTGTCATAAACAGTAAAGAATATTGCACTGAACTGCACTCCTCAACACACACACGGACCTTTTTCTGAAAATACTTATTTTGGTTACAGGGGACCCTAAAACATATATATTCCCAGTGAAATCACGGTATCCATTTTTTTGGTGGAGTGCAACACCTTCTCTATACACTATGTACGTATAGAGAAACTAAAAATATTTCATTTTTGGTTCAAGGAATCTCAAAGCATATATTTCCGGTGAAATCTTGGTATCGAATTTTTGGATGCAATACAATAGGCATCTTCTCTATTTACTGTGTATATAATACGTGTAGAGAAACTAAAAGTTGTTCTAAACAACAAAATAATAAGCCAGTTAACTGCTGTAATATACAGGATGATGGACTTCTTAATGATCCAGAGAAAGATCGTGGCCCAAAGCGTAATGTATTCAAATATGTACGCGGAACTTTCCGGAGAGCTCTTAAAAGGAAAAACAAGTAAATTTAAGTTTCGTTTCAATTTATCTCCGCTCCAGCGCTGCGATCGCAGTTCCGCACATGCGCGGTAGACGCTCTGTATCAAGGAGAAGAAACGTGCAGCATTTTGAGATCGCTGTCACCCACATACGCTTTGTTGTGCTTGTTTACAATGTCGGTGTTGATTGAAAATCGTTTTCTGAATGCTAGGAAAGTGAAACCAATTGAAATTATCGAAGTTTACGGACAAAATGCGATGATTGATTCAATGGTGAGAAGATGGGTCCGACAGTTCAATGAAGGACGTAGTGAAGTGCACGATGAAGAACGAAGTGGGCGTCCTACAGGGATTTGACTGAGACGTGTTTGACCATTCTCCGTACAGCCCTGACCTCGCTCCTAGCGACTTTCATCTGTTCTTACATCTCAAGTCTTTCCTTGGCGGTCGACACTTCAACAATTACGAAGAGCTGAAAGAAAATGTTTCCAACTTTTTGAAGACAGGCAGCAAACTTCTATGAAGAAGGTATACAAAAACTTGTGCCACGCTATGACAAATGCCTGCAAAATGTCGGCTGTTATGTGGAAAAGTAGTTTAAGAGTTGTAGAATTTTGTGTAATAAATAATTATTCTGTATCTGTACACAATTTAATTTTATTACCAAACGGAACTTACTTTCTGGACGTAGCTCGTATATATCTGAAATGTAATTTCTCAGACGTGTTACAGGATAAACGAAAGGATTACAATCCAAATGTATAAATACGCGAAGTACTATATAATATGTAAAATAACATAATAGAAACGTAAACTGATTAATCAATGTTTATATCTGCTCCCTATGTCACCTATAAAAGCGTTGATATTCTAAACGTTGTACTTGTCCAGTTTAAGGACATTAAAACTGGTTCTTAGCTCGCTAGCATGTCTGCATGACATTTAACAAGTTGGAGTTACTTACCCGGATAAGGTTTTTTTCCGGGGAATTCCTTATCCTGAGAAGGCGAATGGACCTTAAGCACCATGGATTTCGAGATCATTTGAGCATCGTTTCACCGAGTTCATCCATCATCCGATATAACAAAACAAGTCAAAGCACATTAAGCTACAAACGTAGCATAAAACAGTGCTTCACGCCTTCCAATTTAAGGACGAATTGTGTCATATTTATCTTTCATGATAGAAATTAAACTTCACAAAGACTGAGCGATGTATTCTGAGGTGACACGTTTGTGGTAGATGGTCAGTGTTGAACACATCTTTTTGGTTCTCGACACTTTGTCGAGTTGAATGTTGTTGGAGATTCAGTATTAGGTGAATCTCGTTGTCGATACCTCATCCTCTATTTAGCTATCTGTTTGTAGAAGCAGTGACCCATTTTAAACATGTTATTTAAGCATGAAGTATACATCTACTTAAACTTAGTGTACAGTGTTCGAAAGAACACATCCTAGCATTAAGTACACATGTCACTTTTCGTTAATTATGTCCTTCAGGTGTTTCACCATTATTGGTGATGCACGAACGCGCATATTCTCCATAACCTTGTGAAGAGTGACACCTGTTATGGTGTCGATTTCAGCACATGTTTTTCAAATCTTCAAGATTTGTTGGCTTGTTAGCATACACTTTGGATTTTATGAATCCCCACAGAAAAAAAATCTGATGTGTTCCATTCACATAATTTTCCCTACAACTCTGTAACAAATTATTGTTAAAAAGCTTTTGCTTCTATTTACTTCATGCTAATCGAGAAAAAAAAAAAAAAAACTAGCAGAAATAATCTTATTTCTTGCTTCCTTGAAAGTAGAAGCGAAACAAGGGAGTACCATAGGTTAAAGCGACAGTCAAAAGCTGGTTGCTCTGCGACTGAAGTTCCTTTGTTTGTATGAACACGAGTTCACAAAGTCCTGTATGAGAAAAGTATAAGTTTTTCATAGCTGAAACCAAAAGCAAAGAATATCTAAAAAACAATCAACTCTACGAAAAACTGCATATAACATAAATTGTGTGTTTTAATGTGCTCTACATTTGTTGTGTGGTAGGGTTTGTCCATCTCTTAAGGTTTAGCAGTTATGCGAAATTCCGTAAAATTGACCAAGAATAAAGTAGTCTTCAAAGGCTATTCCCAGAAAATTCAAAATAAACATTTTATTTGTCATGTAAATATTTTTAAAATACGACATTTTAATCAAAATCATTACAGCGGTTTTTTAGAAAATCAAAACTTTCGAAAAAAGTTCCATGTAAAGGGTAGTTTGGGGTAGGGGGATTTTTCTCAAAATCTTCGTGTCGCATCCCTGGAAGATACTAAACTTAAATACCAAGTTTGGTATTTTAGGTACTTTTCGTTTTTGAGTTATCGTGTACATACGGACACACAAGGACCTTTTTCCGAATACAGGGGACCCTAAAACATATATTTCCGGAGAAATTTCGGTACCAAATTTTTGGATGGAGTGCAATACCTTCTCTATACACTATGTACATAGTACGTATAGAGAAAGTAAAAATATGGACCAATAATGCCACTGAGAGACACACCACACCACAGAGTAATTTTTGCGCAATGGAGTGGTCTTTCGTGAATCTGATTAGTGTTGATAGGTGCCCAGTACCTAAAGTTTTGTTTGTTCACATTGCCCAATAAGTGAAAATGGACCTCATCAGACATCATTATACTGTTGAGAAATTCGGGTTGAGTATTTATCATCTACAGAAGCTGTGTACAGAATGTTTGACGTGCCTGCAGATCTCTGGGCAATAATTGAAGGGTTGAGAACCATAGTGGGCCAAGCCCCATTTTTTAAAAATGGAGAAATAGAAGGTCAATGTTTTTTCAATATCATAATTTATTGAGCCAAGTTACACATAATAACTAAATGCCACAGCAATCTAGAATATATTTTCTATCTTATATTAGTACAACATTAATGTGGCTTCATGCAAAATTAGGTTTTACAGTTATTTATTGGGAGCTATTTTCCTTTGCTGGGATTTGGCCCAGCCTAAAGAAATGTAACTGGGCCATTTCCATACATCTAATCAATGTGCTGCTGATCATCATTATTGACTTGCACACGCAAACTCTTGTAAAAATCATGATTCACTGGAGGAATAAATGGTAGCATGGACATAAGGCCATCATATGTGGTAGCGTGATTTGCTGCATGGATTTGGACCACTCTGTCTCTAGACCGATATTTTGATGCCCTACTGTTTGTAAACGGGAAATGCTGGACATGGCCCACTGCAGTATAAGATGTATAACCATAAACTATAGCGACATATGGCAACAGCTCAATTTTGACCTCACATGGAGATGGCCCACTCAGCCCTTCAATTGTTGCACCGCTTGGATCTTGTACGGATGAAACTTCATATCCAGATGCAATATGTGCGAACCGTACGTGGTCTTCCAGTTGGCTTCTTGTTTGTTGCAGCTGCTGTTGCTCTGAACTGCTGGACCCATCTCGTAATAGACCTCAAGACGGAAATTGATCATTTTGATGAACGTCGAAACGTTGTCGGAAGAATCCTTGTCACCACATTTGAAAAATGTTTCTACAGCGAACGCTCGGTGTTCATTTGACTAATGCTCCATATTGACTGGTAATGTTTTGAACTGCACTACGCACTGGTACCAATATAAACTCTCTAGGAAGCAGGGTCCAGTAATGGCGGGGAATTTAAAATGGGTCATCATTTCTGTCGCATGGCAACTTGTGGATGTTGTCAGGTGAAAATTATACAGTACACAATTGACTGGTTCGCAGCGATGATTAATTTAAACTGTTTCATTTTGGCTTTACTTTACGCGAATCTTAAAATTCCTTAATCTTTGGCATATTTGTAGTTACACTTATTCGCGCCTGACTTTACTATAATAGAGTCACATTCTTAACGGTGCAAAATTGATCAGGAGCGGCGTGGAGTCTGCTAGTGCCCGAACTTGGACGAGAACTCTTTAAATACAGGTTGTTTCGAATCCAAATATTTATTAAACTTTAACACTTACGAATATGAAACTTTACATATATATGTATGAATCTCTCAAGTTCAGATTACAGATGTTCAATATGTCCTCCACCACGGCACGAACAATATCACGTCAATACTCAAACTCCGCCCATACTCGGGCAAGCATGTCTTACATCACTGATGTTATGGCAGTACGGATCCGGTTCTTCAACTCTTCCAGGTTCTGTGGGTGTTGTGGTATATAAACGTTGCCTTTAACGAAACCCCACAGGAAGTAGTCACAGGGTGTCAAATCCGGTGATCGTGGTCTCAGCTGAGACATGCTAAGTCGTCAGCTCCTTGACGACCAATCCAACGGTTCGATAGAGTTTCATTCAGATATGCGCGCACTCGGCGACTCCAATGAGAGGGTTCCCGGTCTTGTTGGAAAATGAAGTTGTCATCGTGCAGCCTCAGAAACAACCAGTTTTGTAACATAGCGAGATACTGCTGACTGTTAACCGTGTTTCCATCAAAGAAGAATGGGCCGTAAACAGATGTTCGGGATATCGCACAAAACACATTTACCTTGCGAAAATCTCATACATGTTCAATGGCTGCATGTGGGTTCTGTAGGTCCCAAATTCGAAAATTGTGTTTGTTTACCTGACCACTAACATGAAAAGTTGCTTCATCACTAAACACGATGCGTTGTGCAAAAGTGTTTTCATTGTCAAGAGCATCAAGAATCTCGTTACAAAATGTCACACGTGTTCGTTTGTCAACAGGACGTAGAGCTTGTAACAGCTGTAACTTGTACGGCTTCATAACCAACCGACGTCTCAAAACACGCCAAATTGTTGTTCTAGGCACGACGAGTTGATTTTGAAGGACTAGGTTGGAAAATAGTTTCAATTCTTGCAACATTTTCTTCAGGAACACATGGTACCTCAACCTGAAACGTCTTTGCACTGTAATCACGGAATTGCACTTCGCAAACTCGGGAACACAGAATGATTTCTGCTGCGGAGTAGCCATTTTAAACTTATGACGGTTAGCGAGCAAAACAGAAGACACCTGACATCTAGTGGCTATTAATATAAACTAGACTATGTGTTCGTTTCTCCAATAGCTGAGCCTAGGCGCAGCGATCGATAGTTTGGACAAAATAATACTTTGTAACGTTTATATTCTTTTTGAAACAGCCTGTACATATTAGCTGCAACCCGCGCTAACCTTGCCAGATAGAAAAACTGATACTGAACTGCGATTGGCGGATATTTTTGTTTAAATTTAAAAGATTATTTTCTCGTTGGCTAAAGGGTGGCATTGGGAAGCCTCCAATCGTGCTGGAATGAGAAAGCGCCGCTCTGTCGCTCATCCAGATGTGCGAGGGTTACACTCTCCGAGAAAATTAAATTTTGTATATCTATAGAGCTTTACCAAGAAACAGATCTTAAATTATGTCGCTACTTATACCTCTATATATCTCAAACTTAATACACATATTCAGTATTTTACTGGATCTCTAATGGTTTGCTTAAATTGTTTCTATTTCAAAAAAATACCAATTTGCAGTAATTTGACTGATGGTTCTTCATTAATTATTGCTTAATTATTAATTAACTATTTATTTTTGATCGGTATGGTATATCACCTCAATTCCACGTAAGGAAACTTCTGCAATACCTATTAGTAGTATTTTAACACTGAGACCAATCCCTGGGTTGCAAGACCCAATGCTACTCGCGTCAATGTCCCAGATCCCCAAAGCTGGATGTACAATAGCCGTAAATGTCATCTCTCTGGTTATGCGTCGTTGTTTCTATAGCTTAACAAACTCGTTCAGTGTGAGAGAAAAAAGAGACCAAACAAATTTTAATTAAACAGGGTAGTGGGGTGGATATAAACGATTGGAGTACAAGGGGTGACGCCCTCGCTGAGGAATTCCATTGATTGACGAGGGGGTGGCGACTGCAAGCGCTAATTATCTAACTGCGTCAAATATTCAAATGAACTGTGCACAAGAGTGAACCCTTCCAGTGTCCAAATCAACTGTTTTAATGGCATTACATTTTCATATAAAGGCGACTTTGTATCAAAATTCCGTAAAATTCATCCAGAATAAAGTACTCTTCAGAGGCTATTCCCAGAAAATTCAAGATATACATTTTATTTGTCAGGTAGATATGTTTAATATACGAAATTTTAATCAAAATCGTTACATAGTTAAAGGGGACACTTAAACATATATTTCCGGTGAAATCTGGTATCGAATTTTTGGGTGGAGTGCAATACATCATGTACATAGTATGTGTGAAGAAAGTGACAAGAATATTATTATTTAAAGTGTAAGTGCATGAAGTTTCATATAACAGAGTTAGTTATTGACATTCTCCAGTCGGCTCGGCTGTTCCAAATTTAAATTCCTAGAATGTGGGATAAAATCGCCTTAATTTCATTGGCCAGATTTAACGGTTCGCAGGCAACAATTTTTACAGATTTGGGTTAGTGCTTGTGCAGCCGCGTCCCGAAGGCTATAAATTGTAATTTTTGTGGTGGCTCACACCTGCCTGGGTGGTTGTGTGGAATAAGGCGTCATGTGACTGCTACACCATAAGTTGTAATTTACTGCTGGCTCCGATTACCGCCATGATATATGTATTCAGAGGGTTACTTTTCGGATCGGATCGCGTGTTTAAACAAAGGGTAAGTCTGGACCTTTACACGCAACCGAATACGAGGAGGATGTCTCTTGCTTCCTTCACCTTACAATACCTACACAATCCTGTTTATTATGGTGGCACGATGTTGCTACCAGAATAGCTTCTGCATGCGAAAGCTACCTTCTCAATTACCTACAAGAACAAGCCTTTATATGCTCATTCCACCATGTTCCCAACCTGTATAACTCCTCTGCTAACCTACATTTAAACAGGGAAAATACTATTATAGATACTCTCTCATAAATAATGCTTTTTTAAAAAAAAACAATTATTTAAAATAAATTCTGACAGGCAATTAACTAATCTTCAAAGTACAGACCAGGTCTTGAGCCATTTGTCAGCGAGATTTATTATCCCACGAAGTCTCTGCTTTTTGATGCGAAGAATTCGGTGAAACCCACTTGAAATGCTTCAATGCTGTCAAAATTTCTTCCACATAAAATGGACCATGTATCAAAAAATATGATAATTTGATGGTGCGAGATCAAAGCTGTATGCTGGGTGTTGTAGCAGTTCGATTCCTCCCAATTTCCGAATTTTTTCCATGGTTGTCGGTGCAGTATAGTGTCTTGCATTGTCCTGTTGCAATAGAACTCTATTTCTGTTAACTAATTTTGGATATCAAAATGTCATGAACTTGTTCCAGTTGTTGAGAATAAACATCCACATCAATCGCCTATACATTTGGAATAAACTCTCAGTGAATCAAACCTTCAAAACATTTCACACAACATTACTTTGGGACCGAATCGAATTTTTTTAGCGATGACTTTGGCAGGTTGGCGGGGATCAAGTCACTGTTTCGAGGCATCAGGGTTTCGGTAATATACCTATTTTTCACCACAAGTGACAGTTCTTCTGACAAATCTATCATCCATCGGATTACGGATAACCTGACGACAGATATCCACTATATGTTGAGCCTGTTGAGGTGTCAGTTCATGAGGTACAGATCTACAGCTTCTGTATGATTTTCCAAGTGTCTTAATGTGGCGATGTATAGTATCATTTGACGCACCAAGTTCTTCTGAAGGCTTGTGGGACTTTTTTGCGGATTTTCTCGCAAAACTTGGCGTGTATCCTCAATATTCCATACTTTAGGTATTCCAGAATGTGTTAAATCTTTAGTGTTTTGGTCTCTATTGTTGATACATTGGAACCACCATTGAGTCACACGCTCACTAACGACACCTTCTCCTTTCACT
This sequence comes from Hymenopus coronatus, assembly GCA_030762935.1. Lineage (NCBI taxonomy): Eukaryota > Metazoa > Arthropoda > Insecta > Mantodea > Hymenopodidae > Hymenopus > Hymenopus coronatus. The sequence goes on from CM060880.1 coordinate 40,851,097, forward strand.
TCAAATTGTCTTTGAGCTGCGGCAGCGGCTTTATAATCTTGTTTCCAGTAGTGCTCTAGAAGGACTTTGTTATCTCCAGTTTGTGATTGTTTATTAACAACTGAAGACTGATACATGCTCGCAATGTACGCAACACTAGCCATAGTACCCTGTAAATATAATTGCCAAACCAAAGAAACGCAATACATTTTAAAATCACCAAAATCATTGTCAGTTACCTATAGTAATTAGTAGGAATAGCATCTTGAGAACCGATAGAGGGACACATGCGGATAGCAGTATCAAACCTACCGAGTAGAGACCGACGTGCATTGGCGACTGCACGCGCCGCATGTAAACAACCTGTAGTAATGCGTTGAGGAACGTGGCTCGACGCAGCGGTATACTATACTTTATATTACAACACCGTTTTACAGGTAATTAATTGCCTTTGATGTTAGTGAATGTCTTCAATCAATATTGTAAGATCTCTTGCTTCAAATGGATTGCATCAAGATTTGCAATTCCTACAGAAGAATTTTGCAGATATATCCACGACAATAACACAAATATTTGGAAACATGGAACATTCAAATGCCTCGAGCATGAAAGCTGTCGATGAGCTTGTGCAAGCAATAAACGAGACCCGTGACACCGATTTTAGACCATGTGAAATGGAAATTAAAAAAAACTTTTTGGATTTCCATTAATGCGTGAAGTGCGAAATATGCTATGAGGTTTTGCTACGGAAATAATTATTGCTGATTGCGTACCTTACTCAATATTCGATGTTGAGTCCTATTTTCGTTTCGTTTGAATCACAGCTTGTGATGTGGAGCAGGTTTCTCACAATATAAAGCCCGTTTACGTGCCAATCGGAGACGATTCAGATTTGAGACGTTGCGAATGTGTGTAATTGTGCATTGAAAGCATGAAGACTTTGCACAACAGCGATTGAATATATGTAAGTATTAAATGTATATATTAGTATACTATGATGTCATTGGCATTTTAACAGGGTATTACTCACATTATTGTTTATTTAACTCATTGTATTGTACATCGTATTATTACATTGATAGCGCTGCCACCGGGCCACGCCCTAAGCAGTGAAATAAAGTATCTATCTGTCTGTCTATCTATCTATATATCTATCTCTATATCTATCTATTAACACATCACAACTTTATATAATGGTACGCTAACTTCGATTCTATCCCGCTATCGGTCCCCAAGATGCTATCCCTTCTAATTAGAGAAAGTATAACATTTCGCCAAAAAAGTTTCATACATCGAAATACATGTTTTTATATTATCTGAATCAAAAAATCTTACATGTTCCGTTTACACGACTTCCTCCAAATCTTTGTAACAAATATTGTTAATAAGCTTATCGTTTTATCTACTTATGCCAATCGAGATTAGCATTAGCAGAAATGTTTTTATTACTTAGTTCCTTATAACAAGGAGGGTAATAAAGAAATATACATGACTACAGTCAAATGTTTTAAAATGTGGTTGCTATGGGATTGAAATCCGTACCTTTGCGTGGCCAGAAATTGACAAATTCCCGTATGAAAACAGTTTAATAACTTTAAAACTGAAACCACTAACAAAGAATATCTCAAAAAGTACTTAACTTGGGTCTTTTAACGAGATCTTTATTTTTGTGCAGCAAGTTTTTGCATATCATTTACGGTTTACTAGCTATGCAAAATTCAACAAAATTCATCCAGAATAAAGATATCTTCAGAGGCTATTCAATGAAAATTCAAGATATACATTTAATTTGTCACATAAATATGTTAATGTACGGCATTAAAACCAAAATCGTTACAGCCGTTTTTGAAAAAATCCAAATGTCGATTTTTTTCCATCTAAAGGGTAGTTTTGGGTGGTGGGATTCTTCTCAAAATGTTCGTATTACATCCTTGGAATATACTAAACTCACATATCAAGTTTGATATTATACCACCTTTTCTTTTTTGAGTTATCTTGTTCACAAACACACATACATACTCACACTGCGTACATAGTGCATAGAGAAACTGTTGTATTCCATCCAAAAATTCGAAACCGAGATTTCAACGGAAATACATATTTTGGGACCCGCTGAATTCAACAATACAAAAAGCATTTATAAAAAATCTGATGTTATACACTCACATGACTTTCTCTAGCTTTCTACAAACTTCATACCTAAGATTCTTCTTCTTTCTCCACCTTGCTAATCTTGGTACTCATTAGCACAATGTTCTTATTATGTAGTTCCGTATAAGTAGGAAGAAAATAAGGGAATACACTAGGCTAAACCAATAGTCAAATGTTTTAAAAGCTGTCGCTATGCGATTGTCATTACAAAACGCTTCTTTTCTTGGCCAGGAGTAGAACAAAAGAAAAACGGACACTCCCGTCTGAGAAAAGTGTAAGTACTTCACAACTGAAACTAATAACAACGAGTACCTCGAAAACGGTAAGCTTCACGAGAAAAATGTAAATGACATAACTTGTGTATTTTAACAAGACCTAAATTATTTGTATAGTAAGTTTTTGTCTATCTCTTACGGTTTACTAGTTATAGGAAATTAAGCAAAATTCATCCAGAATAAATAGGTCTTCAGAAGCTATTCCCAGAAAATTCAAGATATGCATTTTATTTATTAGGCAAATATATTTAATATGTGATATTTTGATCAAAATCGTTTGAGCCATTCTTAAGAAAATCAAAATTTTCGAAAAAAGTTCCATCTAAAGGGTAGCTTGGGATGGAGGGATTTTTCTCAAAATCTTCGTGTCGCATCCCTGGAAGACACTAAACTTAAATACCAAGTTTGGTATTTTAGCTACTTTTCGTTTTTGAGTTATCGTGTTCAAAGGCACACGGACACACACACGAAACTTTTTCTGAAAATACTTTTTTTTGGATATAGGAGACCTTAAAACATATATTTCCGGTGAAATCTCGGCATCGAATTTTTCGGTGATTGACCTTCTCTATACGCTATGTACATAGTACGTATAGAGAAAGTAAAAAGCATTTATAAACAATATCGTACGTATGTCTGTATGTGAATCGTTGAGTGTCTTTGTGGGTGGCAGAGCTCAAAAACGCGAAGTCAGTTAAATCTCATCCCTGATTTTTAATTTTAGTATTTTCCAAAGATTACACTTGGATAGTTTCAAGAAAATCTCCCCCCCCCAACTACTTTTTACATGGAAACCATTTCAACAGGTTTACTTTTCTCAGAAACGGATCTAATATTTGTTATTAATGTTTTGATTAACATTTAAGATGTTTACATGAAAAATGAAACATATCTTGAATTTTCTGGGAATAGCCTTTGAAGACCTCCTTAATCTGGATTACTTTTTATGAATTTTACATAAAATTTTACATAAAATTTTACAGAACTGGTGAACCATAACACTTACAACACAAAACAAGTAGATACATTTTTTCGTGGAGTCAACAGCTTTTGAGATATTCCTTGGTATTGGTTTCAGTTTTGAAATACCTTCATAAACTTTTCTCATATGGGAACTTGTCAATTCCTGGCCACGCAAAGAAATTTATTTCAATCTCATACAATCACATTTTTTAAAATTTAACTTTCGGTTAAGCCTAGAGTATACCCTTACCCCCCCCCCTCGCCCTTCTTATAAGGAACTAAGCAATAATACCGTTTCTGCTAATGTTTATCTCGATAAGCTTGAATTACAGAGATGTAATCCAAGTCATTTGAATGGAATACATTAGATTTAATACTTCATATGTTTTGCTTTCTCTTTTATGTTCAGAAGGAAAGTATTGTATTTTGCCCAACAAATTTAAGTAGAAATTTAACCAGAAATATACGTTTTCAGATCCTTTGAATCTACAAAGGATTATAAAAAACTCCGTGTGTGCATGTGAACAGAATAACTCAAAAATTTGATGTGCTCCATTCACATGACTTTCTCTACATCTCTGCAACAAATTATTGTTAAAAAGCTTACGCTTCTATTTACTTCGAGACAAAATTAACAGAAATCGTCTTGCTACTTGCTTCCTTGTAAGTAGAAGAGAAGCAAGGGAGTAGCATAAGTTAAAGTGATAATCAAAAGCTGGTTACTATATGACCGAAGTTTCTTTGTTTGTGTGGACACGAGTTGACAAAATTCCTGTATGAGAAAAGTATAAGTTTTAAAAGCTGAAACCAAAAAAAGGGAATATCTCAAAAACGATCAACGCCACGAAAAAAATGTATGTATCACAGACTGTGGTTTTTAACGTGATCTATATTTTTTTGTGTTGTAAGATTTTGTCCAGCTCTTACTGTTTAGCAGGCATGCAAAATTTCGTAAAATTCATCCAGAATAAACTAGTCTTAAGAGGCTATTCCCAGAAAATTCAAGATATACGTTTGGTATTTAAAGGTATTTTCGCTTTTGAGCTATGCTGTCCACAGACACACAGACATATTTATAAAAATGTTGTTTTTGGATTCAGGGGTTCCCAAAACATGTATTTCCGATGAAATCTCGGTATCGAATTTTTGGGTGCATTACAATACCTTCGCTATACACTACGTACATAGTATGTGTAGAGAAAGTAAAAAGAAAAGTTTTCGAAAATTTTGATTTTCTAAAAAATGGCTCTAACGATTTTGATTAAAATCCCTATATTAGAACTATTTATGTCCAAAATAAAATGTATATCTCGAATTTTTGGGAAATAGCCTCTGAAGACCTCTTTATTCTGGATGAATTTTGCTTAACTGCTAAACCGTAAGAGATAGAAAAAACTCACCACACAATTATGTACATCACGACGAAACACACATTTTATGTCCTTTACGTTTTTGTTGTGGAGGTAACCGTTTCTGAGATATTCCTTGTTATTGGTTTCAATTCTGAAGTACTTAACCTTTTCTTAGACAGGAAGTGTCCGCTTTTCATTTTGTTCTACTCCTGGCCAAGCAAAGAAGTGATTTGCGATGACAATCGCATAACGATAGCTTTTAAAACATTTGAGAATCAATTTAGCATTCTGCTAATGTTTATCTCGATTAGAATTCTGTACAAAAAAGAATAATCTTTTGCAGGAGTTTTGTAGAGCAGCTAGAGAAAGGCATGTGAGTGTAACACATCAGATTTTTAGAAAGGCAAACTAACGTAATTAATCCTGTAATAGAGGGCGCTTAATCTTAAAAGAGACCTGAGCCGAAGCTCCTAAGCTTAGGCAGCCATATTAATGTAATGCACGAGCGAGTGGCACAGAGCTTTGGCTTAGTGCTCTACCGGATATGACGTGCCACGATGTACCGGAAGTGACCCATACAACTCCATCCCGCCAAGAACTGTAATATGGTAATATTCTAGAAGCCGTAAACCTGTTTTTGGTATTGTACATTTTTATAACATTTTTCACCACTTCGCAGGTACTTCCTCTGCATATCATACATAATCTTATACATATATATTTCTTTGTTCTTTTTCTTATTATAGGGCTAGCTTGCTGTTGAACTTGAATTAACGAAGGTACAGTAGCAGTAAAAAAAATCTGATGTGTACCATTCACATGACTTTCTCCATATCCCTGCAACAAATAATTCTTAAAAAGCTTATACTTCTATTTACTTTATGCTAATCAGACAAAAATAGTAGAAATAGTCTAATTACTCGCTTCCTTGTAAGTAGGAGCGAAATAAGGCACAACCGTAGGTTAAAGTGATAGTCAAAAGCTGGTTGCAATGTCAATGAAGATCCTTTGTTTATATGGATAGGAGTTGACAAGTTCCTGTATGAGAGAAGTATACGTTTTTCTTAGCAGAAATCAAAAATAAGGAATGTCTCAAAAACCACGAACTCCACGAAAAAAATGTATATAACATAAATTGTGTGCTTTAATGTCCTCTACATTTGTTGTGTAGTAAGTTTTTGTTCATCTCTTACGGTTTAGCAGTTATTCAAAATTTAGTAAAATTCCTCCAGAATAAAGTAGCCTTCAGAGGCTATTCACAGAAAATTCAAGATATACATTCTATTTGTCAGGTAAGTATGTTTAATATACGAACTTTTAATCAAAATCGTTAGAACCATTTTTGAGAAAATTAAAAATTTCGAAAAAAGTTCCATGTAAAGGGTAGTTGGGGGTGGGGCGATTTTTCTCAAAATCTTTGTGTCGCATCCTTGGAAGAAACTAAACTTTAATACCACGTTTGGTATTTTACCGACTTTTCGTTTTTGAGTTATCGTGTTCACAGACACACGGACACACGGACACACACGGACACACACGGACCTATTTGTGAAAATGCTTTTTTTTGGATATTGCGGACCCTAAAACATATATTTCCGGTGAAATCTCGGTATCGAATTTTTGGGTGGAGTGCAATACCTTCTCTATACATTATGTACATAGTACGTATGGAGAAAGTAAAAATCTTGTTACAGGTTCAGTTAATTTGTATATACCTTGACTTTATGCCTGTTATCTCTGGTGCGATGAGTTTTAACACAATTTCGTGAAATCTTTTGATTATACAATCCTGCATAGTAATATTTTGCCATAGTAATCATTGTGCCTAGCATTCTCACCATTTACCTTACTTAAGGGGAGTCGAGATGAGATTTTCATTTATTTTACATTTTTTTTTACACGTACCATGTACAGTGTATAGAGAAGGTATTGTATTCCAGCCAAAAATTCGATACCGTCATTTCACCGGAAATACGTTTTGGGTCCCCCTGAAATCAAAAAAATGCATTTTTACAAAAAGGTCCGTATGTGTGTGTCTGTGGACAGCATACCTCAAAAATAAAACACCGATAAATGCCAAACTTGGTATTTAAGTTTGGTATCTTCCAAGTATGCGACACGAAGATTTTCAAGAAAATCCCCCCACCCCAACTACCCTTTACGGGGAACATTTTTTTGAAAATGTTGATTTTATTAAAAAGGCCTAACGATTTTGATTAAAATATCGTATATTAAATATATTTACTTGACAAACCAAATGTATATCTTGAATTTTCTGGGAATAGCCTCTGAAGACTACTTTATTCTGGAGGAATTTTACGGAACTTTGCATTGTTGCTAAAGCGTAAGAGTTGGATAAAAACTTACCAGGCAGAAAAAAAGTAGAGGACATTAAAACACAAAATTTATGTTATACATATATATTTTTTGTGGAGTTCATCGTTTTTTTTAGATTTTCCTTGTTTCTGGTTTCAGCTTTAAAAAACTTATAATTTTCTCATAAGGGAATCTGTCAACTCCTGTCCATACAAACAAAGGAACATCAGTCAAGTAGCAACCAGCTTTTGTCTTATCACTTTAACCTATGGTACTCCCTTATTTCGCTCCTACTTATAAGGAAGCAAGTAATAAGACGATTTCGGTTATTTTTTTCTAGATTAGCATGAAATAAATAGAAGCATACATTTTTGAACAATAAGTTGTTGCAGAGATGTAGAGAAAATCATGTGAATGGTACACACAAGATTTTTCATCAATCCATGGTAAAATCATTACTTAATATACCTTGGATAATTTACCTCATTATGTTAAATATTTCCCATTAAATCAAAATTCCTCAATTTTTACTGCTCTCTAAGTTCACTGAACTTAACATTGGCAAATTTCCCTTATCCATCGAACTTATTTTGTTCACCCCTTGGTGTGCCTGTCATCTGATATGGGGTGCATTTGTTTCCCTGGGCAAAGCCGTTAGCTCTGCCTTGGGGCAATGCTCATCCTAGCGCCTCTGGGATTACTTTACATACCTGTTATACTGCCACTTAAATTGCTTGCCTGCCTAAGAATATTGTAACTAATTCCTACAGCAGATAAAAAACAGAAGTGGTTTGATGTTTGGATAGGAAAGAGTTGTTTGATATCATCAAAGCATTTTCCTAAATTGGCAAACATTTTTGCCAATTAAACACGTCAATTTACCAAAACCTCTAATAAATTCGCCTTTACTGTCATGCTTATCAAAATCAAAACGTAGGTATTCAACAAACGCATAGACAATCAAACAGAAAAGAATCAAATGTGTTCCACTCACATGACTTTCTCTACATCTTTGCAACAAATTATTGTTAAAAAACTTATGCATCTATTTCCTTCATAGGTTAAGGTGATAGTCAAAAGCTGGACAAGAATTGACGAACTCCCGTATGAGAAAAGTATGTTTTAAAGATGAAACAAAAGACGAATATCTAACAAAACGTTCAACTCCACGAAAAAAATCCATATAGCATAAATTGTGTGTTTTTAAGTGCTCTACGTTTCTTGTGTAGTAGGTTTTTCTCCATCGCTTACAGTTAAGCATTTATGCAAAATTCAGTAAAATTCAACCAGAATAAACATGTTTTCAGAGGATATTCCCAGAAAATTCAAGATATACATTTTATTTGTGAAGTAAATATCTTTAATATATGATATTTTAATCAAAATCGTTAAGAGCGATTTTTGAAAAAATTAAAAGTTTCAAAAAATTGCCACGTAAAGGTTAGTTTGTGGTGGGGGTATTTTTCTCAAAATTTTCGTGTCGCATCCCTGGAAGATACCAAACTTAAATACTAAATTTATAATTTTACTGACTTTTCTTTTTTGAGTTATCCTGTACAAGGACACACACACACACGGACCTTTTTGTAAAAATCCTTTTTTTAGATACAGAGGACCCTAAAACATATTTCCGGTGAAATCTCGGTATCGAATTTTTGATTGGAGTATAATATCTTCTATATACACTATAGATAACACGTGTAGAGAAAGTAAAACTAATGTTCCATTCACATGGCTTTCTCTACCTGTTCTACAAATAAACTCTTCTTACATAAAATTAGTCTTCTATTTACATCCAGATAATGGAGATAAACTTTAGCAAAATTTTCTTTATTATCTTCTTCCTTGTGTAGAACTGGAAGAAAAGGAATATACTAAGCTAAAGTGTTAGTAATATCTTTAAAATTATGTCACCATGCGCTACAATTTAATCCAGTTCTCTTTGCATGTCCAGGAGTAAGCCAAAAGAGATATAAAACAAATGACAACTTTCAGATGAGAAAAAGTGTTGTAAAATTCAAATTAATTACCAATAATGTCTCAGAGATAGTGTATTAAGTTTTGTCTACTCCTTACGGTTTCCCAGTTATGCGAAAGCTATGAATAAAGAGGAGAGGAGTTCAGAAGCAATTCCTAAAAATTCAGGAGATACATATGGATATATTTAATAATGGTATTTCAACAAAATATTCAAGATATAACTTTGAAAAATCTTCTCTGTAAAGCATAGTTTAAGGTGGGGGATTTTCCTGAAAATCGTCATGGGATATAATATATTCAACCGACCTTTTGTTTCAGTTATGCTATCGCCGCTCACACGGACCTTTTTCTAAAAATATAATATATTCCAAACACATTAGTTTCTCTACATCTCTGTAACAAATTATTCTAAAAAACATATTCTTCGATTTCCTTAATTACAATCCAAACTAACAAACAGAAAATATAGTCTTATTACTTAGTTCCATAAAGTAGAAGGGAAATAAAGGAGTGCGCTAGGCTAAAGCGATAGTCAAATTTTTTAAAAGCTGGTTGCTATGTGACTGAAAATCTTTCTCCTTGCACAACCAGGAAAGTTGAAGTATTTAAAAAATTTAAACAAGTAGTATCTCGGAAATGGTTAATGCCACAAACGAGCTCTAGATTTCATATTACTTTTTTGTCTAATTCTTACGGTTTACCAGTTATACAAAAGTCATTCTGAAAGATGAGGAATTCAGAGGCTATTCCCTGAAAATTTGAAATATGTTTTATTTCTCATATATACTATCTTTAGTATACGATACTTTAATAAAAATCTGATGTGTTACACTCACATGACTTTCTCTAGCTCTTCTACATGCTTCTTACATAAGTTAATTCTTCTTTCTGCACCTTGCTAATCGAGGTACTCATTTGCACAATGTTCTTATTACTTAGTTCCGTATAAGTAGGAAGAAAATAAGGGAATACACTAGGCTAGACCGTTAGTCAAATGTTTTAAAAGCTGTCGTTACGCGATTGTCATTACAAATCGCTTCTTTTCTTGGCCAGGAGTAGAACATAAGAAAAATGGACGCTCCCGTCTGAGAAAAGTATAAGTACTTCACAACTGAAACCAATAACAATGAGTACCTCGAAAACGGTAAGATCCACGAGAAAAATGTATATGACCTAACTTGTCTATATTAAAACCACCTACATTTTTTGTAAAGTAAGTATTTGTCTATCTCTTACGGTTTACTAGTTATGCCAAATTAAGCAAAATTCATCCAGAATAAACAGGTCTTCAGAAGCTATTCCCAGAAAATTGAAGATTTACATTTTATTTGTCAGGTAAATATCTTTATTATACGAAATTTCAATCAAAATCGTTACAGCTATTTTTGAGAAAATCCACATTTTCGAAAAAATTTCCATGTAGAGGGTAGTTTGGTGTGGGGGAATTTTCCTCAAAATCTTCGTGTCGCATCCCTGGAAGATACTAAACTTAAGTACCAAGTTTGGTATTTTAGCTACTATTCGTTTTTGAGTTATCGTGTTCACAGACACACGGACCTTTTTCTGAAAATGCTTTTTATGGATACAGGTACTCCTAAAACATGTATTTCCGGTGGAATACAATACTTCTCTATACCCATGGACATTGTGCATAGGGGCTAGAGAAAGCAAAATCGTTAAGAGCTGTTTTTGGGAAAATAAGAATTTTGAAATATTTTTCTAAGTAAAGGGATTTGGGGAGGGGGAATTTTCTTGAAAATGTTGCTGTCGCACCCTTTGAAGATGCTAAATTTTATATTTAGTATCGTCTAAGTTCATAGTCTTTTTGAAACACCCCGTAAAAACTGTATCTTCACATCGATAGAAAATATCGAAGCAAAAAGTTTAACTCCGTATTATATCTGCACTTGTATCTGGTCCGCAGGATAATAATATACGAGAGTACCCCTTCACATTCTATCTAAATTATCGTACTTCTTATTTCCCATTACTTCTCTCGTCTACCCACTTTAATTAAACAGCTTTTCACGGTTTCGATTAGAGAATGTCATTTGCTTAATTTCTCCGGAGAATTAAGTTTCCATATTTCATTTAAATAGTTACAGCGTGCTTCAGCATTCTCGTTCGTTCAAATTCACTATGCTTTCTATTTTATAGGTTTGTTTTAAACCTCGTCCCTTATTTTTGCTCGTGTTCTCTCAAATCTTCACTGCAACTAAAGGAAAAAAACCTTTGCTCTATTTTATAATTATTTTGAAATTATAATTAAAAAATCTGATGTGTTCCATTCACATAACTTTCTCTACATCCCTGCAACAAATTATTCTTAAAACGTTTATACTTCTAATCAGAAAAAATTAGCAGAAATAGTCTTATTACTTGCTTCTTTGTAAGTAGAAGCCAAATAAGGGAGTACCATGGGTTAAAGTGATAGTCAAAAGCTGGTTGCCATGTCACTGAAGTTCCTTTGTTTGTATGGACAGCAGTTGACAAATTCCTGTATGAGAAAGGTATAAGTTTTTCATAGAAGAAACCAAAAACAAGGAACCTCTCAAAATCGATGAACTCCACGAAAAAAATGTATATATCATCAATTGTGTGTTTTAACAAGCTCTACATTTTTTGTCCATCTCTTACGGTTTAGCAGTTATTCAAAATTCCGTAAAATTCATCCAGAATAAAATACTGTTCAGAGGCTATTCCCAGAAAATTCAAGATATACATTTTATTTGCCAGACAAATGCCTTTAATATATGATATTTTAATCAAAATCGTTAGAGCCATTTTTGAGAAAATCGACATTTCCGTAAAAAGTTCCATGTAAAGGGTAGCTGGGGGTGGGGGTATTTTTCTCAAAATCTTCGTGTCGCATCCCTGGAAGATACTAATCTTAAATACCAAGTTTGGTATTTTACCGACTTTTCGTGTTTGAATTATCGTGTTCACAGACAGACACACACACACACACACACACACACACACACACACACACACAGTGGACCTTTTTGTGAAAATGCTTTTTTTGGATACAGGGGACCCTACAACATATATTTCCGGTGAAATCTCGGTATCGAATTTTTGGGTGGAATACAATACTTCTCTATCCCTATGTTAAATGTATATACGGGGCTAGAGAAAGTAAAATTAATGCTAAGCTGTTTTAATTTATCAAAAACATTGTAGAGATAGTTCAAAAATCGGGAGTATTGAAACATGCGTTCTATTCACATGACTTTCTCTACATTTCTGGAACAAGTTATTGGTTAAAAGCATATACATTTATTTACTTCATGCTAACCTAGAAAATTAGCAGAAATTACCTTACTGGCTTCCATGCAAGTAGAAGGGAAATAAGGTAAATGGTGTGTTATTTATGGACACTCTTTAACTACTGTGGTTCTCAGCGTCCCATTCTCGTGAAAGACCGCTTAATTTTGCTCAGAGGCCTCTCTGGAAGGCTTTAGGTTCTTTTACGTGCCGTAAATCTACAACAGGTGACCAACGGCTTTATTTCCCTTCCAAAGGAAGCCACACTTAAGGATTTTTACACCCGAAAAAAATCCATTGTCCTCCGCCGGGTTTGAACCCGCGACCTTGGGTATATGAAGTTAGCATGGAAACCATTATACTACGGAGGGTGGGTGACAGGGTAAATAAGTTGTAGTATAGGCTGAAGTATTAGTCCAAAGCTGGTTGCTACGTAATTGAAGTTCCTTTAACCCTTTTAAAACTGAAACCAAATAACAAGGAATATCTAAAAAAAGATCCACTCTACGAAAAAAAAAAAAAACAAAAAAAAAACGCATACAGCATAAATTGTGTGTTTTAATGAGCTCTTCATTTTCTATTACGTAAGTTTTTGTCTATCTCTTACGGTTTGACAGTTATGCAAAATTCCGTAAAATTCATCCAGACATAAAATAGTCTTAAGAGGCTATTCCCAGAAAATTTAAGATATACATTATATTTATCAATAAGTATCTTTAATACATTATATTTTAATCAAATTCGTTAGAGCCATTTTTGAGAAAAATCAACATTTTCGAAACGTTTTTCATGTAAAAGAGTAGTTAAGTGTGGGGGATGTACTTTAAAATCTTCATGTAGTATCCTTGGAAGATACTGTACTTAAATACCAAGTTTGGTATTTAACGGACTTTTCGTTTTTGAGCTATGATGTCCAAGGGCACTCACACATGGACCTTTTTCCAGAAAGGTTTTTTTTTTGGATTCAGGGGGACCCAAAACATGTATTTCCGGTGAAATCTCGGTATCGAATTTTTGGGTGCATTACAATACCTTCTCTACACACTATGTACATATTACGTGTAGAGAAAGTAAAAATAAAATCAAGGAAATAATACATGCAGTACAAATTTTGCTAATATGAAGCGACACACCAGATCACATATTGCCTGCTCCTGGCAACGTTTCATAATTGGCCTTACCCTCCCCGTAATTTTAGGACTGACACCCCCTAAGACTTAAAAGCCAATGCCTAGGGGTCAGAAGCCTGTCAGGGAGCTATGGAATGGAGAACCTGTTACGAGGGGTCGGCCCGTGGCTTGCCGAGTGGCGGGGGAAACTGGAAGACCTGGAGAAGACCGGCTCCACCCACTATGCGGGCGCTTGGGATCAAACCCGGGCCTCCTAGATGGATTTAATTTTAAATATTTAGTTAAACATTGCAAATATTAAATTATAATTTTTAATGATGGGTTTAATGTAGATTTAAAATGAACATAAATTTACATTGAATATAGATGGTTTTGAAATTTCTAAATATTGTAATTATTTAATTTTAAAATTGTGGAATTATTATACAATTGGAAGTAATTACAACATTAAGTTTTAAAATAATTTTAAGTAAATATAAAGTCTAATAAAGGAAAAGTATAATTAGGTATTGTAAAATTTTTGATGCAATATTTTTTTTTTTTTACTTTAAACTTTTTGAAAAAATAAATAGTATTCGTATGTATAAAATATAAGTAATAATATAATAATAGTAAGAGTATTATAATTAAACTATTTCATAGAATAGTTAGTAAATAATACAATGGTATTTAAAATAAAATATGTGTATAATATAAATGAATAATAACAATAGCAATAACCAAACTATATATTAAAATTAAAGAAAAATATTAATATATATACATATATATTAAAATTACGAAATTGTAATAATATTAATTAAATTGACAATTTTACTACATTAGATATTAACACAGAGATTAACTGATAATAATTATGATTTTAATTGGTATTTATAAAAAAATAAGTTAGGTTAAATTTACAGATATAAACTTAAACTATATGATTAAATGTGTAATTGGTATAAGTAGTAATAAATGTATAAAGTTTGGATATTTTACCCTAGTTTAAGTAACTAATTATCAGGGTTTAATATACCGATTTTATTTTATTTTATTTTACTTATTTAGATGGGAAGGAAGATGCCAAATCACTAGTGATATGCAACAATTGCACTGTGATTGACAACACCATATCCCTTTGTTTCTCCTTGTTCTACCAATCGTGAACCTACAATAGATATATTAACCTGTGGAAGGTGGATTTTATATACCACAACAATGAAGAAATTATCTGATCTTATGATCCGTACTGTTGGTCATGCAGTGCGCAGTAGACGATTCGCACGCCTGTCTTATACCAATGAGGTGACATATATACGGTGGCGACATTGTTTAAATAAGATTTAAATGTCCTATACAGGAGGAATCCTCTTCCAATACAATGACCGTTATTAAGTAAGATTTTCATTATGTAGCTTCGCATTATAGGACCTGTATTTATAAAATGCTCAATGTTAAGTTGCAAATGACGGAAGTAATAAAGGAGGGATTACCAATTTTTCTTCAAAGACGTCACAAAGGAGGCAGTGCCATCTATCTCCATGAAGAGCAAGTCTACCGGACATCGTTGGAGGCGTATTAATCATTCCCCACTTGACCCAGAAAGCTGAAGAAGGAGTAAATGACCTTCCATTTGACAGTGTCAGCGAACATGGTTACGAAAACGCCCATGTCTTTCCATCCCTTAATGGACGCTAATATTCTATTTGCTGGACGTGATGGGTTTACTCTTTAAACAAATGACCTCGGAATAGTTTAAGCAAACTGGAGGTTAAAACCATTTTGTGCATGAATTTGACGGAAAACCAAGCTACTGAAATGCGATGGAGTGCTTTTACTTTCTCTACACGTACTATGTACTGTGTACCCAACATTTGGTACCAAGATTTCACCGGAAAAATATGTTTTAGGGTCCCCTGAATATACAGGATGTTTCAAAAATATGGGCATAATTTCAGGTATGTATTTCCCACATGTAGACAATCAAATTAGTTCATTATAACATGTGTCCGGAAATGCTTCATTTACGAGTTATGGCCTTCACAACATTGAAATTCACTGGAATGTTTTTCTTTCCGCAGGTTGTTTTCATTACAGAAGATGTTCAAAATGTCCACCTGCTGCTTGAATACAGACCTCACATCGATGTCTCATTGACCTGCGAACACGATCCCAAACTCCAGGAGTATTGCGTATGTCCTCACAACTTGCCACAATTCGATTCCGAAGGGATTCCAAATCCGGCACCGGAGACGAATAAACCAATGATTTTAAATGGCCCCACAAGTAGAAATCGAGAGCGTTTAGATCAGGTGAGCGTGGAGGCCAAGCAATTGGGCCACCTCTACCTAACCATCGATCAGGAAACCTTCGATCCAAGTACCGGCGAGCCGTAAGACTGAAGTGTGCACGAGCGCCATCATGCAAGAAGTGAATTTGTTGATGATTGATCAGTGGAGTGTCTTCGAAAACGTCAGGTATGGTGTTTACCAGGAAGTTTGTGCACGCCTGCCCCGTAAATCTTTTTACAAGTACATGGGGTCCAACTACTCGATCACCAATGATACCGGCCCACATGTTGAGGGAGAACCGCACCTGGTGATGAGATACAACAGTTGCACGTGGGTTTTCATGCGACCATACATGCTGATTGTGGAAATTTGTTATGCCATCTCTTGTGAACTGTGCTTCATCTGTAAATAATACGACGGCAGAAAAGTTTGGATTTACACCACACTGCTGCAAGAACCACTGACAGAACCTAACTCGTGCAGGGTAATCTGCTGGTGACAGGGCCTGTACACATTGCAAATGATAAGGATACAATTGATACTCGTTCAACAGTCTCCAGACAGTCGTATGAGGAACATTGACTTGCAACGCTAACCGTCGTGAGCTGATAGGAGTCCTGTCCACAGGCTCCAGAATCTCCTCCTGCACTTCTGGAGTTGTAGATATTGGTCGTCCCCTTCCCAAACCAGGAAAGGTGAATGTTCCATACTCGCACAGACGGGAATGGAGACGTACAAATGTCTTCCGATCTGGACATTGTCGCTGTGGGTACTCTCCTGGTACAAACGACGAGCCAGCGCAGCATTGCCGTCCGCCTTACCGTACATGAAGTGTATCTCTGCCAGCTCTTGATTTGAACACATGTCGCACAGTCTTAACGCCTAAAGAACACTGAATGTAACCTTCCTCAGAATGAACTATCAGAGCGCCCTCCTAATGTCTCCTTTGACGGCAAAGACCTGCGGAAAGAAAAACGTTCCAGTGAATTCCAATGTTGTGAAGGCCATAACTCGGAAATGACGCATTTCCGGACATGAACTATTTTGATTGTCTACAGGTGGGACTTTCAATGTTGTAAAGGCCATAACTCGGAAATGAAGCATTTCCGGACACATGTTATAATGAACTATTTTGATTGTCTTCATGTGGGAAATACATACCTGAAATTATGCCCCGTATTTTTGAAACATCCTGTATATATAAAAACACCTTTTCAGAAAAAGGTCCCTGTGTATGTGAACACGGTAACTCAAAAACGAAAAGTCGGTAAAATACCAAACTTGATATTTAAGTTTAGTATCTTCCAGGGATACCACACGAAGATTTTGAGAAAAATCCCTCCACCCCAAACTACCCTTTACATGGAGCTGTTTCCAAAAGTTTTATTTTCTTAAAGATGGCTGTAATGATTTTGATTAAAATATCGTATATTAAAGATACTTATCTGACAAATAAAATGTGTATCTTGAACTTTCTAGGAATAACTCCTGAAGACTACTTTATTGTGGATGAATCTTGTGGAATTTTGCATAATTGCTAAACCGTAAGAGTTGGACAAAAACCAAAACACAAACAATGTAGAGCACATTAAACACACAATTTATGCTTTACTCATTTTTCTCGTTGAGTTGATCATTTTTGAGATATTCCTCGTTTTTTGGTTTCACCTTTAAAACACTTACACTTTAGTCATACAGGAACTTGACAACTCCTGTCCATATAAACAAAGGAATTTAGTGACATAGCAACTAACTTTTGACTATCACTTTAACCTATGGTACACCTTAATTTGTATATACTTACTAGGAAGCAAGTAATAACACTATTGCTGCTAGTATTTTTCGATTAACATGAACTAAACATAAGTTTTTAACAATAATTTGTTGCAGAGATGTAGAGAAAGTCATGTGATTGAAACACATCAGGTTGTTTAAAGTAGTTCATACAAATAAGGAATACACATCCAGATTACATTAAACACGAAAATAAAAGCAAAACGGTCCCACCAACAGTCAAACAATCCCACCAACAGCCAACCCTGGAGAGAAAGTCACTCTCAATAATTTAAAACGTCAGGATCAGATTGTCGTCACCAGGACTAGAATTGGTTAGAGCAATATATCTCTCTCTCTCTCTTTCTCTCTCTCTCTCTCTCTCTCTCTCTCTCTCTCTCTCTTTCACACACATAGAACACACAGACTCTCAGAGACACACACAGTCACACACAGACAGACACAGACAGACACACACACAGACACACACAAACAGACACACACAGATACACACAAACAGACACACACACAGACTCACAGAGACACACACAGACATACAGACATACACACACAGACACACAAACAGACTCACACAGACATTCACACAGACATTCACACAGACTCACACAGACACACACAGACAGACACAGACAGACACAGACAGACACACACAGACTCACACAGACACACACTGACACGCAGTCACACACACAGACACACACAGACACACACAGTCACACACAATCACACACACAGACTCACAGACTCACACAGAAACACACACTCACACAGAAACACACACTCACACACAGACAGACACAGACTCACATGGACACACACAGTCACACACACAGACATTCACACAGACTCACACAGACACACACAGACAGACACAGACAGACACACACACAGACACACACAGACTCACACAGACACACACAGACTCACACAGACACACACAGACACACACTGACACACGCAGTCACACACACAGACACACACAGTCACACAAAGTCACACACAGACTCACAGACTCACACAGAAACACACAGTCACACACAGACAGACACAGACTCACATGGACACACACAGTCACACACACAGACACAGACACACACAGACACACACATAAAGACTCACAGAGACACACACAGTCACACACACACACAGAAAGACAAACACACAGACTCACACAGACACATACAGACACACACAGACTCACAGAGACACACACAGTCACACACACAGACACACACAGTCACACACACAGACTCACACACAGTCACACACACAGACTCACACACAGTCACACACACAGACTCACACACAGTCACACACACAGACTCACACACAGACTCACACACAGTCACACACACAGACTCACACACAGACACACACAGACACACACACAGACTCACACACAGACTCACACACAGTCACACACACAGACTCACACACAGACACACACAGTCACACACACAGACACACACAGTCACACACAGTCACACACACAGACTCACACACAGACTCACACACAGACTCACACACAGACTCACACACAGTCACACACACAGTCACACACACAGACTCACACACAGACACACACAGTCACACACACAGACACACACAGTCACACACAGTCACACACACAGACTCACACACAGACTCACACACAGACTCACACACAGACTCACACACAGTCACACACACAGTCACACACACAGACTCACACACAGACACACACAGACACACACACAGACTCACACACAGACTCACACACAGTCACACACACAGACTCACACACAGACACACACAGTCACACACACAGACACACACAGACACACACAGTCACACACACAGACTCACACAGACACACACAGACACACACAGACTCACACAGACTCACAGAGACACACACAGTCACACACACAGACACACACAGTCACACACACAGACTCACACACAGTCACACACACAGACTCACACACAGACTCACACACAGACTCACACACAGTCACACACACAGACTCACACACAGACACACACATAAAGACTCACAGAGACACACACAGTCACACACACACAGAAAGACAAACACACAGACTCACACAGACACACACAGACACACACAGACTCACAGAGACACACACAGTCACACACAAAGACACACACAGTCACACACACAGACACACACAGTCACACACACAGACTCACACACAGTCACACACACAGAGACACACACATTCACACACCGACTCACACAGACACACAGTCTCACACACAGAGAGACACACACATTCACACACCCAGACAGACACACATAGTCACACACACAGACACACAGACTCACACAGTCACACACAGACAGACACACACAGACTCACACAGTCAGACACACACAGACAGACACACACAAACACACTCTGACACACACACAGACACACACAGTCACACACACAGACAGACACACACAGTCACACACAGACACACACACGGACTCACAGTGACACACACAGTCTCACACACACAGACAGACACACACAGTCACACACAGACTCACAGAGACACATACAGTCACACACATGCAGACACACACACAGACAGACACACACACAGACAAACAGTCACACACACAGACACACACACAGACAGACATACACAGTCACACACAGACTCACACACAGACTCACACAGACACAAACAGTCACACACACAGACTCACAGAGACACACACAGTCACACACACAGACACACACAGTCACACACACAGACAGACACACACACAGACCTACAGAGACACACACACACAGAGACTCACAGAGACACACACACAGAGACTCACACAGACACACACACACAGAGACTCACACAGAGACACACACACAGAGACTCACAGAGACACACACACAGAGACTCACAGAGACACACACACACAGAGACTCACACAGACACACACAGACGCTCACAGAGGCACACACACACAGAGACTCACACAGACACACACACACAGAGACTCACACAGAGACACACACACAGAGACTCACAGAGACACACACACAGAGACTCACAGAGACACACACACACAGAGACTCACACAGACACACACAGACACTCACAGAGGCACACACACAGAAACACACAGACTCACAGACACACACACAGCCACACACACTGACACACACACAGACTCTTAGAGACACACACAGATTCACAGAGACACACAGAGACACACACAGAAACACACAGACTCACAGAGACACACACAGACACACACAGACAGACACACACAGACAGACACACAGACTCACACAGTCACACACAGACAGACTCACACAGACACACACAGTCACACACACAGACACAGACACACACAGACACAGACACACACAGACACACACTCACAGACACACACACACTCACAGTCACACACAGACACACACAGACAGACACACACAGACAGACACACACAGAAAACACACAGACAGACAGACACACAGACAGACACACACAGATACTCACACAGACATACACACAGACACATACAGACATACACAGACAGACACACACAGACAGACACACACAGACAGACACACACAGACAGACACACACGCCTTCCTGCTCTCCAAAGAACCTCCTCCGAACTGAGATAGATGCCAAGCAAGTTTAACTACCATCCACATCATCTCAAAATGTACCCTATACCACAGATGGAGAATGAAGAACCAAATTCCAGAAGATCTCACTGCTCTCAATGTAACCAACTTGATTCCACGAATCTTACAATATACTTCTTTGTGCAATCTTTTATAAAAAGTAATTTTGCTAGACTGTTAATATAAACTATAATTGTTTTTGTTAATTGGGAGATATTAATTTAACGATCAAAAAGACAATATCGTTATCAAATTTTGCTTTAAATATAATATCTTATTGTACTTAAGGTTCATTTTGTTTAAATCTTATCTTTCCACCTACCTATTGTTATTAATTGACCGCATTTTGCTATTTTGTTTAAATTCCACCACGGTTTATTCTAATTGTTACTCATTCTACTGTAGTTGTAGCTTATTATTTATAGTTCATATCTTTAAGTTCCTGCCTTGTTACTTGTTTATTGTTAATAATCCTGATGTAATTATTATTGTATTATTTATTTAAATTTATTCTGTAAGATTTGGAAATTAAAAGTCTCTAAAAATCCTTGTAATTAGACGATTAGGTGTATGTGAACCAGATAACTCAAAAACGAAAAGTTGGTAACATACCAAACTTGGTATTTAAGTTTAGCATCTTCCAGGGATGCGACACGAAAATCTTAAGAAATATCCCCCACCCCAAATTACATTTCACATGGAACTTTTTTCGAAAATTTTTATTTTCTAAAAAATGGCCCTAACGGTTTTGATTAAAATATCATATATTAAAGATATTTACCTGTCAAACAAAATGTATATTTTGAATTTTCTAGGAATAGCCTCTGAAAAGTACTTTATTCTGGATGAATTTTACATAATTTTGCATAACTGCTAAACCGTAAGACATAGACAGAAACTTACCACACAAAAATGTAGAGCACATTAAAACACACAATTTATGTTGTACATATTTTTATCGTGGAGTTGATCGTCTTTGAGATATTCCTTGTTTTTGTTTTCAAGTTCGAAAAACTTAACTTTTCTCATACAGGAATTTGTCAACTCCGTCCATACAAACAAAGGAATTTCAGTCACATAGCAACCAGCTTTTGAATATCGCTTTAACCTATACTACTCGCTTATTTCTCTTCTACTTACAAGGAAGGAAGTAATAAGACTATTTCTGCTAATTTGACAAATAGCATGAAGTAAATAGAAGCATGAGCTTTTTAAAACTAATTTGTTGCAGAGATGTAGAGAAATTCATATAAATGAAACATCAGATTTTTTTTTTGTATTCTTGATGTTGACCTACCTTAAATACAGCAACAGTGAGTCATTAGAAGCGAATATCAATAACAAGTGCAAGACTTGTGTGATAAAATATTCAAAAGAATGGTACATAGAAAAAGAGTTATTAAATAAGGAGAATTCTTCTGTAGTTATTTCGTCCTTGAAAAGTTCCTATTTTCGTTATTAAAATAGGACTTTTTAATGTCAACCCTTCAAAAAATCCTTGGAGGGATGTCCCAGAAGTACCTGACTTAACAAGGAAAGCACAAATATTTCGGGGGAAAACATCTTTATTTCTCTACCGACATAGTCCTTTGAGCTCGATACAGTTATCCCAGCGATGTTCAATAGCTTCGATAACCTGTTTATAGTGATAACTATCGAGGTCTGTAAAATAGCCATCAACTGCACTCTCCACCTCCTCATTGTTGGCATATCTTCTACCACCAAGACATTTCCTAAAGTTTGGAAACAGAAAATAATCAGAGGGGCTAAACATGACGAAACGTGTGCGTGAGAAAATAATTCAAATTTTTAACTCATTGATTTTGGCCATGGCGATAATGCACATGTGAACTGGTGCATTGTCTTGATGAAACAAAACCTTCTTTTTCGTTAAATGTGGCCATTTTTGCTCGCCTTCAGTACTCAAACACTGTTGCAGGGTCTCATAATATTCGCCATTGATTACTTTTCGGTTTTTGAGATAATCAATGAAAATTACCCCGAGTGTGTTCCAGAAAACTGACGCCATAACCTTGCCTATAGATGAAACTGTCTACGCCGATTCTCCCCTTCCAATCCACTGTTTTGATTGCTCCTTCGTCTCAGGTGTGAAGTGATGGACCCGGTTATGAGTCGACGCAAAAACTCAGATTTATTGCAGCGAAACATTGCCAAACACTCGACTGAAACATCCCCATGTCACTGTTTTTGTTCTATTGTGAATAAACGCAGCACCCACCTTTCACACAACTTTCTCATATCCAAATTTTCAGCTATTATTTGATGTACAGAAGTTTTCGAAATGTATTTAATGTCTGCTAACTTTCAGTCGAGGGTCATTGAGCATAATTTTGTGGATTTTATTTACAATTTCTGGACTGGTAATCCCATTTGGTCGACCACTGCGATGTTCGTCTTGGCAGCTCATACGTCCGCTCTTAAACCCTGTCACCTAATATTTCACTGTTGTAAACAAAGGAGCAGAAACCTCCAAAAAAGAATCTAGCTCAGCTTTAATATTAATCGGAATAAAGCCTTTCAAACGAAAGTATTGTATCACATAACGATGACCAGTTTTATCCATGTTTACAAATTCGCTGAGGGTATTCTTTAATGATGGCTGCCAAACAGCTGGTAAACAATGCAAAATCGTCAAACTTCATACTTAAGCCCTCTAAGGTTGGTACTTTCTGCAATTGTTTTTGAAATAACTACTACTATCTATACTCAGGTCGAGTATTTCTGGGACAGCTCGTCTTTGAGTGTTCCAATCTGCGCCATCTCCTGGAGCCAGGTGAACTACTACACCACGAAAGATGACATTGAGTGTGAAAGTAGAGAAAACTGAACACTTGCGACAATTTTACTCTTAAGAGTATAATAAAGGATTTAGCGGCGCAAAAATGATGAGAAGGCTTTTGTGTGGTACGTACGGGAGAGAGCAATGCTTGGGAAGGGAAGGTCTGGTAGAATCCGAGATGGAATAATCGATTTGTGTGATGAACCACGTTCTGGAAGAACTATTTTTACGAGAACGATGATCCTTGCGATCGCACAACCCTTGTGTGCTATTTGCATTCATTGGGTAAGGTGAACGATAATGCCAGAAGCACCACAGATGCGATTGGTGAATTTGGTTGGGAACCATCTCCTCACCTTCCATATTCGCCAGACATAGCCCCTTCTGACTCATCGTTTCCTATCTCTTTAACAACACTCAAAGAGAAGTGTTTAATGAGAAGCTTCTCTTAGTGACTATCTACGAAGTGTATAGAGAAGGTATTGTATTGTGCCCAAAAATTCGATACCGAGTTTTCACCGGAAATACATGTTTCGGGACCTCCGGAATCCAAAAAAAGCATTTTCAGAAATCTGTCTGTGTGTGTCTGTGGGCAGCATAGCTCAAAAACGAAGAGTGCATCAAAAACCAAACTTGATATTTAGGTTTGGAATCTTCCAAGAATGCGATAGGAGGATTTTCAAGAAAATCCTTCCACCCCCAACTACCCTTTACATGGAACTTTTTTTGAAATGTTTATTTTCTCAAAAATGCCGTATATTAAAGATATTTACCTCACAAATAAAATGTATATATTGAATTTTCTGGGAATAGCTTTTGTTTATTCTGGATGAATTTTGCTTAATTTGGCATAACTAGTAAACTGTAAGAGATAGACAAAAACTTACTATACCGAAAAAGTAGATCTTATTAAAACGACCAGTTATGTCATATAATTTTTTTCGTAAAGCTTACCGTTTTCGAGGTACTCATTAGCTTCAGTTGTGAAGTACTTACACTTTTCTATGACTGGAGTGTCGGTTTTTTTTTTTAACTCCTGGCAAAGCACAGAAGCGATTTGCAATGGAAATCGCATGACGACAGCTTTTAAAACATTTCACTATCGCATTCTGGTGCATTCCCTAAGTTTCACTCTACTTAAAAGGAAGTAAGTAATAAAACTCTGCTAATGTTCATCTCGATTAGCGTGGTGTTGAAATTATCTTTTGTAGAGTAGCTAGAGAAAGTAATGTGAGTGTAACATATCAGATTTTTTTCTAGCGCAATTCTACAGAGAGGCATTAAGCGCTACCTAAACCCTGGCAGGCAATCATTAGCAAGAATGGTGGTAACATCAATGAGTGGGTGATTATTGACTTACGATGCAGTGTATTTCTACTTTCCCTAGCCCCATAGATATAGAGAATGTATTGTAATGCGCCCAAAAATTCGATACCGAGATGTCACCGGTAATACATGTTTTGGGGTCCCCTGAGTCCGAAAAAAGCATTTGTAAAATAAGGTCTGTGTATGTGTGTGTCTGTGGACAGCATAGCCCCAAAACATAAAGACCGTTAAATGCCAAACTTGCCATTTAGGTTTAGTATCTTCCAAGAATGCGACACGAAGATTTTCAAAAAAAATCCCCCCACCACGAACTACCCTTTACATGGAAAAAATTTCGAAAATTTTGATTTTCTTAGAAATGGCTCCAACGATTTTGATTAAAATCCCGTATATTAAAGCTATTTACGTCCGAAATAAAATGTATATCTCGAATTTTTTGGGAATACCCTCTGAAGACCTCTTTATTCTGGATGAATTTTGCTGAATTTTGCTCAACTGCTAAACCGTAACAGATAGAAAAAAACGTACTACCCAAAAAATGTACCTCATGACAAAACACACAATTTATGTCCTTTACGTTTTTGTTGTGAAGGTAACCGTTTTTCGAGATATTCCTTGTTATTGGTTTCAATTGTAAAGCACTTAAACTTTCCTCACACAGGCAGTGTCTATTTTTCTTTTCCTCTACTCCTGGCCTAGCAAAGAAGTGATTTGCAATGACAATCGCATAACGATAGATTTTAAAACATTTGACAATATCTTTATTTAGCATAGTGCATTCCCTTATTCCCTTCTACTTATAAGGAACTAAGTAATAACATTCTGCTAACATTTATCTTGATTAGCATTGTGTACAAAGAAGAATAATCTTTTGTAGGAGTTTTGTAGAGCAGCTAGAGAAAGTCATGTGAGTGTAATACCTCAGATTTTTTTTACTTTGTGTACACGTACTATATAGCGTATAGAATATATTAGTATATAGCGAATGTAGGTATTGTCATGCACCCAAAAAAGCATTTTTAGAAAAAGGTCCGTGTATGTGTCTGTGGATAGCATAGCTTAAAACGCAAAGACCGTTAGTACCAAACTTGATATATAAGTTTAGTATGTTCTAAAATCTTCTCACCCTAAAATATCCTTTGCGTTGTACATTTTTCGAATATTTTGATTTTCTCAAAAATGGCTGTAACGATTACGATTATAATACCTTATATTTAAGATATTTTTACGACAAACGAAATGAATATCTGGAATTCTATGAGAATAGCCTCTGAAGACCTCTTCATTCTGGATAACCTTTGTATAACTGGCAAACCATAAGAGGAATACAAAAGCTTACAACATAAACATTTAGATCTCATAAAAAACATACAATTTATGCTATATACATTACTTTTGAGGAGTTGATGGTTTTCGAGATATTCCGGAATATTTTAAATTTTTCTGGAATGGGAAGATATTTCTGTTCTTGTTTCTCGTTTGTTTATTCCTGGCAAACAAGGAGATTGGAATGTCGATTGTTTCACATAGCGACCGGCTTTTAACGACGAGTCTATCAATTTAATACGTGTATTTTCTTATTTCCCTTCTACTTACAATGAGCTAGTAACAAAACTAATTCTGCTGGTGGATATTTTGATTAGCATGATGTAGGTAGATTAATTTTTTAATAAAAGTTTAGTTTTGCGAACGTCTAGAACTCATTAGCAGAATGGAGCACATTATAATTTCTCCCTTCTACTTACAAGACACCAAGAAATAATGACTTTTTTTTGCTAGTGTTTATCTCGATTAGCAAGATGTAGATAGAAGAAAAAGTTTTCTAACAATAATTTGTTACAGAGGTATGGAGAAAGACATGTGAATGGAACACATTAGGTTTTTCTTGTTAATCCGTAGTGTATTGCAGTGTACTTTATACTAATAACATTACGGAATTTTAAAAGTATACGGACAAACACACTGTGTCATTTGTTTACTTCTCATACCCATAAGGTATGAATGAATTTTCGAAAATGATATATTGTAAGAATCGTTTTACTCATATTAAAGGAATTGGCATTAACTATTAGTTATACTAGTGACAATTGAGTAGCAGTTTTTGCTGCACTTATATGTACGAAACCCGTCTTTTTTCAACCCCCGATAGGCTATAAATAAAAGACAACTTGATAGAGAACAATTATTTTATTACAAAAAGTTTTGAACACTTATGGTTACTTTTCAACATAATCACCGAATATATTTAGATATTTATCGTACCTGTGCACAAGCTTGGCAATACCCGCTTCAAAAATATTGCCGCCAATGATTTCAAATGAGTATTGACGTTGTTTTGAAGATCTTCGTACTTTACAACGTTTGCGGAGAGCCATTCAAAACAAACGAAGAGGAATGCTGACTTCAGGAATTGTGTTGATCCATGACAACGCTCGTCCACACACTGCTGGCACAACCCATCGGCTCCTTGAACACTTTCAATGGGACATTATTGATCATCCGCCGTACAGTCCTGACCCAGCGACTTTCACCTTTTCCCTGAACTGAAGACGTGGCTAGGAGGGCAGCACTTTCAAACCAACGAAGATTTTCAAAACAACGTCAATGGTTATTTGAAGTCATTGGCGGCAGCATTTTTTGAAGCGGGCATTGTAAAGCTAGTGCACAGGTACGATAAATATCTCAAGCCTATCGTAGTATTAAAAAAAAAAAAAAAAAAAAAGGCCTTCGTAATTAGAATAGCATGTTTTCTTATGTGTCTCGCAAGAATTCGATGGAAAATTCCAGCGTGGTTCGACGGAAATGAACTTTGTCGGCTTTAGGAACTTGGAAACATTTAAACTCTAAAAATATAACGTTCAGAGTATCACTTTAAAAGATGATGTAAAATACTCCCCCCACTACTGTAATTTGCTCGTAATGTGTCTGCATAATGTTCAAGAGCTCCAAAGTGCGAATCTCAGTTAGGGTGAGGTTTGTAATTTCTCTGCATATAGTATGTACATAGTGTATAGAGAAGGTAATGCATTGCACCCAAAAATTCGATACCGGGATTTCGATACCGAATACATGCTTTAGAGTCCCCTGTATAAAAAATATGACGTGTTACACTCACATGACTTTCTCTAGCTGTTCTACAAGCTTCTTACATAAGATTATTCTTCTTTCTGCACTTTGCTAATCGTGGTACTCATTAGCACAATGTTCTTATTACTTAGTTCCTTATAAATATGGAGAAAATAAGGGAATACACTAGGCTAAACCGATAGTCAAATGTTTTAAAGCTGTCGTTATGCGATTGTCATTACAAATTGCTTCTTTTCTTGGCCAGGAGTAGAACAAAAGAAAAACGGACACTCCCGTCTGAGAAAAGTATAAGTACTTCACAACTGAAATCAATAACAAGGAATACCTCGAAAACGGTAAGCTCCACGAAAAAAATGTAATTGGCATAACTTGTGTATTTTAACAAGACCTAAATTTTTTGTACAGTAAGTTTTTGTCTATCTCTTACGGTTTACTAGTTATGCCAAATTAAGCGAAATTCATCCAGAATAAACAGGTCTTTAGAAGCTATTCCCAGAAAATTCAAGATAAACCTTTCATTTGTCAGGTAAATATCTTTAGTATACGACATTTTAATAAAAATCTCTAGAGCCATTTTTAAGAAAATAAAAATAATCGAAAAAAGTTCTATGTAAAGGGTAATTTGGGGTGGGGGGATTTTTCTCAAAATCTTCGTGTCGCATCCTTGGAAGATACCAAACTTAGATACCAAGTTCGGTATTTTAGCTAGTTTTCGTTTTAGAGTTATCGTGTTCACAGACACACGGCCACACGGACACACACACACACACACACACACACACACACAACCACGGACCTTTTTCTGAAAATGCTTTTTTTTTACAGGGGGTCCTAAAACATGTATTTCCGGTAAAATGTATCTCTATCCCTATGTATATTCTTATACGGGGCTAGAGAAAGTAAAAAGAATTTTTAGAAAAATATCCATATCTGTGTCTGCCTGTGTGTATGTGAGCACCATAGCTCAAAAACGAAATGTCCGTTAAATACCAAACTTGTTATATAAGTTCAGTATCTTCCAAGGATGCGACCGAAGATTTTCAAGAAAATCCCCTCAAAACAAACTACCATTTGTATGAAAAAATTGGATGTGTTCCATTCACATGACTCTCTCTCTCTACATCTCTGTAACAAATTATTGTCAATAAGCTCATTCTTTTATTTATTTGTTACTAATCGAGAAAAATTAGCAGAAATAGTCTTATAACTTGCTTTATTGTAAGTAGAAGCGAAATAAGGGAGTACCATAGGTTAAAGTGCAAGCCAAAAGCTGGTTGCTATGTGACTGATGTTCCTTTGTTTGTATGGACAGGAGCTGACAAATTCCTGTATGAGAAAAGTATAAGTTTTTCAAAGATGAAACTAAAACCAATCCATATTTCAAATACGATCAACTGCACCAAAATAAATGTATATAATATAAATTGGCTGTGCTCTATATTTTTTGTGTGTTAAGTTTTTGACCATCTCTTACGGTTGCGTATTTATGCAAAATGCATCCAGAATAAAGCAGTCTTCAGAGGCTATTCTTAGAAAATTCAAGATATACATTGTATTTGTCAGGTAAATATATTTAATATACGATATTTTAATCAAAATCATTAGAGCCATTTTTTAGAAAATCTAAACTTTAAAAAAAAGTACCATGTAAAGGGTAGTTGGGAGTGGCGGGATATTCTTGAAAACCTAAGTGTCGCATCCTTGGAAGATACCAAACCTAAATACCAAGTTTGGGTTTTATCGGACTTTTCGTTTGAGCTATGCTGCCCACAGACACACTCACACAGAGACACACACAGACAGACAGACACACACGGACATTTTTCTAAAAATGCTTTTTCTTGGATTCAGGAGGTCTCAAAATATGTATTTACGGGGAAATCTCGGAAAGAATTTTTGGGTACATTACAATACCTTCTCTATAGACAAAGTAAAAATGTTCGACAATTTGGATTTTCTCAAAAATGTCGTATGTTAAAATCGTTGTACGACAAATAAAATGTATATCTTGAATTTTCCGGGAATAGCCTCTGAAAACATTTTTATTCTGGATGAATTTTGCGTACTTGGTAAACCGTGAGAAATAGACAAAAACTCATTGAATAGAAAATTTAGAGCTCAGTAGAACACTCGGTTTATGTATATATACACTTTTTCGTGGAGTTGAGCGTTTTTGAGATATTCCTTGTTAATGGTTTCAGCTTAAAAAAAACATATACCTTCCTAATACAGGAAAGTGTCATCTTCTGTCCATACATACAAAGGAACTTCAATCACAGAGCAACCAGCTTTAGACTATCACTTTAGCCTATAGTACTCCCTTATTTCCCTCCTACTTACAGGGAAGCAAGTAATAAAACGATTTCTACTAATTTCTTTCTTGATTACCGTGAATTAAATAAAAGAATAAGCTTTTTAATAATACTTTCCTGTAGAGAGGAAGAAAAAGTCATGTGAATGGAACACATAATATTTTATTTGTTTTACCTACACACAAAATTCGATTCAAGTAAAGATGGGCATCCTTGTTAACCTTTTCATTGCTAACATATTTTTAGACGAGAAACACCCCCTTGACACTATAGTGAACAATCTGATGTGTTCTATTCACATCTCTGCAACAAATTATATTGGTCAAAAGCCTATGCCTCTAATTACTTCATGCTAATGGAGAAAAAATTACCAGAAACTGGTTGCTATCTGACAGAAGTTTCTTTGTTTGTACAGACAGATATTGACAAATTTCTATATGAGAAAGGTACAAGTTTTTCAAAGCTCAAACCCAAAACAAAGAAATATCTCAAAAATGATCAACTCCACGCAAAAAATGTATATAACATAAATAGTGTGTTTTAATGTGCTCTACATTTTTGTGTGATAGGTTTTTGTCCATCTCTTACGGTTTAGTAGTTATGCAAAATTTCGTAAAATTCATCCAGAATAAAGTAGTCTTCAGAGACTATTCCCAGAAAATTCAAGATATACATATTATTTGTCAGGTAAACATCTAAAATATACGATATTTTAATCGAAATCATTAGAGCCATTTTTAAGAAAATAAACATTTTCGAAAAAACTTTCATGTAAACGGTAGTTGTATGTGGAGGGATTTTTCTCAGAATCTTCGTGTCGCATCCCTGGAAGATAAATAAACTTAAATACCAAGTTTGATAGTTTACCGACTTTTCGTTTTTGAGTTATCGTGTTCACGGACACACACACGGACCTTTTTTCTGAAAATATTTTTGTTGGATACAGGGTACCCTATAGCATATATTTCCGGTGAAATCTCGGTATGGATTTTTTTGGTGGAGTGTAATGACCTCTCTATGCATTATGTACACAGTACGTGTAGAGATAGTTAAAACCTGATGTGTTCCATTCACATGACTTTCTCTATATCTGCAATAAATTATTTTTAAAAAGCTTATGCTTCTAATTACTTCCTGCTAATCGAGAAAAAAAATTAGCACAAGTAGTCTTATTTCTTTTTTCCTTGTAAATAGAAGCGAAATAAGGGAGTGCCATAGGTTAAAGTGATAGTCAAAAGCTGGTTGCTATGTGACTGAAGTTCCTTTGTTTGTATGGACACGAGTTCACAAAGTCCTGTATGAGAAAAGAATGTGTTTCACAGCTGAAACCAAAAACAAAGAAAATCTCAAAGGCAACCAACTCCACGAAAAATATGTATATAACATAAACTGTGTGCTTTAAAGTGCTCTACATTTGTTGTGGGGTAAGCTTTTGTCCATCTCTTACGGTTTAGCAGCTATACAAAATTCCGTAAAATTGACCCAGCATAAAGTAGTCTTCATAAGCTATTCCCAGAAAATTCAAAATATACATTTTATTTGTCAGGTAAATATCATTAATATGCGATATTTTAATCAAAATTGTTAGAGCTATTTTTTAGAAAATCAAAATTTTTGAAAAATGTTCTATGTAAAGGGTAGTTGGGGGTGGAGGTATTTTTCTCAAAATCTACGTGTCGCATCCCTGGAAGATACTAAACTTAAATACCAAGTTTGATATTTTACCGACTTTTCGTTTTTGAGTTATGTTTACAGGCACACGGACACACGGACATACACACGGATCTTTATCCGAATTTTTTTTTTTTGGTATCGATTTTTTTGGTGGAGTGTAGTGCCTTCTCTATGCATTATGTACACAGTACGTGTAGAGATAGTAACAATTGATAAAAAGCCGAAGTTTGATTATGACCAGTAACAATAAAATGTGTGTATTTCAAGTAGAAAATACAATCATATGCAATAATATCTAAAAAAAATGGAGCATTTGTAACATTTTTCAAAATTTACCAAACAGGTCTCCCACCTGCCCCGTCATCCAGGAGTGCAGGACCACCGATTATTTAACCTGGGCGCTCCCTTTCCTACACCAAAGGCGAGATACAACACCCGGCTGCTCTTCCCACACCCCACCAACAGCATATTTCTAGCAGAGTGAAGCTTGACTCAGACCGAATGACTTACTGTTTTGCTTTACTTTATATACACGGATATTCAAAAAGAGAGAACAGATTTCAAACATTTATTGCTTCCAATCTACAAAAGAGAGAAACATGCTTCCAACGTTCATGGAGAGAGAAAAGTGTAAAATGTTATAATATGCATTCAATATGAGCAGTGTGTGTTACACGACATATTTTGAAACGGTGGAACATTTCTTGCCACACACGAATCAGCTGGCCTCCAGTTATCGAATTTACAGCGTCAACAATTCGATGTCATAGAGTTCTAAGAGCGTCAGGCGTAGGAGGGATAAAAACATGGTCTTTTACGTAACCTCATAGTTAAAAAGCATGCGGAGTGAGATCTGGAGACCTGGGTGGCGATAAAGTTGATGTTATGTTCTTTCTCTTACAATCCAAAGTTCTGGAAATGTGTTATTCAAGAAACGTAGGGCGTGGTAAGTGAAATGAGGTGGGGCACCATCTTGCAGGAAGTTGAAGTCATCTGAATCTTCTTCAAGTTGGGGAAATAACCAGTTTTCAAGCATGTCTGCAAAGTTAGTCCTGTCACAGTTTTCTCTATGAAAAAGAAAGGCCCATACACCTTGGTTACAGATATCGCACAGAAGACGTTCTGCTTTGGTGAATCTTTTTTATGCTGAATAACTGCCCTAGGATTTTCACTTGCCCAAATTTATACTTAGGACGATTAACTTTACCAGAAAGATGAAAAGTGCATTCATCGGAAAAAAATTAATCGTTGAGTAAAATTGTATTTTTCCAATTCTTCTAACATGCCAATGCACAATTCGTACATTTTGTTGTGGATATAATGCTTGCAATAACTGCAGTTTGCATGGCTTCAGATACAGTTGACGAATGTTAAGGTCCATGCTTGCTCGTGATGTGGATTTCTTAGGCTCCTTTCGTATAGTGTACGAATACGCTCGACATTCACGTCCGATGTGCGAGGACGTCCCGTGCTTTTCCTTTTGCAAATGCAACCATCTTCTACGAATTTTCGATGCTTATGACGCGGCGGTTGTTTATTAAATTGACGGCGAAATGCTTGTTGAACTGCAACAGTGGACTCTAGTTTTGCTAATTGCAGCACACAAAATGATTTCTCTTGTGGTGTCGCCGCCATTTCACTACAAACATACAGACAACAGCGCCAATGTGGCAGTGATTAGAACTTCTACTTTTCTCTCTCCATGATCGTTGGGATCATGTTTCTATCTTCTGTAGTTTGAAGGCAATAAATGTTTGAAATCTGTTCTTTCAATTTGAATAACTCTGTATTACTCGGAATTAACGTAAACAGTCCGTGAGAGTCGACATATATAAATGATTTAAAATTTTCTAAGACTTACAATCGCTCAAACCTAGAGTTATCTAGACTGTAGCATTAAAAGGGTTAAGGATACAACTTGTGCGCCATGAAAATCCTCTGCTAAACGACAAAGTTGATAAGTATTTCTAACATCTCTATTATGCTACTACAAAACAATAGAGAACTTCGTCCTGATGTTGCGAAACACGTAAATAAGCTCATTAAATCACCTACAAAGTTTGAAAGCCTAAGTTCTATGCTATGCATGACATTTGAATGCTTCTCCCAGCTTATGAGATGAAGCAAAATCCATGAATTTCAAAGCAGAGAGAGAGAGAGAGAGAGAGAGAGAGAGAGAGAGAGATCTATGAATATAACTACACACTCATTCATGTAGCAAAACAAGCCAAAAGTCTCAACTTGGTTGCAGAGTAAAGATAGAGCAGCAGTCTAAAACGGCGTCACGTCAGCGATTCCCTTTGATTGGCCCACGACGTCATGCTTTAATATTTGTGTAACCATGACAACAGAGGATGATTTCAATTTGAATGAGAATGTACCTCACTTCGCCCTGGCTTCTTTATATGTCAATATAGCATAAAGCTGAGCGAATAAGCAGTTCATACATGATACATGATGCTTCAGTAATCAATGTTGCTCCATGGCCAACATTAGCATACACAGCTGACTTTATCCACCTGCACAGCCATAAACTTCTCAACCAAGAAGGGAAAAAAGAAATCTCTCCTTATATTCCTCTGATCCTTATTGCTACTGTTAGCTTCTTTAGTTCTGCCTCCTTTCTGCCTTGCCTCTTTTATTCTTTTATCTTAGTTACATACTAGCTTCTTAAACCCCTCTTCTTCTTGTTCTTTACTTTTTATTTTACTCTAAATGTAACTTTCTTTACATTCATCATTTCTTTCATCCCCTCTTTTTACTTTATCTACATGTAAACGTCGGTAAAATACCAAACTTGATATTTAAGTTTAGTACCTTCCAGGGGTTCGACAAGAAGATTTAGAGCAAAATCCTCCTACCCCAAATTGCCCTTTACATGAAACGTTTTTCGAAAATTTTGATTTTCTTAAAAATGGCTAACGATTTTGATTAAAATATCGTATACTAAAGATATTTACCTGACAAATAAAATGTGTATCTTGAATTTTCTGGGAATGGCTTCTAAAGACCTGTTTATTCTGGATGAATTTTTCTTAATTTGGCATAACTAGTAAACCGTAAGAGATAGACAAAAACTTACTATACAAAAAATGTAGGCCTTGTTCAAATATACAACTTACGTCATATACAATTTTTTCGTGGAGCTTACCGTTTTCGAGGTATTCATTATTATGAGTTTCACTGTGAAGTACTTATACTTTTCTCAGATGGGAGTGTCCGTTTTTCTTTTGTTCTACTCCTGGCCAAGAAAAGAAATGATTTGTAATGACAATCGCATAACGACAGCTCTTAAAATATTTGACTATCGGTTTAGCCTAGTGTATTTCCTTATTTTCTTCCTACTTATAAGGATCTAAGTAATAAGAACATTGTGCTGAATACCTCGATTAACAAGGTGCAGAAAGAAGAATAATCTTATGTAAGAAGTTTGTAGAACGGCTAGAGAAAATCATGTGAGTGTAACACATCAGATATTTTTTTTTTATACAGGGTACCCTAAAACACATATTTCCGGTGAAATCTCGGTATCGAATTTTTTGGTGGAGTGCAATACCTTCTCTATACACTGTACATAGTACGTGCAGAGAAAGTAAAAACGTAAACATTTCTCATACGGGATTTTGTCTACTCTTGTCCACACAAGCAAAGGAACTTTATTTTGACTCATATTTTAGCCTATGGTACTCCCTTAATACCCTTCTGCTTGCATGGAAGCAAGTAAAGGTTATTTTCTAATTATTTCTCCATTAGCTTGAAGTAAAGAGAGGAATAAGCTTTTTAACAATAATTTGTTGTAGAGACAGTCATGTGAATGGAACATTTCAAAATTTGTCATATTTTGGTATGTTATTACACATAACAACCCCTAATGGACATAGTGCAAGTAAATCTTATATTAAATAGAGTTATACGTCTTTTGACTCTCCTGAAAATAGTTAGAAAGTGACTTTTGTGGAATTTGAAACTAAGATTCTCATTTGTTCCCGTTGATCTTGCCCTACTCACCAGTCTCATACTTCTTTTTTAACTCATTCATCGTTCATTGTACTCAGGGTTTTTAAAGTTCTCATATTCCTTTGTGTTTTCTTGATTTATTCATAACATTCCTAACTACGTAACATTCACAACTTTTCACTTCTCAGAACTTAAGATACCTTTCAAACTTCATAACATTTTCCACCCATTCCTGTCTTTCATTCTCTTTCCATCCTTCCCTGACGTCAATATTCTCGCTTTGGTGTCTGTTTTATGATTTCCCCCTTTATTAAACGAGGTGATGCAAAGGTTGTTTGGGGCAGAAAGTGAATGCAATATCATTAGATGATGTCCTATCTGTTAAAAATCTGATCTGTTGAATTCACATGACTTTCTCTATATTTTTGAAACAATTTTCTTCATATTAATCGATAAAAAATCAAAGAAATAGTCCTATTACGTGCTTCCTTGTAAGTAGAAGCGAAATAGGTTAAAGTGATAGTTGAAAACTGGTTGCTATGTGACTGATGTTGCTTTGTTTGTATAGACAGGAGTTGACAAATTCCTGTAAAAGAAAATTGTGTTTTTTAAAGCTGAAACCAAAAAAGAGGAGTATCTAAAACGATCAACTCCACGAAAAAAATGTATATAACATAAATTGTGTGTTTTAACGTGCTCTACATTTTTTGTGTGGTAAGTTTTTGTACAACTCTTACGATTTAGCAACTATGCAAACTTTCATAAAATTCATCCAGAATAAAGTAGTCTTCAGAGACTATTCCCAGAAAATTCAACATATATATTTTATTTGTTAGGTAAATGTCTTTAATATACGATATTTTAATCAAATTCGTTAGAGCCATTTTTAAGAAAATTAAAATGTTCGAAAAAAAGTTCCATACAAAGGGTAGTTTGGGGTGGGGGGATTTTCTGCAAATCTTCGTATCGTATCCCTGGAGGATACTAAACTTAAATACCAACACGGACACACGGACATGGACTTTTTTCTGAAAATGTTTTTTTTTTTTTTTTTTATATATTTGATAAAGGGGACCCTACAACATATATTTTCGGTGAAAACTCGGTGTCGAATTTTTGGGGCAATACCTTCTCTATACATTATGTACTATATATTACGTGTAGAGAAAGTAAAAAAGAGTTATAGAGAACTTGAGCGATAGGTGCATCAGCTTTGTCAGACTTGAGTATTTCCTGGTCGAAGCACTTCATTTGAATGACTCTGATAGCGAAGGTGTGAGTGAAGTAGTTCATTTAAGTTATTTTCTTAATATGACAACGGTTACTATGTACGCACGTTTTCTTGGACTGCGTAGTCTTTATTCGGTAGATTTTGCAAAATTTCGGAAGCAGAGTACATTGAGAATTGAGGTATGCTATACACATATATATAGGGACTTTAACGCTAAGCTTTCATTGTCTGTGGATCCCAGAGGTCATGCGCATAAGCGTGCGCTGTTTCCCCATATTTAGGACTGACACCCCCTAGGACTTTTCTTGCAATGCCTAGGGGTCAAGCCTGTGGAGCAGCCAGCGGCACGAAACCACAGAATGGAGAACCTGGAACAAGATGTTGATCCATAGCCAGGCATTAGGCGTCAGGAAGAGGGTGATATGAAATGCAAACGAAATGGATATTAGGAAAGATGATAATCGAGCAGTTGGTGGAAAGTGTGGCGGAGGAAACCGGGGGACCCGGAGAAAACCCGTCCAGACCGCTTCGTCCACCATAAATGCACACGCGGGTGTTTGGGATCGAACCCGGACCGTGAGCGCTCTAACCACGGCGCCGCAAATTAAACTTGTTCGCGGTAAATTAAGTAACCTATTCCTCATAATAGCCGAGGGCCTCAAATTAAGACACTTTCTTTGGTTGACAACACTGCGGAAAGACAGGTGATGTACTTTCTCATCTTCCCACTACCTAAAACTAGCGACCAAGAATAACTGAGCGCATAGTACTTGGGTAAAATCGTGTCAACTTCTAGTTTAAAATTAACGGGAGCTCCGGTTTGTGTTAATCATGCATTTTATAATTTATGTTTTTAAACTATCAAGTTATATTCTGTGGCAAATTTTTTGTAATTACTTTTGTTAACGGAGAAAAATAAATTAATTATTTAACTGCTTTAATGTTAACAATTTCTGATATTTTCCACGATTTTGCATGGGTGCAAAATTTCGGTACGAAATGTTTACGAAAATGTCCGTGTGCTTGTGTGTGTGTGTCTCTGTGTATGTGTCTATGAAGCAACTAATATACAAAATCAGTAAAATACTAAACTTTGCATTTAAATTTAGTATCCTCCAAGGATGCAACACGAAGATTTTGAAGAAAACCCTCGCCCCCAACTAACCTTTATATTAAAAAAAAAGAAAAAAAAATAAAAAGTTTAGATTTTCTCAAATATAACTAACGATTTTCATTAAAATACCGTATATCAAAATATTTAGTTGACCAATAAAATGTTTAGTTTGAAATTTCTGGTAATGATATTGCTGAATTTTGCAAACAGATAAACCGTAACAGATAGACAAAAACTTATCACACAAAAATATAAATCCCGTTAAAACACAATTTATATTATACACATTTTTACATCGAATTTACCTCTTCAGAGATATTTCTTGTTATTGGTTACTTTTCTAATACGGGAAGCTGTCAACTCCTAGACATACAAGAAATGGATTTAAACCACATGGAACAGGTCTTTAAAAGACTTGATTATCGCTTTATCCTAGAGTAATTTCTTACTTTTCATCTACATAAAAAGAAGCAAATAATAATATCAATTCTTCATCAGCATGATGTAAATAAAAGAATAGGTTTTTTTTAAGAAAAGTTGGTTTGTGAAACAGCTAAGCAAATTCAGCTAAATGAAACACATCACTATGTTTTTTAAATTTATGGAAGTGCTCAAGTACTGTATTCCACCCAAAAATTCCATGTCGATATTTCACCGGAAATACACGTTTTAGAACCCCCTGAATCCAAAAAAAGCACATCCAGAAAAAGGTCCGTGTGTGTGTCCGTGTGCCTGTGAACACGATAACTCAAAAACGAAAAGTAGCTAAAATACCAAACTTGGTATTTAAGTTCAGTATCTTCCAGGGATGCGACAAGAAGATTTTGGGGAAAATCCCCCCACCCCAAACTACCCTTTACATGGAACTTTGTTCGAAAAGTTTGATTTTCTTAAAAATAGCTCTAACGATCTTGATTATAGTATCGCATATTAAATATATTTACCTGACAAATAACATGTATATCTTGAATTTTCTGGGAATAGCTTCTAAAGCCCTGTTTATTCTGAATGAATTTTGCTTAATTTGGCATAACTAGTAAACCGCAAGAGATAGACAAAAACTTACTATACAAAAAATGTAGGACTTGTTAAAATACACAACTTACGTCCTATTCTTTGTTTCGTGGAGCTTACCGTTTTCAAGGTAGTCATAGCTATTAGTTTCAGTTGTGAAGTGCATCTACTTTTCTCAGCAGTTTTTCTTTTGATCTACTCCCGTCCAAGAAAAGGAGCGATTTGTAATGACAGTCGCATAACGACAGCTTTTAAAACATTTGACTATCGATTTAGCCTAGTGTATTCCCTTATTTTCTTCCTACTTATAAGGAACTAAGTAATTAGAACATTGTGCTGAATACCTCGATTAACAAGGTGCAGAAAGAACAATCATCTTATGTAAGAAGTTTGTAGAACGGCTAGAGAAAGTCATGTGAGTGTAACATCAGATTTTTTTTTATATATTATGTGTTAAATTCTAAAATGTGAATGTTAAATAAAGTGCATTTCAGACAAGTTAAAATTAGTGAAGTTTCCAGTGTGTTTTCTCGGTTGTAATGTTTTAAAAGTCTTCTTATGATGCGAGTTTTATGTATTACCCACTAGTGAAACCTTCAAAATAGTTCCCAAATTGCCGACTAATTAAAATTGTTATTGTGGCCACGAGTGCGAAGTTACTGGAGGCTGCGCATCCCGGCCATTTTACCTGCCACCGGGATCGTTAGCACCTTCGGCTAGCCCTTTAGAACAAATTGCCCGCGCAATAATAATAATTGTGTACGCCTACCCGCAGTGTGGAACTTTCTTTATGGCGGGTTTCGTATAGCTTCCCCTTCGAGAAAATTTCGCGTAGTGTTGCGGGGCCTGTTAAAGTGGCTGCTAGCGCCTAGGAGAAGTCAAAAAGACGGTGACAGAAGTTGCAGTTTGCTGAGATACACGCAATGAATAATGTTTTTTCGAAGCAATTAGACATATTCTCTACTAGACCTATAATTAATCTGGAGGGTAGGTATATATTTGAGGTCACCAAGGTTTTCAAATTTAAAAATCTGATGTGTTCCATTCACTTGACATTCTCTACAGCTCTGCAATTACTTCATGCTAATCGAGAAAAAAGTAGTAGAAATAGTCTTATTACCTGCTTCCTTGTAAGTAGAAGCGAAATAAGGTTAAAGAGATAATCAAAAGCTGGTTGCTATGTGACTGAAGTTCCTTTGTTTGTATGGACATGAGTTTCACAAAGTCCTGTATGAGAAAAGTATGTT
Organism: Hymenopus coronatus; assembly: GCA_030762935.1. Classification (NCBI taxonomy): domain Eukaryota; kingdom Metazoa; phylum Arthropoda; class Insecta; order Mantodea; family Hymenopodidae; genus Hymenopus; species Hymenopus coronatus. The sequence continues at coordinate 40,891,971 of CM060880.1, forward strand.
TTTATAGCTGAAACCAAAAACAAGGAATATCTCAAAAACAATCAACTCCACGAAAAATATGTATATAACATAAATTTTGTGTTTTAAAGTGCTCTACATTTGTTGTGTGGTAAGTTTTTGTCCATCTCTTACGGTTTAGCAGTTATGCAAAATTCCGTAAAATTAACCCAGAATAAAGAAGTCTTCAGAGGCTATTCTCAGAAAATTCAAAATATACATTTTACTTGATAGGTAAATATCTTTAATATACGACGTTTTAATCAAAATCGTTAGCCATTTTTTCAGAAAATAAAAATTTTCGAAAAAAAGTTTCATGTAAAGGGTAGTTTGAGGTGGGTGTTTTTTCTCAAAATCTTCATGTCGCATCCCTGGAAGATACTAAACTTAAATACCAAGTATGGTATTTAACGGTGTTTTCGTTTTTGAGCAATGCTGTTCACAGGCACACACACACATGGACCTTTTTCCAAAAATGCTTTTTTTTGGATTCAGCGGACGCAAAACATGTATTTCCGGTGAAATCTTGGTATCGAATTTTTGCGTGCAATACACAATACCTTCATATACTATAAAACATGAATGTGTACATATTACGTGTAGAGAAAGTAAAAGCATATTCTTATATAATATACAATATGATAATAGAGATTAACATTAGCAGAAATTGTCTTAGTTATTGTTTCCTTGTAAGCAGATGGAAAATAAGGGAATACACTAGGCTAAAAATATAGTCAAATGTTTTAAAAGTTGGTTATCATGTGGTTGAAATTGGTTTCTATGCAGGACCTGGAGAAAAGTGTGAGAAAAGTTTAAGTATTTTAAGTCTGAAACAAATAACTTGAAATATCTCATAAATGGCCAGCTGTACGGAAAGAACATAGGTATATAATATAAATTGTTTTAACGAGATCTGCATTATTTAAGTAGTACGTTTTTGTCTATCTTTTGCGGTTTACCATTTATGCAAAATTCATCAAAATTTAATTCAAAATCTTCTCGGGCTTCTAGCCAGGTAAAAACTTGGCTTGATACCTGGCTAGAAGCCCGAGAAGATTTTGAATTAACACGTCTCCAGGAAAGCTTCAGTTCTTATTTCATCAACATTTATCAAAAATGAAGTGGTCTTTAGAGACTATTCCCAGAAAATTCAAGTGATACATTTTATTTGCCATGTAAAATTCTTTAACATACGATATTTTAGTCAATTATTTTTTCCATGTAAAGGGTAATTTAGGGATGCCGATTTTTCTCAAAAGCTTAATGGCACATCCCTGGAAGATACTGAACTTAAATACAAAGTTTGGTATGTTAGCAACTTTTCGTTTTTGAGTTATCGTATTCACAGATACACGGACACATCTCTTACATGGACATTTTTTCGCAATTTTTTATTTTCACGAAGTTGGCTGTAAAGATTTTGATTAAAATATACTATATTAAAGGCATTTACCTCACAAATAAAATGTATATCATGAATTTTCTGGTAATAGCCTCTGAAGGATAGTTTATTTTGGGTGAATTTTACTAAATTTTGAATAACTGCTAAACCATAAGATATGGACAAAAACTTAACACACAAAAAATGTAGAGCACGTCAAAACATACAATTTATGTCATATACATTTTTTCGTGGAGTTGATCATTTTTTAGATATTGCTCGTTATTGGTTTCACATTTAAAAAATGCATACCTTTCTTATATAGGAATTTGTCAACTCCTATCCATACAAACAAAGGTACTTCAGTCTCATAGCAACAAGCTTTTGACTATCACTTTAAACTATGGTAATTCCTCATTTCCCCTCTACTTGCATGTATGCAAGTAATTCTGCTAATTTTTTCTCAATTAGCATGAAGTAAATAGAGGCATATGCTTTCTAATAATTATTTGTTGCTGAGATGTAGTGACAGTCGTGTGAATGGAGCACATAATATTATTTTTACTTTCTCTATCCCCATAAGTACAATGTACATAGGGATAGAGAAGTATCGTATACCACCCAAATATTCGATACCGAGATTTCACCGGAAATACATGTTTTAGGACCCCCTGTATCCAAAAAAATGCATTTTCAGAAAAAGGTCATGTGTGTGTGTCCGTGTGTCTTTGAACACGATAACTGAAAAACGAAAAGTAGCTAAAATACCAAACTTGGTATTTAAGTTTAGTATCTTTCAGGGATGCGACACGAAGATTTTGAGAAAAGTCACCCAAACCCAAACTACCCTTTACATGGAACTTTTTTAGAAAATTTTGATTTTCTTAAAAACAGCTCTGACGATATTGATTAAAATACCATATATTAAAGACATTTACCTAACAAAAAAAATGTGTATCTTGAATTTTCTGGGAATAGCTTCTGAAGACCTGTTTATTCGGGATGAATTTTGCTTAATTTGGTATAACTAGTAAACCGTAAGAGATAGACAAAAACTTGCTGTATAAGAAATGTAGGTCTTGTTAAAATACACAAGTTATGCCAATTACATTTTTTTCGTGGAGCTTACCCTTTTCGAGTTATTCCTTGTTATTGATTTCAGTTGTGAAGTACTTATACTTTTCTCAGACGGGAGTGTCCGTTTTTGTTTTTATCTACTCCTGGCCAAGAAAAGAAGGGATTTGTAATGACAATCGCATAACGACAGCTTTTAAAACATTTGACTATCGGTTTAGCCTAGTGTATTGCCTCATTTTCTCCCTACTTATAAGGAACTAAGTAATAAGAACATTGTGCTAATAAGTACCTCGATTAGCAAGGTGTAGAAAGAAGAAGAATCTTATGTATGAAGTTTATAGAACGGATCACAACTTTCTCTAACTCATTATATTTTGTTTTCCATTACAACAGATTTTGTTACACCTACCGGACTGTGCAAATATGTCGAGTTAGTGGTTTCTACGCGATGTTGCAGCCCCGTCTCTTCCATTATTAACTTTCGTGTTGAATTTCAATAAACGCACAGCAATCAGATATCCCTTTAGGGTCCGAAGTTTGGACCTAGTTTGCTTCTATGCCTCTGAATACCTATGGAGAGACGTGCGGGTAGATGTGCATATCTATAACTTCCATCTCTCTGTCGCAGTCACCAGGTACCTCCATAAACACGATACGCTGTCATTTATTCAAAGCCATTTTCTAAACAATCTTCCCTTTCAATCAATTAGTTTACGTAATATTTATTGCATTTAGGTTATATTTACAATTGATTAAAAAACAGCTAGTGTGTTACACTCACATAACTTTCTCTAGCTACTCTACAAACAAACTTCTTACAAAAATAGCATTCTTTTTCCAACACCATGCTAAAAGAGACAAACATTAGCAGAATTTTATAACTTAGTTCCTTATAAGTAGACTAGGCTAAAAGTGATAGCCAAATTTTTAAAAGCTGTCATTATGTAATTGTTATTGCAAATCGCTTCTTTGCTTGGCCAGAAAACAGTAGAACAAAAAAATTTGATGTGTACCATTCACATGACTTTCTCTATATCCCTTATACTTCTATTTACTTTATGCTAATTAGAAAAAATGACCAGAAATACTCTTATTACTTGCTTCCTTGTAAGTAGAAGCGAAATAAGGGAGTACCATAGGTTAAAGTGAAGTCAAAAGCTGGTTGCTATGAAGATCCTGTATGAGAAAAGTATAAGATTTTCATAGCAGAAACCACAAATAAGGAATGTCTCAAAAACGACGAACTTACGAAAAAAAATGTATATAACATAAATTGTGTGTTTTAACCTGCTCTACATTTTTTGTGTAGAAAGTTTTTGTCCAACTCTTACGGTTTAGCAGTTATTCAGAATTTAGTAAAATTCATCCAGATTAAACCACTCTTCACAGGCTATTCTCAGAAAATTCAAGATATCCATTTTATTTGTCAGGTAAATATCTTTAATATACGAAATTTTAATCAAAATCGTTAGAGCCATTTTTGAGAAAATCAAAATTTTCGAAAAACGTTCCTTGTAAAGGGTAGTTTTGGGGTTGGGGATATTTCTCAAAATCTTCGGGTCGCATCCCTGGAACACACGGACACATTGACACACGGACACACAGACACGGACCTTTTTGTGAAAATGCTTTTGTTGGATATTGGGGACCCTAAAACATATTATTCCGGTGAATTCTCGACATCGTTTTTTTTGGTGCATTACCTTCTCTATCACTATGTACATTGTATATATGGGGCTAGAGAAAGTAAAAATATGATGCCTTCCATTCACATGCGCTCGCACACACACACACACACACACACACGGACCTTTTTCCAAAAATGTTTTTTTGGGATTCAGGGGGACCCAAAGCATGTATTTCCGGTGAAATCTCGGTATGGAATTTTTGGGCGCAATACAATACCTTCTCTATACACTATGTACATAGTACGTATAGAGAGAAAGTAAAAAGAGAGAAAAAAAATTAAAAAATACATACAAATTAGATTAAATTTAATTGTTTCCCCGCTCTAAGTCGTTTACTAATGCTTGCTGAGAGCCAGCAAATATAAAATGGTAACCACTTATTTCTAAAAACGTATGGTGAGATACTTAAAAGTTATGGCGAAACAGTCTCCAAAATAAAGAGCGGAAACAAACAAAAATCTGATGTGTTGCATTCACATGACTTTCTCTACTTCTGTGTAACAAATTATTGTTAATAAGCTTATTCTTCTATTTACTTCAAGCTAATCGAGAAAAAATGAGCAGAAATAGTCCCTTTACTTGCTTCCTTGTAAGTAAAAGTGAAATATGGGAGTAGCATAGGTTAAAGTGAAGTCAAAAGCTGGTTACTAGGTGACTGAAGTTCCTTTGTTTGTATGGATACGAGTTGACAAATTCCTGTATGAGAAAAGTACAAGTTTTTCAAGGCAGAAACCAAAAACAAGGAATATCTCAAAAACGATCAACTCCACGAAAAAAACATATAACATAAATTGTGAGTATTAATGTGCTCTACATTTTTTGTGTAGTAAGTTTTTGTCAATTTCTTACGGTTTAGCAATTATGCAAAATTCCTCCAGAATAAAGTAGTCTTCAGAGACTATTCCCAGAAAATTCAAGATATACACATTATTTGTCAAGTATATATCTTTAATATATGATATTTTAATCAAAATCGTTACAGAAACTTTTTAGAAAATCAAAATTTTTGAAAAATTTTCCATGTGAAGTGCAGTTGGGGGTGCGGGGATTTTCTTGAAAATCTTCGTGTCACATCCTTGGAAGATACCAAACTTAAATACCAAGTTATTTACATACATATGCACTATGTACACAGTACCTGCAGAAAAAGTAAAAAGAGAGAAGAAACAATCATAAAATAATACAAATTAGATTAAATGTAATTGTTACGAGCTCTACGTTGTTTAGTAATGTTTGCTGAGGGCCAGAAAATTTAAAACTGGTAACCACTTATTTCTATAGACATATGGTGAGATTGTTTCTCCATAACTTTTAACTGTCTCCAAATTATAGAAGAGAAACAAAAACAATACCAGTTTCTCTGCAGTATATAACTATGGAAAACAAAAGCCTTTTGAAATGCATACGGCGTAACATAAAGCAAGGAAACTGAAAGCGGAAAATCAGGAGGTACTTTGACAATTAACGTGAAAACGCTCAAGTGGAAGAATATTGCTGATGGGATCACAAAGGCTCGCTCTGACTTCAGATCGATGGACGGCATTAACCACAAAATGGAATCTGTTCCACGGCACAAAATTCGATACATCGAGAATGACCTCGTTCCGTCTGCATTCAGAAGGCACTGATAATAATTCATAGGTCACTGAGATTCGTGCTACTGGCTGCGTGTGCAATTTTGATCACGGTGAGAGTATAGCATAGGTGTAATGTAGAGTCCACTGGGCTTGCTGATATATTTACCAGTTTGTTGAGTAAATTAATCAACATGCTGCAGAGAGACTGCAACCACTGCCTCAAAAATGACCTTCAGCTTGGATACGCCCCTGTACATTCTAACTCTGAGAAACATTCAAAAAAATGGATAATCAAATGAAGATCGTAAAAACACCACTTAAAAACTTTGTAGGTAAATTGAAGTAAAAAAAAAAAAATCTGATGTAATCCACTCCCATGACTTTTCCTATATTTCTGCAACAATTTTTTTTTTAAAATGTTTATGCTTCTATTTACTTCACGCTAAGTGAGAAAAAATTACCAGAAATGGTCTTATTACTTGCTTCCCTGTAAGTAGAAGCGAAATAAGGGAGTAACATAGGTTAAAGTGATAGCAAAAGATGGTTTCTATGTGACTGAAGGTCCTTTGTTTCTATGGAAAGTAATTGTTGAAAAATTTAAAAGTTTTAAAGCTGAAACGAAAAACAGGGAGTATCTCAAAAACGATCAACTCCACGAAAAAAATGTATATAACATAAATTGTGTGTTTTAATGTGCTCTACATTTTTAAGTGGTAAGTTTTTGTCTATCTCTTACGGTTAACCAGTTACATAAAATTCCGTAAAATTCATCCAGAATAAAGTAGTCTTCAGAGGCTACTCCCATAAAGTTCAAGATATACATATTATTTTTCAGGTATATATCTTTCATTTATGATATTTTAATCAAAATCGTTAAGAGCCATTTTTTAGAAATTAAAAATTTTCGAAAATGTTTCCATGTGAAGGGTAGTTGGGGGTGGGAGGATTTTCTTGAAAATCCTTGTGTCGCATCCTTGGAAGATATGGAACTTAAATACCAAGGTTGGTATTTAACGGTCTTTTCGCTTTTGAGCTATGCTGTCCACAGACACACACACGAACACACACATGTACCTTTTTCCGAAAATGCTTTTTCTGGATTCAGGGGGACCCAAAACATATATTTCCGGTGAAATTTTGGAATCGAATTTTTGGATGGAATGCAATACCCTCTCTTTATACTATGTACATGGTACGTGTAGAGAAAGTAAAAATTAGAACAGGATAGCTCGCTAAAATACCAAACTTCATATTTGAATTTAACCTCTCCCAAAGATATGACACAAAGGTCTTAAATAAAATCTTTCACCCAAATTAGCTATCCTTAAATGGCAAAAAATCCAACCATTTCATTTTCTCAAAAGTAGTTCTGACAACTTTGATTAAAACACCATATATTAAAAATACTTCATGTCAAATAATATATATATATCTAATTTTCTAAAAATAGCATCTCAGTGGTCTTCATTATGGATGAGTTTTACATAACAGGTAAACCATACGATGTAGACACAAAAGGTTACTGTAGAAAAAAAAATACATCTCGCTAAAACATTCAATTTATGTCATATACAGATTTTCATTTTTATTGGTATTAACTTATACTTTTCTTAAACAGGATCTCGTCATCGTTTTGCATTTGTTTTACTCCTGACCAAGAAAATATATCCAAATTTCAAACTCAGCTTTAAAGGGAAAATGTTTAAAAGAGTATCGCTTTAACCCATCTCATATCACTTCTTCTTTTAAGGAACTCGATAATAAGAGCATTTCTGCAAATGTTTATCTCGCATAGCATGAAGCAGATAGAAGAATAACCATTTGTTGGAATAAATTGCTTGCGGATCACTTAGAGAAAATCATATGATTGGAGTAAGTTAGAATTTTCCGAAATAAAAAACTATAAGGCTACTTCAGACCGGTCGGAATAATTTATCATAATATGGGAGCAAGATGGTTATAAAATGTTGGCAAGTTAACGTCAAAGCATTACAAGGTTAAGTATACTAAGTTTGCTCCACAATGATCTAGCGCGGCGCAAGTGGCCTCGAAGAAACTGCGCCCTCCTGGATCTGTCTAAAGACGACCCCGATGGGAGGTTAGGTCCCAACTAATGGCCGCTCGTGGGAGAGCGGGTAGCCAAGATCTCCCGCTACAATAGGGGAACTCGTCCAGGCATGCGCAGAGAAATCTGGATCCATTGGCTAGTCCTCAAAAAAAAAAAATTGTGCACAGCAAAAAGCTTTTCACAGACTGAAAATGCTTCTAAGGAAAAATTTATGTAATCTTACTAAAAGACTTAACAGACCATGGCCCATAAAAGAAGAAAGAAAAAAAAAAAAAAAAAAAAACAGGTTGAAATAGGCGTTTATAGCGTTGTAATGATAAACTAATAAATGACGTAGAATTCATCGTGTAACGAAGACGTTACAGTGTGCATATGTGTGAATGCTACGAATTGGTTTTTCCACTCTACAGCCTTTGGCTTATTGCACGTCAGACTCCGGGAGAAGAAATCCATGTAATTTCAGATGTGGTCGATATCTGGACAGGGAGCTAGCTGTCGTGGAGAGTCCCTAACAGTTTACAAGCAGCTTTTCATCTCGACGTGGGGAGCACCAGAATCCCGCAGTTCAGTCCAGGATAGATCACCTGATTCCACAGACAACTACCAGCGCCATCCCGCCGCTAAAGAGACCGTTTGGAATAAATCGAAGGGAAAGGAAGTTTGGAGGGATAAATAATCTTCCCCAGTGTTGGCCTAGTGACACTGGAAAGCATCCCAAAAAGCCCATGGGGTTCAGAACGAAACGCCCAAGACACCTGGCTCGGCACATAAGTATTTTACTGTTTAAAATTCTCAATAATCAATTTTATTCTACGAGGTTGGGTGTTACCTCGAAATCCACCACTGCTGAGCTGTCATTTTGCAGAGGAGAAGTTAAAATCAGCGGTTATGTCGAACAAACAAGAAGTATACAGAGATTAACGGAGCATGAGATGATATGCTGCCCCTCTTCGTCTCTGCACCCCCGCGGTGCTCAGCAAATTCACGTTACATTTCTTAGCCCTTGTTTGCATTCGTTGAACGACAAAGGCAAGCTTCTCCGGCTTTAGGAATTTGACTGATTGCAATAGCCGAGGCCTGGAGCCAATCAGCAGCGTTCATTAAAATATTACAGACAGATGAACGCTTCACTGCATCTCTGTGTCTCACATGGATGGACCATTTTATTTTTACTTTCTCTTTACGAAATATGTACATAGTGTATAGAGAAACTATTGTAACTCACCAAAAAATTCGATACAGAAATTTCACCGGAAATAAAAGGTCCGTGTGTGTGTGCGCGCGCGCGTGAAAACGATAACTCAAAAACGAAAAGTCGCTAAAATACCAAACTTAATATTTAAGTTTAGTATCTTCCAGGGGTGCGACACAAAGATTTCGAGAAAAATTCCACCACCCCAAACTACCCTTTACATAGAACTATTTTCGAAAATTTTGATTTCCTAAAAAATGGCTCTACCGATTTTGATTAAAATATCGTATATTAAACATATTTACCTGGCACATAAAATGTATATTTTGAATTTTCTGGGAACAGCCTCTGAAGACTACTTTATTCTGGGTGAATTTTACGGAATTGTGCATATCTGCTAAACCGTAAGAGATGGACAAAAACTTGCTACACGGAAACTGTAGAGCACATTAAAATATACAATTTACGCCACATACATTTTTTTAATGGAGTTGATCGTTTTTAAGATATTCCTGGCTTTTCGTTTCAGCTTTGAAAAACTTATACTTTTCCCATACAGGAATTTGTCAACTCCTGTCCACACAAACAAAGGAGCTTCAGTCACATAGCAACCAGCTTTTGATTATCACTTTAATCTATTTTACTCCCTTATTTAGCTTCTACTTACTAGGAAGCAAGTAATAAGACTATTTCTGCTTCTTTTTTTCTCGATTAGCGTGAAGTAAATAGAAGCATAATCTTTTGTTGCACGGATGTAGAGAAAGTCATGTGAATGGAACACATCAGATTTTTATGTTGCCAAGCCATTCTCGTGCAGCAAGTAAGAATCGTAAAGAACTTAATAAACATTTGGTGCATGCCACGCTTAATTTTATACCTGCTGGAGCAACAGCGGGACATAAAAGAAAAAAAAATATACAACCTACTATTAAAATGCTTTACTTCAAAAGATTTATATTATATTATTTACTTTTCATCCAGGTGCTGCATTCTGAATTTACTATCTAGACTTCATAAAAGGTGCTATAAAAAAGCTGATGTGTTGCATTCACATCACTTTCTCTATATCTCTGCAACAAATTACTGATAAAAAGCGTATTCTTCTATTTACTTAATGACAATGGAGAAACAATTATCAGAAATAGTCTTATTACTTGCTTCCTTGTAAGTAAAAGTGAAATAAGGGAGTACCATAAGCTAAACTGACAGTCAAAGGCTGGTTGCTATCAGACTGAAGTTCCTTTGTTTGTACAGACAGAAGATCACAAATTCCTGTACGAGAAAATTATGTTATTAAAGCTGAAACTAAAAGCAAAGAATACCTTACAAACAACCATCTCCAGGAAAAAAAATGTATATAACATAAATTATGTGTTTTAATGTGCTGTACATTTTTTGTGTGGTAAACTTTTTTCCATCCTTTACGGTTAAGCAGTTGTGCACAATTACGTAAAATTGATCGAGAATAAAGTAGTCTTCAGAGGATATTCCCAGAAAATTCAAGATATACATTTTATTTGTCAAGTAAATATCTTTAATATACGATATTTTAATCAAAATCGTTAGAGCCATCTTTAAGAAACTAAAAGTTTTCGAAAAAAGTTCTATATAAAGGGTAGTTTGGGGTGGGGGGATTTTTCTCAAAATCTTTGTGTCGCATCCCTGGAAGATACTAAACTTAAATACTAAGTTTGGTATTTTACCGACTTTTCGTTTTTGAGTTATCGTGTTCACAGCTACAGGGACACACGGACACAGACACTCACACGGACCTTTTTCTAAAAATACTTTTTTTAGATAAAGGGGACCCTAAAACATATTTCCGGTGAGATCTCGGTATCAAATTTTTGATGGAGTGCATTACCTTCTCTATATACTATGTACATAGTTCGTATAGACAAAGTAAAAATAGCATAAGCTCCAATTAAGGAACGACAGGACAACAACGATGTAATGAAAAAGGATAAATTATTAGATCATACAAGAAAAAGGTTTCAAATTTGTATCTGGAACATTAAACGCTTATACCATAACGAAACAACAAAAGAGTTAGAAGAAAGAAAAGTAGATATAGCTGCAACTAGAGCCCAAGAAAAAAAAATCTGATGTGTTCCATTCACATGACTTTCTCTGCATCTCTGCAACAAATTATTGTTAATATGCTTATTCTTCTATTTACTTCATGCTAAGTGATAAAAATTAGCATAAATAGACTTATTACTTGCTTCCTTGTAGGTAGAAGCGAAAAAATGAAGTACCATAGGTTAAAGTGATAGTCAAAAGCTGGTTGCTATGTGACTGAAGTTCCTTTGTTTGTATGGACAGGAGTTGACAATTTCCTGTATAAGAAAATTGTAAATTTGCAAAGCAGAAACAAAAAAAAAAAAAAAACAACGAATATCTGAAAAGCAATCAACTCCACGAAAAAAATGTACAAGGCATAAATTCTGTGTTTTATCCCGATCTATATTTTTTGTATGGTAAGTTTTTGTCTATCTCTTACGGTTTGCCAATTATACAAACTTGCGTAAAATTCATTAAGAATAAAGTAGTCTTCAGAGTCTATTCCCAGAAAATTCAAGATATACATTTTATTTGTAAGGTAAAAGTCATTAATATACTATATTTTAATAAAAATCGCTAGAGCAATTTTTAAGAAAATCAAAATTTTCGAAAAAAGTTCCATATAAATGGTAGTTGAGGTTGGGGGGATTTACTTGAAGTTTGGTACTTAGTTGTCTTTTTGTTTTTGAGCTATGCTGCCCACAGACACAACCACATACACACAGTCAGATAGACAGACTCACAGACAAACAAGGACATTTTTCTAAAAATGCTATTTTTGGATTCAGATGATCTCAAAACATGTATTTCCGGTGAAATCTCGGTATCGAATTTTTGGGTACAATGCAGTGCCTTCTATATACACGATGTACATTGTACGTGTAGAGAAAGTATTTACGAGAACCAAAATAATTAGATAATTGTGCAATGTACTATAGTGGAGAAGGAAAAAGAAATATCGGATGTTGTAATTTTATTTATTGGGAAAGCGAAGATTAAATAGGATTTACAGTTATTTCTGTTCCAAAGAAAGAACTTTAACAGCGTATTTAAAGCCAATAGAGGCAAATTCACACTTTCTGCTATCTATGCACCAGAGGATAGAAAGAAAGGATAAAATAAAACAATTTTACCAAACTTTAGGAAGCAACGTTAGATCTAAATAAAATATAGATGTGTTTCATTCACATGGCTTTCTCTACCCATTCTGCAATCAAGCTATTCTTACTAAGGATCATTCCTTTATGTGCTTCATGGGAATTGAGATCAACAATAACTGAGACTGTCTTATTACTTGCTTCCTTGTAAGTGGAAAGGAAATAAGGAAATATACTAGGCTAAAGCGATAGTGAAATCTTTCGAAAGCTGGTCGTATGTGAACAATTGAAGTTAGGTTCGCTTTGCATTTCCAGAAAAGCAACAGAGAGATGAAACGAAAGGTGACACCATCAGAGAGAATACCTAGTGTAAAATTGAAATCAACAAGAAGGAATATCCAGGAAAGTCAACTCTCAAAAATGTATATGACAAATTGTGTATTTTAACAAGATCTACAATTTTATATACTACACATTTGTCTATCTTTTATGGTTTACAAGTTATGCAAAATGCATCCAGAATAAACAGGTCTTCATATGCTTTTATCAAAAAATCTGACGTGTTACACTCACATGACCCTCTCTAGCTGTTCTACAAACTTCATACATAAGATTCTTCTTCTTTCTGCACCTTGCTAATCGTGGTACTCATTAGCACAATGTTCTTATTATTTAGTTCCGTATAAGTAGGAAGAAAATAAGGGAATATACTAGGCTAAACCGATAGTCAAATGTTTTAAAAGCTGTCGTTATGCAATTGTCATTACAAATCGCTTCTTTTCTTGGCCAGAAGTGGAACAAAAGAAAAACGGACACTCCCGTCTGAGAAAAGTATAAGTACTTCACAACTGAAACTAATAACAAAGAATACCTCGAAAACAGTAAGCTCCACGAGAAAAATGTATGTGACATAACTTGTGTATTTCAACAAGACCTAAATTTTTTATATGGTAAGTTTTTGTCTATCTCTTACGGTTTATTATTTATGCTAAATTAAGCCAAATTCATTCAGAAGCTATTCCCAGAAAATTCAAGATCTATATTGTATTTTTTAGGTAAATATCTGTAATTTATGATATTTTAATCAAAATGGTTACAGCCATTTTTAAGAAAATCAAAATTTTTGAAAAACATTCCATGTAAAGGGTAGTTTGGGGTGGGAGATTTTTCTCAAAATCTTCGTGTTGTATCCCTGGAAGATACTAAACTTAAATACCAAGTTTGGTATTTTAGTTACTTTGAGTTATCGTGTTCACAGACACACGGATACACACCCACACACCCGGACTTTTTGGTGAAAATGTTTTGTTTTTTTTGGATACAGGTGGTCCTAAAACATGTATTTCCGGTGAAATCTCGACATCGAATTTTTGGGTGGAATACAATACTATTCTATCCCTATGTACATTGTGCATACGGGGCTAGGGAAAGTAAAAACGATGTCTTATTACTTGCTTTCTTGTAAGTAGAAGGGAAATAAGGGAGTACCATAGGTTAAAGTGTTAAGTCAAAAGCTGGTTGCTATGCGACTAAGGTTCTTTTCATTATGGCTTCACGGGTGATCAGCCGTGTCAAGTCATCAAGTCATCAGGGACTGCATGATGGATGAAGACCATGGAGTGTGCAATGGTCGAAAGCTTGGATTTTATATACCTGACACGGCTGATCACCCGTGAAGCCATAATGAATAACATTCGCCGTGAAAGCTTCAAATCTTACATAAGGTTCTTTTGTTTGTATGGACACGAATGGACAAATTCTTCCGAGAAAATCAAAGCTCAAAACACAAACAAGGAATACCACAAAACCAATTAACTTCACGAAAAAAATTAATACAGCATAAATTGAATGTTTTAATGTGAGCTACATTTTTTGTGTGGTAAGTTTTTATCCACCTCTTACGGTTTAGCAGTAAAATTCCGTAAAACTCATCCAGAATGAAGTAACTTCAGAGACTATTCCCAGAAAATTCAAATTATACATTTTATTTGTGAGGTAAGTATCTTTAATATACGATATTTTAATCAAAATCGTTAGAGCTATTTTTGAGAAAATCAAAATTTTCTAAAAAAGTTCCATGTAAAGGGTAGTTTGGGGTGGGGGGATTTTTCTCAAAATCTTCGTGTCGCATCCCTGGAAGATACTAAACTTAAATGCCAAGTTTTGTAATTTACTGACTTTTCGCTTTTGAGTTATCGTGTTCACAGATAACACACACGAACCTTTTTCTGTAAATACTTTATTGGATACAGAGGATCCTAAAACATATACTTCCGGTGAAATCTCGGTATCGAATTATTTGGTGGATTGCAATACCTTCTCTATAAACTAAGTACATAGTATGTGCAGAGAAAGTAGAAATATCCTAGTATCTCAGTTTTTAAAAAGTTCGAACATTATTGGCCTTATGGCCATAAGAAAAAGTAGAAATTTATAGTGGTGATAGAATCATACAAATCGGTTGAGTGATTTTTGAGATTACTCTGCACACATAAACACACCGCCACAATGTACATAGACATAGAGAAGTAGTGCATTTCATCCAAAAATTCGATATCGAGTTTTCTTTGGAAATATTTGTTCTGGAGTCACCTGAGTCCTTAGAAAGCATTTTTAGAAAAAGTTCCGCGCGCGTGTCGGTGGACAGCATAGCTCAAAAGCGAAACGACCGTTAAATAACAAACTTGCGGGTATTGCAAAGCTTGTACGATAAATGGCTCAGTCTTTTTGTTGATTATGTTGAACAGTAACCACATGTGTACAAAAATTTTAGTAATAAAATAATTGTTTTCTATGAACTTGTCTTTTATTTATAGCCTATCGGAGTTGCAAAAATCTGACGTGTTCCATTCACATGACTTTCTCTATCTCTCTGCAACAAATTATTGTTAAAAATCTTATGCTTCTATTTACTTCATGCTAATCGAGAAAAAAATTAGCACAAATAGTCTTATTACTTGCTTCCTTGTAAGTAGAAGGGAAAATAAGGGAGTACTATAGGCTAAACTAATAATCAAAGCTGGTTGCTATGTGACTGAAGTTACTTTGTCTGTATGGACAGGAGTAGACAAATTCCTGTTTGAGAAAAGTATAATTTTTTCGTAGCTGAAACCAAAAATAAGGAATATATAAAAAACGATCAACTCCACGAAAAAAAATATAACTAGATAAATTGTGTGTTTTAATATGCTCTAGATTTTGTGTGTGTTAAGTTTTTGCCGATCTCTTACGGTTTAGCAGTTATGCAAAATTCCGTGAAATTCACCCAGAATTAAGTAGTCTTCAGAGGCCACATCCAGAAAATTCAAGATATACATTTTATTTGCCAGGTAAATATCTTTAATATACGGTATTTTAGTCAAAATCGTTAGAGCCATTTTTAAGAAAATCAAAATTTTCGAAAAAAGTTCCAAGTAAAAGGTAGTTGGGGGTGGAGGGATTTTCTTGAAAATCTTCGTGTCGCATTCTTGGAAGATACAAAATTTAAATACCAAGTTTGGTATTCAACGGTCTTTTTGTTTTTGCGCTATACTGTACACAGGCACAGACACACGCTCACACACGGATCTCTTTCCAAAGGGGCTTTTTTTTTTTTTTTTTTTTTGGTTCAGTGGGACCCAAAACATGTATTTCCGGTAAAATCTCGGTATCTAACTTTGGGTGCAATACAATACCTTCTCTATACACTATGTACATAGTACGTGTAGAGAAAGTAAAAAAAAAAAAAGGCCCTCGTAGTTGCCATGACTTATGTAATGACCCTCGATGTGTTGCTAATTTTGTTTATAAAGCCAAGTCAAAGAGTGGTTCGAATAAGCAATTGCCTATCTCGGTGGATGATCTGCAACAGGGTTACAGCGCTACCTTAACCACTTATGTTTGAGGTACATAAATATTTGGCGTGTACATAAGGTATATAGCGTGCCACAGTATGCTGAGCCGCGCCGCGCTGCACGCTGATCCCGGTAAAGTATGCGCACGAGAACTTGGGATCTTAATTACCGTCATTTTTCATTCGTTCCCTGGTGAGTCCTGATTGCTTCCTGCCTGTCATGGTGCCCTAAGAGCTTCCCCCCCCCCCAATTGAAAACTAATCTGACGTGTCCCATCTCCGCTGAAAGAGGAAAAAGGCTGGAAAGTACTTGAACGTATTTTCATGTCCTTTGACATCAGAGGGAGCGGTGGTCGTCTAATGGCTTAATGGTATCGGGTTCGCAAACCAACAATATAAAGGAAATCTGCTTTTTGATTCGGGAAGTGAACTTATCACGTCACTATATATAAAGACATTACAATACCCCTGAGTTTAAAACGACACTAATATTAATTTAAATGTGTCTTACATTTTATTTTAACTAACACTAATATTGCTGAAATTAGGAAGAAATTTTAAACAATATTCCTGCTAACCGAGAAAAATTTAGCAGAAATAGTCTTATTACTTGCTTCCCTGTAAGTAGAAGCGAAACAAGGGAGTACCATAGGTTAAAGTGATGATCAAGAGCTGGTTGCTATGTGACTGAAGTTCCTTTCTTTGTATGGACACGTGTTCACAAAGTCCTGTATGAGGAAAGTATGTTTTTATAGCTGAAACCAAAAACAAGGAATATCTCAAAAACAACTAACTCCACAAAAAAAGTATATGATATAAATTGTGTGCTTTAAAGTGCTCTACATTTGTTGTGTGGTAAGCCTTTGTCCATCCCTTATGGTTTAGCACTTATGCAAAATTCCGTAAAATTAACCCAGAATGAAGTAGTCTTTAGAGGCTATTCCCAGAAAATTCAAAACATACATTTTATTTGTCAGGGTATATCTTTAATGTACGATATTTTAATCAAAATTGTTAAAGCCATTTTTTACAGAATTAAAATTTCATCGAAATGTTCCATGTAAAGGGTATTTTGGCGTGGGGGGATTTTTCTCAAAATCTTTGTGTCGCATCCCTGGAAGATACTAATCTTAAATACCAAGTTTGGTATTTTACCGACTTTTCGTTTTTGAGCTGTCGTGTTCAGTCACACGGACACACACGGACCTTTTTGAAAAAATGATTTTTTTGGATTCAGGGGGACCCATATTTCCGGTGAAATCTCGGTATCGTATTTTTGGGTGGAGTGCAATAACTTCTCTATACACTATGTAAAAATCAGTATGGAGTGTACTTCCCAAAATGTTACCTCCTGGCTGTTAGAGGCACTTTGGTTGGAATCGAAGCAGCGCTGGTCGGTCCACAGATTGGCCAAGTATCGACCGTGCAGCGGACATTAAAAATTAAACAAGATTCAAGGCTGAGTCCATCGCGACACTAAAATCAGAATGCTAGGAGCTTGTAATATGAGCAGAGAGCTCGGGTTTTATGATCGGGTTATAACCACGCTTTGTAATCATTCTGTTGATTGCAGCGCGCTGATGTGTAGGCAACGTGAGAACGTAATTTCATTCTGTCGCATCCATTGGTCCGCTAATAATTATCCGTATGCACGCAACAGTATGGAAGGGAACAAACTGCGGTCGCACAGTGTGCCATGCGTCCTTGGGACACGGCGCTCGAGACTTTCTGGCAAACTCCGAGATTTCTCTTCCCCGAGTTTAACGACATAATGGGACGGAGATTAAATTACCAGCAGCAACGAGAATAAAACAAAAGACAGTAAACTGAGCTATTGATTGTCCTGCTAATTTATACAGAGAGTATACTAGGAAAACAAATGCATAGAAAACACAGAATAGTGACTGTATCTTTAATGTTGGCGGCACCGTGACGGCCCAGGTCTGGGCGGGTTTCCCCCGCCACTCATTCCACCAATTACTCCATCATCACCTTTCCAATCATCAATTTTGCTTATATTTCATATTATCCAGTTCCTCCTGTCCATGCCTGCCTCGTAACAGGTTTTCATTCTCTGATTTCGTGCCATTGCCTCCACAATAGGTTTCCGACGCACATTTATTGTTTTGTAAGACCTACAAATACCAGGGAAAGTAAAGGGATTTTGAGATCTGTGGCATGGTGGCAGACTCCAGTACAGTCGAGGATTTCCTACGAGACTCCTGCACGAAGCCTCTGGTCTGCCATACCTGGAGGACGAGATTAGGTGGCAGGCAATAAAATTTAGCGAAGGGTTAACATTCCATCCATTCCCTCGTTATGTCTCTTGGGGATTGTAATCCCAGAAACCGCCACTTCAGGCGTTACCGGCTTCCCCGCATGGCTTGCGGGCATCCCCGGTAACGAAGGAGCACCTCTAATAGCTGCTGCGGCTAAGCTCCTTACATTCCTTCAAGTGTTGCTTGGACTTCAAAGTTTCAACCCCAAAATAAATATTTGTAAACTCATTACACCAACGGTGTACAAGAGCCGTTAGAACATGACTGGCATCCGTTGAAGAGCAAATTTACTACTTCCTGTCACTTCTCAAGGTCATTTTCACCCGCCACCATACAAACCCCACATTCCCGTCAGTACGTGGTGAAATTCTAGCAAGAATGGGAACACGTCTAATACACCGTCGGGCTGCTCTCAGCCTGCCACCTGCTCGTGTCGTGTGGATTTTATTTATTAACCCTCCTTAACTACAGAGCGTCTAATTCTCTACTGAACATGGAAGACCGCCTAATTTTGCTCAGATGCCTCTTTATCAGGCTTGAAGTTTTTTTGCGTGCCGTAAATCTACAACACTGGACCAACAGCTTTACTTCCCTTCCAAAGGAAGCCATGTTAAGGATTTTTACGCCATCGTCCTCCACCGGGTTAGCACCCGCGATTTTGGGTATATGAAGTTACCATGGTAAACAATTCACCGGGGAGGGGAACCGATTACGATCTTTAATGTTGTTTCTTTAATCTATTCTTAGTGACCATTCTTGGTCCTTACCATGGCATATCTAACAGAAATCAATATTGCATCCCATATAATACAAATTCAGTGCTCAGATTTTATCTATATACAAGTTCTCAGGATCCTTGAATAATCAAACAAATCTCTTTTAGAAAACAAAGAAATTTTTTTCACACGCATTACATAAAAACAAAAGGTGCTAAGATAGAGTAGATTCAATTACGATTGGTTGGCATCGCACATTTCTGAAAGATTACGTAAAATACTAAACCTGATTTTTAAAGTTCATCGATACGAATATTTGTAACAAAATTCTCCCTCCATTAAACTACATTTTGCATTCGAATTTCTTCATTATATTTTACTGTCTAAAAAGTTCTTTAATGCCATTTCCAAAAATTGAAATGGACTTATATCCCGAGCTTTTCATGAATAATCGTTAAGTTCACGTCGTTTTTAATGTATTTTGTATAATTAATAAAGCATAACAGATAGTCAAGCATTTCAAAACCATCATATAGCGAATCGTATTTCAAAAATCTAAGAATCACTTTAACACATTGCATTTTTATTATACTTATGAGTAATGAAAGGTTATCTGGGTTAACAAGTAGTAAATAAAATACTTATATTTTCTAAGAATAATTTATAGACGAGAGAGTAAAGGAAAAAAGCTGTGTTCCATTCACATGTCTTTCTCTACATCCCTGCAACAAATTATTGTTAAAAACCTTAGAAGGCAACTAAGGGAGTATCATAGGTTAAAGATAGTCGACAGCTGGTTGCTATGTGACTGAAGTTCCTTCGTTTTTAGGGAAAACACTTTACAAATTCGCGTGTGAGAAAAGAATAAGATTTTTAAAGCTGAAACCAATAAAAAAGAATATCTCCAAAAAGATCCACTCCACAAAAAATTGTATATAACATAAATTCTGTGTTTTAACAAGCTCTAAACTTTCTGTTGCGTAAGTTTTACTCTATCTATTACGGTTTGCCAGTTATACAAAGTTGCGTAAAAGTCATCCAGAATAAAGATTTCATCAGAGGCTATTCCCAGAAAAGTCAAGACATACATTTTGTTTGTCAGGTAAAGATATTTAACATAAGATATTTTAATCAAAACCTTTAGAGCCATTTTTGAGAAAATCAAAATTTTAAAAAATTGTTCCATGTAAAGAGTATTCGGGGGGGGGGGATTTTCTTGAAATATTTGTGTGGCATCCTTGCAATATACCAAACTTAAATTTTAAGTTTGATTTTAACAGATTTTTTGTTTTTCAGCTGTACTCCTCAGATCCACACACACGGACCTTTTTACAAAAAAAAAAAAAAAAAATCTGATATGTTCCATTCACATGACTTTCTCTGCATCTCTGCACCAAATTATTCTATTTACTTCATTTAATCGAGAAAAAATTAGCACAAATAGTCTTATTACTTGCTTCCTTGTAAGTAGGAGCGAAATAAGGGATTACCATAGGTTAAAGTGAAGTCAAAGACTGGTTGCTATGTGACTGCAGTTCCTTTATTTGTATTGACAAGAGTTGACAAATTCCTGTATGAGGAAAGTATGTTTTACAAAGCTGAAACCAAAAAACAAGGAATGTCTCAAAAACGATCAACTCCACGAAAAAATGCTTATAACTTAAATTGTGTGTTTTAACACGCTGTACAGTTTTTGTGTGGTAAGCTTTTTTGTCCATCTCTTACGGTTTAGTTGTTATGTAAAATTCCGTAAAATTCATCCAGAAAAAAGTGGTCTTCATAGGCTATTCCCAGAAAACTTAAGATATGCATTTTATTTGTTAGGTAAATATATTCAATATACGATATTTTAATCAAAATCGTTGGAGGCATTTTAGAGAAATACAAAATTTTCGAAAAAAGTTCCATGTATAGGGTAGTTTGGGGTGGAGGGATATTTATCAAAATCTTCGTGTCGCATCCCTAGAAGATACTAAACTTACTTTTCGTTTTTGAGCTGTACTCCACAGACACACACGGACCTTTTTACAAACATATTTTTGTTCAGGGGTTCTCAAAACATGTATTTCCAGTGAAACCTCCGGTATAGAATTTTTTGGTGCATCAAAATACCTTATGATACACTAAAATTAAACATTTATTTATGGATGTTACTTAAGTAATACGTTTTTCAGCGTCACATTTTATATTCAGTGAGAAACACCGCTTATACAGAGGACTCTATGTAGCCTTGAAGTTCTTTTACGTGTTGTAAATATACCACACGGGTCGTCTCCTGGTGGTAGCGCAGCTGCTTACTAAGCGGCAGACCTGGGTTCGATCCCCAGTACCGGCGTGGGGATTTTTCCCCCGCTGGGAGACCTGGCCCGGGGTGCACTCAGCCTCGTAAGGTCCCTGGGGGGCCAATTGAGGAGCTACTTGATGGAGAAGTAGCGGCTCCAGGTCGTGAGGACCGCATTAACCGGCCGGGAGGGACTCGAGGCGCTGACCACGTCTCACCCTCCAATACTGCACCCCATCCATGACGTCTGTAGTGGACCGAGATGGGGGACGCAGCGGCCGGGCGGTAGGCCAAGGTTCCCCGTGAGCTGTCGTGCCATGGAGTTATTATGTTAAATATACCACACGGCACCACCGGATATATTTTCCTGCAGCAGGAAGCCATGCTAATTATTTTACCCCCGATCAAATTGTATCGCTCTCCGCCGCTTTTGTCCCCGCAAATCTAGCATATCACACTTAGATCTCGGAAGAAAAAGCGAAAGAAAAAAATGTATTTGGATACAACACACCAGACTATAAATCTGATGTGTTCCATTCTCATGCCCTTCTCTAGATCTCTGTAACAAATTATTGTTAAAAAGCTTATCCTTCTATTTACTTCATGCTAATCGAGAAAAAATTAACAAATAATATTATTACTTGCTTCCTTGTAAGTTGAAGCGAAACAAGGGCGTATAATAGGTTAAAGTGATAGTCAAAAGCTGGTTTGAACAGGAGCTGACAAATTCCTGTATGAGAAAAGTATAAGTTTTTAAAAGCTGAAACCAAAACCAAGTAATATCGAAAAAACTATCAACACCACAAAAACAATGTGTATAGCAAATTGTGTGTTTTAACGTGCTTTACATTTTTTGAGGGGTAAAACTTTGTCCATCTCTTACGGTTTAGCAGTTATGCAAATTTCCAAAAAATTGATCCAGAATAAAGTAGTCTCCAGAGGCTATTCTCAGAAAATTCAAGATATATAGATTTGTTTGCTCGCTTTGTATCTCTATTACCAAGTATACGAATTCGTTTGCTTGCACACGAGCCTTTCTTTTGCTATACCATCGGCATGGATTTAGGTTAAAAGTTAGATTTGCCTTTTGAGCTACTGCGGACATTTGATGCATGCCTATTATTGTATCTTGAAAATCTTGAAGGTGATTTAGCTCATCTTCGTGTAAATCTCGGCGTGAATGGATGATATATATATATATATATAGTGCCAATAATGGTGCCCATCATTGTAGTTGATCTAAAGTCTAGATGTAGCTTCCAACCAAGCCAGAATCGGGAACAGTCCATAGTTTAATGCAGTGGTATCGATCTTGAATTTTCATCAAAATCGGTTTAGCCATTTTGAAGAGAATATAAATTTTATAAAAAATGTTCTATGTAAATGGTAGCTGGGGGTGGGGGTATTTTCTTGAAAATCTTCTTAACGCATTCTTGAAGCATTCTTGAAAGATACCAAACTTAAATACCAAGTTTGGTATTCAACGGTCTTTTCGTTTTTGAACTATGCAGTCCACAGACAAACACACACACACACACACACACACACACACACACACACACACGCACAGGGACCTTTTTCTGAAAATGTCTTTTTTTGGATTCAGGGGGACCCAAAACATGTATTTCCGGTGAAATCTCGGTATCGATTTTTTGGGTGGAATGCATTCCCTTCTCTATAATTATGTAAGTAGTACGTGTGGAAAAAGTAAAAATAGTGACTTTTTATTGTTTAAAATCATTAATCATTTTCAAAATATGAAATTAATTTAAGAGATGTTTAGAGTAACAATTAAATGCTAAAATAGCTATGTTACATTTTTAATTTCTCTACACGTACTATGTAGATAGTGAATAGAATAGGTATTGCACTCAAACTAAAAATTCGATACACAGATTTCATCGGAAATACATGTTTTAGGGTCCCCTGTAAACAAAAAAAAATATTTTCAGAAAAAGGTGCGTGTGTGTGGTAGACAAAGAGCCTATAAATGCCTACCTTAAAATCCATGTAAAAATTCGGAAATAACATTGTTTTAATTGATATCTGTTTTGATATTTTTCTCAATGCAATGCCTTATGTTTATTTCAAAATGTATTAAGTATTATTTATACTAGTTATATAATATTTATTTTGCTGCTTTTACGGTACGTTTCCTCAACTTTTTTATACCCGAGGTCTAAATTTTCTAAGCTAACTTTTAAAAACATTTTGGGACACATCTTCATGCCACGCTTTACAAAAATCCAGGAGCCGCCCTTACTCTGGTCATTATAAATTCATAAACAGGTTGCGGGAAAAAACATGCAGGAAATTGCAGAGTTGAAGGGCAGTGTCAAGCTAACTTTTAGCTTCTCTGCTTCGTACATGGTACATTGGAATATAAGATATTGTAATCCACCTGAAAATTAAAACTTGGATTTTGCTACAAACACACATTTTAGGGTCCCCTATGTTTAGAAAAATGTCGGTTGCGTGTATGTATGTACGTGAACAGCATAACCACAAAATTAAAAGTTCCTCAATACCGAACTTGATATTTAAGTTCATCTTCTAAGAATGGGTAGTCTTCGTAACGTAGGGTACCGCAGCTGCCTGCAAAGCGGGAGGCCTGGGTTCGATTCCGGGTTCGGCGTGGGGATTTTTCCCCCCTGGGAGACTTGGTCCGGGGTGCACTGACCTCCTGAGGTTCCTGGGGGGGGCACTTGAGGAGCTCTTGATGAAGAAGTAGCGGCTTCAGGTCAAGAAGACCGCATTAACCGGCCGGGAGTGATTGAAGCGCTGACCACGTCTCACCCTCCAATACTGCACCGAGATGGGGTACGCAGCGGCCGGGCGGTAGGCTAAGGTTCCTTGTGAGCCGTCGTGCCATGGAGTTATTATTATCTTCTAAGAATAGACACGAAAATTGTCAAAGAATTCCCCTAATCCAGACTACCCTTTATATGCAGAAGTTTTAATGGTTTTAACGATTTTTATTAAAATTCTCTATAATTACGTGACTAAGAATGAGACCTTCTTCATGGCTGCTAAACCGTAAGTAATATAGAGAAAGTAAAGAGATTGTTAATGATTTGTATATGTACTATGTACATAGTGTATAGAGGAAGTATTGTATTCCACCCAAAAATTCGATACCGAGATTTCACCGGAAATAAATGTTTTAGGACCCCTTGAATCCAAAAAAAGCAGTTTCAGAAAAAGGTCCATGTGTCTGTCTGTCTGTCTGTCTGTGGACAGCAAAGCTCAAAAACGAAAATTCCGTTAAATACTAAACTTGATATTTAGGTTTGGTATCTTCCAAGAATGCGACACGAAAATTTTCGAGAAAATCCCCCCACCCCCAACTACCCTTTACGAGGAAAAATTTTCGAAAATTTTTATATTCTAAAAAATGGCTGTAACGATTTTGATTAAACTGCCGTACAGTAAATATATTTACATACCAAATAGAATGTATATCTTGAATTTTCCGGAAATACCTTCTGAAGACCTGTTTATTCCGGATGAATTTTGCTTAATTTGGCATAACTAGTAAACCATAAGATATACACAAAAACTTACTGTACAAAAAATGTAAGTCTTGTTAAAATACACAAGTTATGTCAAACATTTGTTTTCGTGGAGCTTACCATGTTCCTGATATTCATTGTTATTAGTTTCAGTTGTGAAGCACTTATACTTTTCTCAGACGGGAGTGTCCGTTTTTCTTTTGTTCTACTCCTGGATAAGAAAAGAAACGATTTGTAATGACAATGGCATAACGACAGTTTTTAAAACATTTGACCATGGGTTTAGCCTAGGGTATTCCCCTATTTTATTCCTACTTATAAGGAACTATGTAATAAGAACATTGTGCTAATGAGTAGCTCGATTAGCAAGGTCCTGAAAGAAGAATAATCTTATGTGAGAAGTTTGTAGAAGAGCTAGAGAAAGTCATGTGAGTGTAATATATCAGATTTTTTTCTGAAGTTAGCCGTTTTAAAGACATCTTCTTATTGGTTTCAGTTTTGAAATACTCTTCTGAAACGAAAAATGTACATTGTTTTGTTTTACTGCAAAGAGAACCTAATTTAAATCTTATAGGGACCAACGTTTTACAGATGTATCACTTAAGCCTCACTTCCCTCCTACTTATAAGAAACTAAATATTATGAGAATTTCTGCTAATGTTCATCTTGCTTAACATGAAGTAAATAGAAGAATAAGCTTTTCTAAGAATAGGTTTAGATCCCAGTACTTTTATACCCGGACGATTTAGTATTGTGCTCTACGACAGTAAACGGATTGCAACGAGGACTGGACAAACTTAAGAATTATTGCGATGAATGGCTACTTACAGTTAATGACTTTAAAAAGGGTTGTGTTTATAGCAGGGAGGAGACTTGGACATATGCCGGACAGATACTGGACAATGTTAAATATTTTGTGTACTTATGACCCCCATTTACAACAAACGGAAAATGGACAAAACACATCGACATCACGAAACACAAGGCAAGGATGAAAGCGGCGGAAGCTCTCTGAATACACTCCAGAATTCCGACTATATCCATAACCTTAATGGAAACTGTATACGGAGCGACAGTTAGATCCACGATGACATATGGAGGAGAAATATGGGGGTGGGAACAAACAGGAAATGTGGACCAAGTGAGGACCCAATTTTTGAAAGAAATTCTGGGTATAGGAAGGGGTACGGCAAACTGTGGAATAATGAGGGGATTTGGGGTACATAGTGAAGTTGGCCAGGGGGTGGGGTATCAGTTCCATTCAGGTCTGAGATGGAGGCCGATATAATTAAATTAGAAATCAGTTTGGAAGGGGCGATTGCTGTATCTTTGGCACAGGAGGTATGTGAATGGGGTACATTACATATTTACTTTCTCTACACATACCATTTGCATAGTGTATTGAGAACGTATTGCACTCCACCCAAAAATCCGATACTGAGATTTCACCGGAAATATATGCTTCACGGTCCACAGTATCCAAAAAAAGCATTTTCAGAGAAATGTCCGTGTTTGTCATTAAGTATACTGTCTCCCATGAAGATTTTGAGAAAAAATTCGCACCCTAAACTACCCTTTACATGAAAAAAATAGAAAATTTGGGTTTTCTTAAAAAATGTCTCTAATGATTTTGATTAAAATACTGTATTTAAATGTGAAACAAAACGTATATGTTGAAATTTCTGGGAATAGTTTCTAAATATCTCTATTCTGAATGAATTTTGGCGAATTTTGCGTAACTGGTAAACCGTAAGGGTTAGACAAAAACTTACTATACAAAAAATGTAGATTACGTTAAAATACACAATTTATGTCATATATGCTTTTTCGTTGGATTGATCAATTCTGAGATATTCCTTGTTATTAATTTCAGTTTTAAAACACTTAACTTTTCTCATAGGGGAGCTTGTCAACGCTCGACCATGCAAAGAAATAGAATTCAATCCCACAGTAAACCACATTTTAATATATTTGTATGTCGGTTTAGCTCAGTGTATTCCCTTATTTTCCTTCTTATTATAAAGGAACTAAGTAATAAGACCATTTCTGCTAAATTAAACAGAAAGACGAAAAAGCTTATTAACAATAATTGTATTACAGGGATGCAGGGAAACTCCGTGTGTCCGTGAACACGATAACGAAAAGTCGGTAAAATACCAAACTTGGTATTTAAGTTTAGTATCTTTCAGGGATGCGACACGAAGATTTTGAGAAAAATCCCCCCACACCCAACTACCCTTTACATGGAACTTTTTTCGACAATTTTGATTTTCTTAAAAAGGCTCTAACAATTTTGATTAAAATATTGTATATTAAAGATATTTACCTGACAAACAATATGTATATCTTGAATTTTCTGGGAATAGTCCCTGAAGACTACTTTATTCTGGATGAATTTTACGGAATTGTACATAACTGCTAAACCGTAAGAGATGGGGGGGAAAACTTACTCTAAGAAAATGTAGCTCACGAAAAAGCACACAATTTATGTCATATACATTTTTTCGTGAAGTTGATCGTTTTAAGATATTCCTTGTTTTTTGATTTCAGCTTTGAAAAACTTATACTTCAGTTACATAGCAACCAGGTTTTGGCTATCATTTTAACCTATGGAACTCGCTTATTTCGCTTCTGCTTACAAGGAAGCAGGTAATAAGACTATTTCTGCTGATTTTTCTAAATTAGAATTGTGTGAGTTTTTAATGTATGTATGGATAAAATTGTATACATCTTTCGTTTGATATGTTAAATATTTTCTGAATTTAGAAGGTGTAGAATAGGTGTGGTAGAGCTTTTAATCTACCCATAAGAGAGGTAGAGAAGAAGGGTTAAGCACAGACTGTATGAGGCGCCAATGATCGTTTGGAAACTGTGGCTATGTCGTTCACAGAGATCCATTTAATCGCATGAGGTTACGCGTATCCATCGTATCGTGTATTACGGATCTTTACATCACACTATAACAAAGCACTGCCGCTTTAAACATTAATGATTACATTCTGTGTTAAAGCTGATAATCTTGGAGGCCGACACAGTCGGAAAGGAGAGATTAAATATACACGAACTTAGGAGCGCGTGTAGCTATAAATTTCACGAGGTAGATAAAAGCCTTGGGTACTGTCTCCGTTGGGAGTCGAATATGTGACATCTGGGAACTGCAGGATAAGTGCTGCCAACCTTCCGCCGATAACAAGCTTGTATTCTTCACACCTCATTGCCCAGATATGGCGACGGAAAAGCCAGCGTTCCACGACATAACCTTGAGTCAAACATATTTTATGTCTCTCTCTCTCCCCTACCAACTTAATTCTCTTCCCTTCTTCACGACTTTTTCCTTCCCTCAAGTTGGCAGAATGCCACGTCATGGCCATTATCACCAACCTCTCTGTTCCCCAGCCATCACTCCCACCTTTCGTCCCGGGGCAAATTCTCTTCGCGTCCACTGAAGTGTTCCATGTCTTCACAGAAAGGATTAAAACCTACAACGCCCTCTGGAAATATTTTTCTATAGATAGAAAGCGGATTGGTATTATATATAAACCAGCGTCTTCAAGTTCTAATAACTTCTAAAGTTGACAGCAAAACAACAAAAATTACGAAAAAAATCTGATGTGTTCCATTCACATGACTTTCTCTACTTTTGTGTGACAAATTATTGTTAATAAGACTATAGGTTAAAGTGATAAAAAAAGCAGGTTGCTATGGTCTGAAGTTCCTTTGTTTGTATGGACACAAGTTGACAAATTCCTGTATCAGAAAAGTACAAGTTTTTCAAAGCTGAAACCAAAAACAAGGAATATCTCACAAACGATCAACTCTTCGAAAAAAATGTTTATAACATAAATTGTGTGTTTTAATGTGCTCGACATTTTTGTGTGGTAATTTTTTGTCCATTTCTTACGGTTTAGCAGTTATGCAAAATTTCGTAAAACTCATTCAGAATAAAGTAGTCTTCAGAGGCTATTTCCAGAAAATTCAAGATACACTTATTATTTGTCAGGTAAATATCTTTAATAGACGATATTTTAATCAAAATTGTTAGAGCCAACTTTGAGAAAATAAAAATTTTAGGACAAAGTTCCATGTAAAGGGTAGTTGGGGGTGGGGGAATTTTCTTGAAAATCATCGTATCGCATCCTTGGAAGATACCAAACTCAAATACCAAGTTTGGTATTTAACGGTATTTTCGTTTTCGAGCTATGCTGTCCACAAACGCACAGACACGCACACACGCGGACCTTTTTCCAAAAATGCTTTTTTTGGATTGAGGGGGACCCAAAGCATATATTTCCAGTGAAATCTCGGTATCGAATTTTTGGGTGGATTACAAAACCTTCTCTGTACACTATGTACATAGTACGTGTAGAGAAAGTAAAATGGTAATTCAGAAGACTTCGGAGGCTATTTCCAGGACATTCAAGATGTGCATTTTATTCCTACATGAAAATATATTGAATATATGGTACTTTAATAAAAATAGATAGAACAATTTTTGTGAAAATCAAAATTTTCGAAAAATCTTTCATGGAAAAAATTTCAAATGGCGTGCTATTTATGGACGCTCTTTAACTGCTGTGGTTCTCAGCGTCCCATTCTATATTGGGCGTGAAAGACCGCTTAATTTTGCTCAGAGGCCTCTCTATCAGGCTTGAGGTAAATCTACGACAGGGGACCAACGGCTTTACTTCCCTTCCGAAGGAAGCCATGCTAAGGATTTTTACACCCGAAAAAATCCATCGTCCTCCTCCGGGTTTGAACCCGCGACCTTGGGTATATGAAGTCAGCACGGTAACCATTACACCACGGAGGGCGACAAACTAAAAGTCGGTTAAATGCCAAATTTGGTGTTTAAGTGAGTATTTTCCAAGGATGTGATACAAAGATTTTCAAGAAAATTTTCCAACTTCCAACTACCGTTTACACGAAAGATTTTTCGAAAATTTTGGTATTCACAAAAATTGCTCTAAAGATTTTGATTAAAGTACCCTATGTTTAAGATAAACTTTTTTAACAAACGAAATGTATTTTTCTTAGAATATCCTCTGAAGTCTTCAGTCTGGATAACTTCTGTATAACTGGCAAACCGTAAGAGATATACAAAAATTTACAGCACAAAAATTCAGATCTAATAAAAACTCAATTTATGTTATATATACATTTTTTTCGTAGAGTTAGCCGTTTACGAGATAATCCGCATTATTGGTTTCAACTTTAAGGTTTGTTCTTGTTTCTCGTTTGTTTACTCTTGGCAAACAAAGAGAAAGGAATTTCAATTGTCTTTTAAATTACAATAATATTTATCTTGATTAGCATGATGTAGATTACACATTCATGTTTTGAGTAAAATGTTTGTTCGTCGAACAGCCAGAGGACATCAGGTGAATGGAACACATTAGATCATTTTTCTTCTACTTACAAGGAACCAAGTAATAACGACTATTTCTGATAATGTTGATCTATATCAGCATGATATAGATAGAAGAATAAGCTTTTTAACAATAATTTGTTACAGAGATACAGAGAAAGTAAAGAGCTTATGCTTGTATTTACTTCATGCTGATCACGAAAACATTAGCAGAAATAGTCTTATTACTTGCTTCCTTGTAAGTAGAAGCGAAATAAGAGAGTGCCATAGGTTAAAGTGATAGTCGAAAACTGGTTGCTATGTGACTGAAGTTCCTTTGTTTGTATGGGCAGCAATTGTTAAATACCTGTATGAGAAAAGTATGAATTTTAAAGCTGAAACCAAAACCAAGGAGTATCTCAAAAACGATCAACTCCACGAAAAAAATGTTTAAAGATAAATTGTGTGTTTTAAGGTGCTCTACATTTTTTATGTCTTAAGTTTTTGTCCATCTCTTACGCTTTAGCAGTTATGCAAAATTACGTAAAGTTCAACCAGAATAAAGTAGTCTTCAGAGGCTATTCTCAGAAAATTCAAGATAAGCATTTTATTTGTCAGGTAAATATCTCTAATATATGAAACTTTAATCAAAATCGTTAGAGCAATTTTTGAGAAAATCAACATTTTCGAAAAAAGTTCCATGTAAAGGGTAGTTTGAGGTGGGGGATATTTCTCGAAACCTTCGCGTCGCATCCGTGGAAGATACAAAACTTAAATGCCAAGTTTGGTATTTTACAGACTTTTCGTTTTTGAGCTATCGTGTTCACAGGCACACTGACACACACACGGACCTTCTTCTGGATACAGGGGACCCTAAAACATTTATTTCCGGTGAAATCTTAGTATGGAATTTTTGGGTGGAGTGCAATACCTTCCCTATTCAGTACGTACATAGTACGTATAGAGAAAGTAAAAACTCAACAGCTGAAACTGTACTCTTTTAGCATTACGCTTTCTCGACAATATTCTTTTGGAAAGATTTGAGAGCCAATTTGAGAGGGTATCAGTTTTTTTATACTAATTCGTACTTTTTGTGTATGTAATAAAATACTGAGAGATTTATTATTAAACACTTCAGATCTTTAACTTTTAATATAAGGTCATTAATTATTCATTCAATACTTCAATAGCTTAAGCCACGTATATAAGAGCTTCTAAAGCCAATGTTTAAAACACAAGTGCCCTTAAAGTTTGATAAAAAAAAAAAAAAAAAAAAAAAAGTGATAGATAAAACAAATTGGCTACAACGTGTACAAAATTTATAGAAGATTTAAAATTACCAGGAAATTAGTAAAAGAGTAAGTAATTCCTCATCATAAATATTTAAACCCAATTTTCTCCTTTAGGTGATGCATCTGTCAAATTTGACCAAAATTGTGAAAACTTCATAAACTATTTTTTGTTATAATAAAAGTATATGCATTCTAAACGTTAAGAAAACATACTTTTCCCACTGCAGTACGCGAATGATAAAATTACCCGAAATGCTGATGCTGCTCTATATGAACATCCTAGTAATATGCATCTTAACTTTGCAGAAAGAAAAACTCGAAAAATTAACGTTGGGTTCTCTATAAACGTATGCTGTGTTTGAATCCAGCAGTATTATGCTTGCACTCTAGTAGCGCAGTGCAAAGATTATGGAGAAAGAGGCGGAGTCTTCAAGCGATAGCTATGCACTATGTAAATGCAGGAAACCGAGATGACACATCACACAACAAATACTTATATATTATTTATTTTTAGACATTGGTTTGTGTGTACCAAAAATAACCAACAAATGTGTGCATTTATGTTGTCAAATTCTTTATAATACACACTATAATTACTCTCTTTAGCACCTATGTACAATGTGTATAGTACACAGTGAAGGTATTGTATTTTACCCAAAAGTTAGGTAGCAATATTTCACGAAAATACATGTTTCAGACGCTCTGAATCCAAAATGTGTGTGTGTGTGTGGAGGGGGCCAGGACGGCCGCGCCGTGGCCGAGTGGTTAGACCACTGGCCTCTCACCTAGACGGCCGGGGTTCGATGCCAAGTGACCGAATGTGAGATTTGTGGTGGACAAAGCGGCGCGGGGGGCTGGTTTTCTCCGAGTACTTCGGTTTCCCCCGCCATTGCATTCCACCGGTGCTCCATCCTCATTGATATATCATCAGCGTCACCGCCTGCGGTGCCATAAGTAGTTAAAGCGGGCGTTAAACACTACCAAAAAAGGGGGGGCAGGACAGCTCAAAATAAAAAAGTTCTTTAATTACCGAAATTCGTATTTAAGTTCAGTAAGTACTTCAGAGGATGCGATACGAAGATTAAAAAAAAATCTCCTATCCCCAACTAAACTTTACTTGGAACATTTTTCGAATATTTTTTATTTTCTAAAAAGATTGCACTAACGATTTTCATTAATATTTCATGAAAAACGAAATATATATCTTGAATTTTTTGGGGATAGCCTCTGAAAACCACTTCATTCTGGATGACTTTTGTGCAATTTGTAAACCATAATACAGAGAAAAACTTACAACGCAAAAAATATAGAATATAGATTCCACTATATTCCTTGTTATTGGTTACAATTTAAAACTGTTAAAACTCTTCTCAGATGGTTAAGTCATCTTTTGTTTTACTGTTAGCACCGCTATAATCGAATTCCATTGTTTCATATAGCAATAATTACTTTCTCTATGCGTACTATGTATATAGTGTATAGAGAAGGTATTGTATTGTACCCAAAAATTTGATACCGAGATTTCACCGGAAATATACGTTTTGAGACCCACTGAATACAAAAAAAGCATTTTTAGAAAAATGTACGTGTGTGTGTCTGTCTGTCTGTGTGTATATGTGCGTATGTGTGTGTGTGTGTGTGTGCCTGTGGGCAGCATAGCACAAAAATGAAAAGATCGTTAAAAAGCAAACTTGGTATTTCAGTTTGGTGTCTTCCAGGAATGCGACATGAAGATTTTCAAGAAAATAAACTACCCTTTACATGGAAAAAATTTTTGATTTTCTTAAACATGGCTCTAACGGTTTTGATTAAAATCTCGTATATTTAAGATATTTACTTGACAAAGATACCTTTTGGATAACTGCTAAACCGTAAAAGATGGACAAAAACTTACAACATAGAAAATGTAGAGCACATTAAAACACACAATTTATGTTATATACATTATTTCCGTGGAGCTCATTGTTTTTAAAAACATTCATTGTTTTTTGTTTCAGCTGTGAAAAACATACTTTTCTCATACAGGAATTTGTCAACTCCTGTCCTTACAGACAAAGGAACCTCAATCACATAGCAAGTTTAACCTATCGCACCCCCTTTAGTCGCTTCTACTTACAAGCAAGCAAGTAAGTAAGTAATAGGACTATTTTGCTAATGTATTCTCAATATTTTTTTTAACAGAGATGGAGAGAAAGTCATGTGAATGGAACACGTCAAGATTTTTTTAAAAAATTTCACAATCGCTATTGCTTAATGTATTCCCGTACTTCCTTCCCTTCTACTTACAAGGAAGCACGCCGTAAGACCATTTCTGTTAATATTCATCTCAATTAACATGGTGTAGATAAATTAATAATATTTTGTAAGAATATGCATTAGCTATTCAGATTTAATGCTACGGACCGAATTAAACGACTAAACGGTGGCTGCTCAAAGTTTCTGTGTAGGCTTGAATTTAATAAGGATCCAATCTGAAGCTTTGTCAATCGTGAATCGATAGATATTAGCAATCACTTCTGGTGTTTGCTTGTGTACATAGTGTATAAAGAAGGTTTTGTATTCCACCCAAAAATACATGAAATACATGTTTTCTGTCACCATGAATAAAAAAACAACAGTTTTATAAAATGGTCCGTGTGTGTGTGTGTGTGTGTGTGTGTGTGTGTGTGTGTGTGTGTGTGTGTGTGTGTGTGGACAGCATAGCTCTAAAACGAAAAGTCTATTAAAAGACAAATTTGGTATTTAATTTTGGTATCTTCCAAAGATGCGGCACGAGGATTTTCAAGAAAATCCCCCCACCCCCAACTACCCTTTACATGGATTTTTTTTCTCGAAAATTTTGATTTTGTAAAAAATGGCTCTAACGATTTTGATTAAAATATCGTATATTACAGATATTTACTTGAAAATAAAATGTTTATCTTGAATTTTTTGGGAATAGCCTCTAATCACTACTTTATACTGGATGAATTTTACGGAATTTTGCATATTAGCTAAACCGTTAGAGACGGATGCCATGGTAGCTCAGTGGCAAAGTAACCGGCTAGAGATCGGGAGATCAGTGGCTCAAATCCCGGCTATGACATTGAAATTTTCAGTCTGACTCTATCTAACTCCTGTCCTTCACACGGCTATGTATAAAAAAACAGTTATTCCATACAAATTCACCATAATAGTTGGCAATACTGTGAATCCTGGGTCAAAACAATTACTTATAGCATTGTAAGTCGTTATAGGGGTTGTCTTCTCAAAATAAGTTAAGATCACCTTGCGGTTTACAGGGAAACTTGCGAGTCAGTTGAGAAATTCAATGCTATGCCGGCATTGCCATAGTAGCGCAGTGGAAGAACAACCGGCTAGATATCAGTAGATCCGTGGTTCAAATCCATGGCATCGAATTTTTCAGTCTACTCTACCTATCCGGATGGATAAAAACTTACTACACAGAAAATGTAGAGCACATTAAAACACACAAGTTATGTTAAATACATTTTTTTCGTGGAGGTGAACGTTTTTAAGGTGTTCGTTGTTTTTGGTTTCAGCTTTGAAAAACTTAAAATTTTCTCATACAGGAATTTGTCAATGCCTATCCAAACAATCAAATGAACTTCAGTCGTATAACAACCAGCTTTTGAGAACCAGTTTAACCTATGGTTTCCCTTATTTTGCTCCTACTCACAAGGTAGCAAGTAATAGATGTAGAAGTAGTCATGTGAATGGAACACGTCAGATTTTTATTTTCGGTATGCGACACGAGGAGTGATACTCACGTTATCATGGTGCAGGACGGACTGATGCTGGTTACGCGGTGGCAAGTTGCCGACTGACCTGGGCATCAGTTCATGCCACAGTGCATCATGTTAACAGTTTTTACGTCTATATGCCAACATAATACAAAACCAATTATAATTTATTATTTTAGTTTAATTTATTGTTTTATATGATGCTTTGGATTATGTCTTTCTGTAACAAAGGAAGTTAATTTTATCAGTTTATATTATAACTAACATTTTGAGTTACAAAAATTTAAACCCATATAATTCTGTTATAATTTATTATTTGTTGCGTAGATTAACGTTAATTATCTGTAATATGCTTATATTAGCTGTTTTATTGCTTTGTTCAACGAATTAAGATGATTTGTATGTTATATGCAAAATGCAACCGATCTGTATTTAATTAATCATTTTATTGAAATTTTACGCTATAATCCGATTATCAATGCTTATATACACTTAAATTCCCTTTGACATCGATATTACATTAATATATATGCTCTTTTTATTTAGTTTTGATTTGCTTTTACTCTCCTCAATTCTATTTTGTTTCTTCCTTAAACATTTTTGTATAAAAATAAATTATGTATTATTAACGATCTTTCTTGCGATTACAGCCTGTATGTTTACTTTCTCTACACGTACTATCTACACAGTGTATAGAGAAGGATTATATTACACCCAAAAATGCGAAACCGAGATTTCACCAGAAATATATGTTTTGGGTCCCCCTGAATCCAAAAAAAAAAGCATTTTTATAAAAACGTCTGTGAGTGTCCATGTGTCCATGAACAGATATAACTCAAAAATGAAAAGTCCATAAAGTATCAAACTTGGTATTTAAGCCCAATATCTTCCAAGGGTACGACAGGAAGATTTTCAAAAAGATACCCCCCCAAACTATACTTTACGGGGAAAAAATTCGAAAATTTTGATTTTCTTAAGAATGGCTCTAACAATTTTAAATAAAATATGATATATTAAAGACATTTACACGTCAAATGAAATGTAAATCTTGAATTTTCAGGGAATAGCCTCTAAAGACTACTTTATTGTGGATGAATTTTACGGAATTTAGCACAACTTCTAAATCGTAAGAGCTGCACGAAAACATAAAACACAAAAAATATAGAGCACGTTAAAACACACAACCTATGTTATATACATTTTTTCTTGGAGTCGATTTTTTTTTATATATTCCTTGTTATTGTTTTCAGCTTTGAAAAGTATAATTTTCTCATGCAAACAAAAGAACTTCATTCACATAGCAACCAGCTTTTGACAATCACTTTAACCTATAGTACTCCCTTATTTCGCTTCTATTAACAGAGAAGCAAGTGATAAGACCATTTCTGATCATTTTTTTTTCTCGATTAGATGAAGTAAATAATATGATTTGTTGCAGGGATGCAGAAAAGTCATGTGAATGGAATACATCGGATCTTTCTCATATATCCCTTTAGATTATTTATGTTTCGTTAAAAGAAATCTGACGAGTTCCATTCACAAGACTTTCTGTACATGTCTGCAACAAATTATTGTTTAAAAGTTCATGCTTCTATTTACTCCGTGCTAATTCAGAAAAATCTGCAGAAATAGTTTTATTACTTCCTTCCTTATAAGTAGAAGCGAAATAAAGGTGTACCATAGGCTAAAGTGATAGAAAAAAGCTGGTTGAAGTTCATTTGTTTGTATGGTCAGGAGATAGCACATTTCTGCATGAGAAAAGTAAGTTTTTCGGAGCTGATACCATAAACAAGGAATTAATAAAAACCGATCAACAGTACATTACATAAATTTTGTGTATTAACCTGCTCTACAATTGTCGTGTGGTAAATGTTTAGCAGTTATGCAAAATTCCATAAAATTCATCCAGAATAAAGTAATCTTCAGAGGCTATTACCAGAAAATTCAAGATATACATTTTGTTTGTCAGGTAAATATCTTTAATATACAATATTTTAATCAAAATTGTTAGAGCCATTTTTAAGAAAATAAACATTTTTGAGAAAAGCTCCATGTAAAGAGTAGTTGGGTTGGGGGGATTTTGTTAAAAATCTTCATGTGGATCCGTTTTTGAGTTATCGTCTTCACAGACACACGGACAAACTATCACTAGGACACACACATACACACACATACACACACACACACATCGACCTTTTTCTGGATAAAGGGGACCCTAAAACATATATTTCCGGTGAAATCCCGGTATCGAATTTTTTGGTGGAGTGCAGTACCTTCTGTATACAGTATGTACTTAGTACTTGAATAGAAAGTAAAAGTTAGCAGAAATAGTCTTATTTCTTCCTTGTAAGTAGAAACGAAATAAGAGACTTCCATAGGTTAAAGTGATAGTCAAAAGCTGGTTGCCATGTGACTGAAGTTCCTTTGTTTGTATGGCAACGAGTTGACAAATTCCTGTATGAGAATAATATGATTTTTAAAGATGAAATAAAAAACGAAGGAATATCACAAAAAGACCAACTCCACGAAAAAACTGAATATAATATAAAAGGTGTGTTTTAACGTGCTCTATATATTTTGTCCCTCTCTTACCGTTTAGCAGAAAATTCAAGATATACATTTTGTTTGTCAGGTAAATATCTTTAATATAGAGTATTTTAATCAAAATTGTTAAACATTTT
This sequence comes from Hymenopus coronatus, assembly GCA_030762935.1. Classification (NCBI taxonomy): domain Eukaryota; kingdom Metazoa; phylum Arthropoda; class Insecta; order Mantodea; family Hymenopodidae; genus Hymenopus; species Hymenopus coronatus. The sequence continues at coordinate 40,929,792 of CM060880.1, forward strand.
TGAAAAATGTTCCATGTAAAGGGAAGTTGGGGGAGGGGGGAGTTTCTTAAAAACCTTCATGTCGCATCCTTGGAAGATACTAAACCTAAATACCAAGTTCTTTTCGTTTTTGATATATGCTGTCTACAGGCACACACACAGCAACCTTTTTTTTTTCGATTCAGGGGGACCCAAAACATGTATTTCCTGTGAAATCTCGGTATCATATTTTTGGGTGGTATGCAATACATTCTCCATGTACATAGTTCGTGTAGAAAAAGTAAGAACACGTTACATTTTAAGTTTAACTGTGCTATAGCTTTGAGCACTTCAATTTCGCCACTCAAAGTTTTGAGTTGAGTTATTGCAATAAAATCCTCGGGACTAACGCACAGCACACTGTAGCCACAATGTTTTATTAAAGCCCACACAGCAGCGCTAATATCGCATTTTCTAAAGCTATGCTGTATCGAAACTTCCTATCCTCAAAAGAGAAAATCAATGCTCAAACAGTCACAAAAATTAAAAGAGCGTTACTGCACCTCCACTAATCCTATAATACTCTTCAAGCAGAGGTCTTGCTTCGATACCACATAATTTAAAACTCACAGTTAACTTAGGAAGCACGTTATGTGCTGGTTAAAAATGAGGTCGAAATGTTGGTACTTTCTAGCATCTATGTATATTGTGTATAGAGAAGGTATTGCACTCCACCCAAAAATTCGAACCCAAGATTTCACCGGAAATATATGTTTTAGGGTCCCCTGTATAAAAAAAACATTTTCAGAAAAAGGTACGTGTCTGTGAACACGATAACTCTAAAACGAAAAGACGGTTAAATTCCAAACTGGGTATTTATGTTTAATATTTTCCAAGGATACGACACGAAGATTTTCAAGAAGATCCCCCTACCCCAAAGTACATTTACTTATAAATTTACATGTCATATTTCTTGAAAATTTTGTTTTGCTCAAAATTGGCTCCACCGATTTTGATTAAAATGCCGAATGGTAAACCTTTTTAAATCACAAATAAAGGTTATATTTTGAATTTCTTGGGAATTGGCTCTGAAGACCTGTTCATTCCGAAGAGTTTTACAGAATTTTGCATAAACCTGTAAGAAATAGACAAAACCTTACTACACAAAAGCGTAGATCTTTGTAAAACACAAAATTTATGTCATATGCTGTTTTCTTGTATAGCTGAGCGTTTTCGAGATATTCCTTGATATGGGTTTTAATTTTAAACTAGCTCACTTTCAAACGAGACCAAGCAAAGCGAACCGAACGGCAAATGCTTCGCATATGGATTTAAACTATTTGGATAACGCATTATCATAATATATTCTACTTACTATGAAACAAGTGATAAACTAATTCTGCTATGCGCACGCGCATGAGCGACAAAAAACAAAGGCTTCATGTGTTGGAATCATGATTTTTTACTTTCTCTACACGTACTATGTACATGGTATTGTATTGCACCCCAAAATTCGAAACTGAATTCACCGGAAATACATGTGTTGGTTCCCCCTGAATCCAAAAAGAAGCATTTTTGGAAAAAGATCCATGTGTGTGTGTATGTGCGTGTCTGTGGACAGCATAGCTCAAAAACAAAGAGACCGTTAAACACCAAACTTGGTATTTAAGTTTGGTATCTTTCAGGGATGCCTTACGAAGATTTTGAGAAAAATCCCCCCCACCCCAAACTGCTTTACATGGAACTTCTTTCTAAAATTTTGATTTTTTTAAAAATGGCTCTAACAATTTTGATTAAAATGTCGTATATTAAAGATATTTACCTGAGAAATAAAATGTGTATCTTGAATTTTCTGGAAATAGCCTCTGAAGATTACTTTATTCTGGATGACTTTTAAGGAATTTTGAATAACTGCCAAACCATAAGAAAAGGACAAAAACTTACTACGCAAAAGATATAGAGCGCGATAAAACACACAATTTATGTTATATAGTTTTTTTCGTGGATTTCATCGTTTTTGAGACATTCCTTGTTTTTTGTTTCTGCTTTGAAAAACTTACTTTTCTCATACTTTAATTTGTGATCTGCTGTTCATACAAACAAAGGAACTTCAGTGACATACCAACCAGCTTTTGATTATCACTTTAACCAATGGTACTCCCTTATTTCGCTTCTACTTACAAGGAAGCAAGTAATAAGACTATTTCTGGTAATTTTTTCTGATTGGCATGAAGTAAATAGAAGTAAAGGCTTTTCAAGAATAATTTGTTGCAGAGATGTAGAGAAAGTTATGTGAATAGTACACATCAGATTTTTTATTATTCTCAGTGCCTTCTTCTGGAGCAAAAATACTTGATTGGCTTACCCATTGCTACCCCTGAGCAAAATACCATAGTTTAAATGACAATGAAATAAGCTATAATAAAGTGCTAATGGAAACACACATCCTAAGTCTTCTTAAGATATATAAAACATTTGACAACTTTTTGCATATTTCAATTATGTGGAATTTTCAGGAAGGCTTGATATTCCAGGAGGTTTAACTTTTTGCTCTGTATTTTGTTTATATTTTAAACTAATAAAGATAGTTTGTATATTTTCTTTATTCATGTGCAAGCCATTTGAGTCAAACCAATCAGAAATTTGAATTAAATTATTGGACCAATCAAAAGTATTTGCAGATGTAATATTTGCTTGGACGAGCCGTTTCTCCAAGTTTGAAAGCCTCACCCTGTCTTCCTTATGCAAGAAGTTTCGAAGGATGGCAGGAGGCAAACACAGTTCTGCATAGCGTTTAACTCGAGACTAAAGGTTTGTTAATGGCCAAACTTGATAAACTGAAATGGTAAAGCGATACCGTAACCAAGCGGCTAAATGCAGCAGAGGGCAATATTTGCACTGACGGAATGCTTTGAGCGCCATATTCGATACTGTGATGAGGCATGATAAAGCAGATGAATACATAGCAATATCGAGTTTAGATTCTGGCTTTGTAAGCTCAAACTGATTGGCTTGCAATGGTAAAGACACCCCCATCAAACGTGCAGTCCGATCCTTTTCTCCATGTCCATTAGTTCTGCAAATTATTATACACATATGAATACTCGACTGTCGATAACCATGTTCCCCATATGACCTGTCATAAATCAGTCCTCCTATTGCAGGCTAAACAGCAGCCTCAAGATGAACTTCAAAACCACGTCCATATTTTCTGTTTGAAATACAAATAATCACATGTGTTCTGTTCCATGTACCTTTTTACTTTACCTATACATGCTATGTACATAGTGTATAGAGAAGGTATTGTAATGCACCCAAATATTCCATACCGAGATTTCACCGCAAATGCACGTTATGAGACCTTCTGAATCCAAAAAAGCATTTTTACATAAATGTCCGTGTGTGTGTGTCTGTCTGTCTGTCTGTCTGTATGAATGTGGGCAACATAGCTTACAAACGAAAAGTCCGTTAAAACCCAAACTTTGTATTTAGGTTTGGTATCTTCCAAGGATGCCACATGAAGATTTTAAAGAAAATCCCCCCACTCCCAACAATCCTTTACATGGAAATTTTTTCGAAAATGTTTATTTTCTCAAAAATGGCTCTAAGGATTTTGATTAAAATATCGTATATTAAAGGTATTTACCTGACAAATAAAATGTATATCTTGAATTTTCTGGGAATAGCTTCTGAAGACCTGTTTTTTCTCGATGAATTTCGCTTAATTTGCCATAATTAGTAAACCGTAAGAGATAGACAAAAACTTGCTATAAAAAAAATAGTTTTTTTTTAAAATACACAAGTTAAGTTCTATACATTTTTCTCGTGGAGCTTACCGTTTTCGAGGTATTCATTGTTATTACTTTCAGTTGTGAGTACTTATACTTTTCTCAGACGGGAGTGTCCGGGTTTTTTTTTTTTTACTCGTGGCCAAGAAAAGCGATTTGTAATGACAATCGCGTAACGACAAATTTTAAAACATTTGACTATTGGTTTAGCCTAGAGCATTCCCTTATTTTCTTACTACTTATACGGAACTAAATAATAAGAACATTGTGCTAACGAGTGCCTCGATTAGCAAGGTGCAGAAAGAAGAAGAATCTTATGTAAGAAGTTTGTAAAACAGCTAGAGAAAGTCATGCGAGTGTAACAAATCAGATTTTTACTTTCTCTATACGTGCTATGTACATAGTGTATAGAGAAGGTATTGTAATGCACTCAAAACTTCGATACAGAGGTTTCACCGGATATACACGTTTTGAGACCTCCTGAATCCAAAAAAAGCATTTTTAGCAAAATGTCAGGGTGTCTGTGTGTGTGTATATATATGTGTGTGACTGTGGGCAGCATAACTCAAAAACGAAAAGTCCGTTAAAAACCAAACTTTGTATTTAGGTTTGGTATCTCCCAAGGATGCTACACGAAGATATTCAGAAAATCCCCCCACCCCCAACTACCCTTTACATGAGGATGTTTTCGAAAATTTTGATTTTCTAAAAAATGGCTCAAACGATTTTGATTAAGATATCGTATATTTTGGAAGATACTAAACTTAAATACCATGTTTGGTATGTTACCGACTTTTCAGTTTTAAGAAATCGTGCTCTCACACACACACACACACACACACACACACACACACACACACACACACACACACACATGCACTACGGAGCTTTTTATAAAATTCCTTTTGTCTTTGGATACAGGGGACCCTAAAACGTTTACTTCCGTTAAAATAATTTTTTTGGAATGCAATACCTTATCTACCTATGCACTATGTACTAAGTAAAGAAAGAAGAACTATTTTTTACCTTCTCTAGTCCCGTAAGTACAATATACATAGTGGATAGAGAAGGTATTGTATTGCACCCAAAATTCGATACCGAGATTTTAATGGAAATATATGTTTTAGGACTCCCTGAATCCCCCCACCAAAAACATTTTCAGAAAAAGGTCCGTTTGTGTGTGAGTGTCTGTCTGTCTATGTATATTTGGACAGCATAGCTCCAAATCGAAAAGACGATTAAATACCAAATTTGGTATTTATGTTTGGTATCTTTCAAGGATGAGACACGAAGATTTTCAGGAAAATCCCCTTACCCCTAACTACCCTTTACATAGAAAAATTTTGTTTTTCTTAAAAATGCCGTTAACGATTTTGATTAAAATACCACATATGAAACACATTTCCATCGGAAATAAAATGTATATCTGGAGATTTCTGAGAATAGATTCTGAAGACCTGCTTATTCTGGATGAACTTTTCTGAATTTTGCCTAACTAGTAAACCATAAGCGATAGAAAAAACTTACTATAAAACACATGTAGATCTCGCTAAAATACACAATTTATGACACAGACAGTTTTTTCGTGAAATTTACCGTTTTCGAGGTATGCTTTGTTATTAGTTTCAGTTGTAAAGCGGTCATACTGTTCTGAGACCTGAAGTGTCCGTTCTTACTTTCTCTATACGCACTATGTACATAGTGTATAGAGAAAGTGTTGCACTCTATCCAAAAATTCGATACCGAGATTTCACCGGAAATATATGTTTTAGAGTCCCCAATATCCAAAAAAAGCATTTTCACAAAAAGGTCCGTGTGTGTGTCTGTGTCCGTGTGTCTGTGAACACGATAACTCAAAACCGAGAAGTCGGTAAAACACCAAACTTGGTATTTAAGTTTAGTATCTTCCAGGGATGCGACACGAAGATTTCGAGAAAAAATCCCCCACCCCAACTACCCTTTACATGGAACTTTTTTCGAAAATTTTGATTTTCTCAAAAATGGCTCTAACGATTTTGATTAAAACTTCGTATATTAAAGATATTTACCTGACAAATGAAATGTATATCTTGAATTTTCTGGGAATAGCCTCTGAAGAGTAGTCTATTCTTGATGAATTTTATTGAATTTTGGACAACTGCTAAACCGTAAGAGATGGACAAGAACTTACTACACAAAAAATGTAGAGCACTTTAAAACACACAATTTATGTTACATACATTTTTTCGTGGAGTTCGTCATTTTTGAGACATTCCTTATTTTTGGTTTCTGCTATGAAATACGTATACTTTTCTCATACAGGAATTTGTCAACTCCTATCCATATAAATAAAGGAACTTCATTGACATAGCAACCCGCTTTTGACTATCACTTTAACCTATGGTAGTCCCTTATTTCGCTTCTACTTACAAGGAAGCAAGTAATAAGACTATTTCTGCTAATTTGTTGCAGGGATATAGAGAAAGTCATGTGAATGGTACACATCAGGTTTTTCTTTTGTTCTACTCATGGCCAAGCAAAGAAGCGGTTTGCAATGACAATTGCCTATCGATAGATTTTTAAAACATTTGACTATCACTTTAGCATAACGTATTCCTTTAGTTACCTTCTACTTATACGTAACTAAGTAATAAGAACATTCTGCTAACGTTTATCTCTATTACCATGGTGTAGAAAGAAGATCTTTTGTAAGAAATTAGTTTGTAGAGCAGCTAGAGAAAGTCATGTGAGTGTAACACTTTAGATTTTTAGAAAAGGATCCGCATTTGTGTCTGTTAACAGCATAGTCAAAAAAAAAAAGTCTGATGTGAGCCATTCACATGACTTTCTCTATATCTCTGCAACAAATTATTATTAAAAAGCTTATACTTCTATTTACTTCATGCTAATCGAGAAAAAAATAGCAGAAATAGTCTTATTACTTTTTCTTTATAAGTAGGAGCGAAATAAAGGAGTAGTATAGGCTAAAGTCATGGTCAAAAGCTGGTTGCTATGTGACTAAGTTTCTTTGTTTGTATGGACAGCAGCTGACAAATTCCTATATGAGAAAAGTATGTTTTTCAAAGCTGGAACTAAAAACAAGGAATACCTTAAAAACGATCAACTCCACGAAAAAATACATATTACATAAACTGTGTGTTTTAATGTGCTCTACATTTTCTGTGTGGTAAGTTTATGTCCATCTCTTACGGTTTTGTAGTTATGTAAAATTCCGTAAAATTCGAGAATAAAGTAGTATTCATAGGCTTTTCCCAGAAGATTCAAGATATACATTTCATTTGTCAAGTAAATATTTTAAATACGAGATTTTAATCAAAATAGTCAGTCATTTTTAAGAAAATCAAAGTTTTCGAAATTTTTTCCATGTAAAAGGTAGTTGGGGGTGGGGAGATTTTCTTGAAAATCTTCGTGTCGCATCCTTGGAAGATACAAAACTTATATACCAAATTTGATTTTTAACAGTGTTTTCATTTTTGAGCTATGCTGCTCACAGACAAACAGACGCACACACACACGGACAATTTTTCTAAAAATGCTTTTTTTGGATTCAGGGTGTTTCAAAACATATTTCCGGTGGAATATTGGTACAGAATTTTTGGAAGCAATACAATACCTTCTTTATAAACCATGTATATAGTACGTATAGGGAAACTAATAAGAAGTCAGACAAATATTAAACCCTGGTATTAAGTTCAATACTTTACAAGATGTGACACGAAGATTTTCAAGGAACTCCCGCCCTTTTCAACTATGTTTACATGCTATATTTATTGAAAACTGTTGATTTTCTAAAATAATGGATTGAACGATTTTGATTAAAGTACCATATTTAAGATATTTTATGGCAATTAAAATGTGTATTTATATTGAAATTTCCTCAGAAGGTCTCTTCATTTTGAGTTTTGTATAATTACGGAAGCTTAAGATAAATAGAATTTTACTACTCAATAAATAAAGATTTCTTTAAAGTATACAATTTATTACCAAAGTCTATTTTTAAAGTTAATTATTTTGGACATATCCCTCGTTATTGATATATATTTTTCACTACTTATAATATTTTCAAAGGAGAAGTCGTCATTGATGTGTCTTCTTTCTTCACCCTGAACATGCAAGGAGAACGGAATTTCAAAGCGCTCACATAGTGACTAGTTCTTAAAAGATATGATTATCACTCTCGCCAATTGCATTCCCTTATTACTTTCTCTATACGCACTATGTACATAGTGTATAGAGAATGTATTACACTCCACCCAAAAATTCGATACCGGGATTTCACCGGAAATATATGTTTTAGGGTCCCCAATATCCAAAAAGGTCCGTGTGTGTGTCCGTGTGTCCCTGTGTCAGTGTGTCCGTGAACACGATAACTCAAAAACGAAAAGTCAATAAAATACCAAACTTGGTATTTAAGTTTATTATCTTCCAAGGATGCGACACGAAGATTTTGAGAAAAATCCCCCCCACATCCAATTACCCTTTAGATGGAACTTTTTTTCGAAAATTTTGATTTTCTTAAAAATGGCTCTAACGATTTTGATAAAAATGTCGTATATCAAAGATATTTACCTGACAAATAAAATGTATATCTTGAATTTTCTGGGAATAGCCTCTGAAGACTACTTTATTCTGTATGAATTTTGCATAACTACTAAACCGTAAGAGATGGACAAAAACTTAACACACAAAAAATGTAGAGCACGTTAAAACACACAATTTATGTTATATACATTTTTTTCGTGAAGTTGATCTTTTTGAGATATTCCTTTTTCTTAGTTTCAGCTTTGAAAAACATACTTTTCTCATACAGGAATTTGTCAACTCCTGTTAATACAAACAAAGGAAAATCAGTCACATAGCAACCAGCTTTTGGCTTTCACTTTAACCTATGGTACTCCCTTATTTCGCTTCTACTTACAATAAAGCAAGAAATAAGACTATTTCTGCTAATTTTATCGATTAGCATGAAATAAATAAAAGATAAGCTTATTAACAATAATTTGTTACAGAGATATAGAGAAAGTCATGTGAATGGAACATATCAGATTTTTTTTTATTTAATCTACAAGTAAATATGTAATAAACCCATTCGTGGTACTTTTGTATATTAGCATAAAGTAGCTAGAAGAACTAGTTTTTGTAAGAATACCAACATGGTCAATATTTAGCTATAAAAAGTTACTTTACATTTGACTGACCCTCATACTATATTTTTATGGACAAAAAATGTATTAATATACACTCACTTACACCCCGGCAATGCATAGAAATGGTTTTGAACCACATGGCAACCAACTTTTAAAAGATTTGACTATCGTTTTAGCCTAGTGTATTCCCTTAGTTTACTTCTACTTAAAAGGAAGCATTTAGATAAGACAATTTCTGCTAATGTTTATTTCGATAAGGTAGAGGAATATGATTTTTAACTATAATTTGTTATAGCGACATAGAAAAAGTCAATATGAGTGGAACACATCAGAATTTGTTTTCAACATAGATGAAATTGTTATTGGGCTTTATTATTTGGATCTCCAGCACGCGAAATTTTCCTTGTTCATATGGCAATTCGAATTTTATGTGTAAATATATGTAAATATAGCAAGATACAAAATTCCTTTGAAATAATATAATTAAATCTATTTAACGAATTCAGTAACAGCACTAAAGCTCTCTCTATTGAATCTTTTAAAAGGTCAGTGAAGCGCACTTTGATTTTAAATCCATTTTATTGTTTGTATGAACTTTATAATACTGTCAATTGTTTTTGATCTTGCTTGTATTTGACGTTGCTACACAATGTACGTTGTTCTGGCAAATAAACTTATCTATGTATACGTGATACGTGAATATAATTTTCAGCTCTAAATTCGGCACATACAAAAACTGCCATAACATCACCGGAGTCTGGTCAGGACTCCAGCGCTGTATCCCCTTTTTACATTCCCCCCCTGTACGATTACTGGTTTTTACTGTTCCTTAACACAAACATATACACATTGCACAAACATATAACACCCATGCCCAAGGCGGGACTCGAACCCATGAAGCACCAAAGCGAGACACCTTAGCAAACGTGGCCATGGGGACCGGCCAAGGATTAGGCCGTCATAAATAACTAAATGGTTCGAGCCTGGGCCACTCCAAGAGAGATGCCGGTTGTCAGCAAAGGTTCCAGTCGCGTGGTGTAGGCGTTCTTCGATAAACACGCCGGCGCGGCTCAGGTCACCTTAGTAATGGAAACTAGTATGTGGGTTTAATTATGTGTTTCGTGTGGCTGTTTACGTGGAGTATGACAACCGTTATTCCTTCGCTGCCTAATCCCAAATGTGTGCGACTTTTAAACACACTTTAAATAGAAGAGTTTGAAAGTGGCGACATCATGTTTCGGACAAGTCAAAGTGTAAGCTAATCGATAGCTTATAGGCCACTATTTAAGTTACCTTCCTTTCAAGAGAATACTTCGTTTATGAATGTGTGCATGAGATGTGTGTGGAGGGGGGCCGAAAATAATCGATCAGTCGATCACAATGCAACCACGACAGTATCGGACTCGCAACTTAGAATGAAAACATTTGCAGGATCTGGGTTTACAACCGAGGATAATCTGAGAGAGTTCGCACTAGCTCTGAACAAACTATTTGCTTTGTTTCCCTCTTCATAAAGGCATTATAAATTCCTAGTTTATGACTCAAATAAATATTTTCATTTTGTGCTGATATTTGTAAAGCCCGTACGAGAACGTCAGCTGGGAAAAATTACCTTGACACATTTGCCGAGCTTTGCAAACATCAGAGCCCAGGCTAGATTAAACATTCAGGCGACCGTTTCACGAAACGAGACACAAAATACAGTTAATCCTGGCTTCATCAGAATGAAGGGCGCTGACAACTGCGGTGCGCTGTTGTCATGGAAACTTTATAGACATACAGCAAGACACCTGGATATTAGCAATGAAGATAACCCTCTACAACGAGTGTTCCTTATTCCTTAAGAGTAGCAAAACATTTAGTATTTAAAGGGTGTGTTCATGAATCAGGAAAAATCTGAAGCGCTACACTCACATGACTTTCTCTAGCTACTCTACAAACAAACTTCTTACAAAAGATAACTCTTCTTCTAACACCATGCTAATCGAGATAAACATTAGCAGAATGTTATTACTTAGTTCCTTATAAGTAGACTGGAACTAAGGTAATGCACAAGTGGTAGTCAAATGTTTTAAAAGCTGTCTATATGCGATTGTCATTGGAAATCGCTTCTTTCCTTAACCAGGAGTAGAACAAAAGAAACACACATACACACTTCCGTCTGAGAAAAGTAGAAGTACCTCACAATTGAAACCAATAACAAGGAATACCTCGAAAACGGTAAGCTCCACGAAAAAAATGTATATGATATAACTTGTGTATTTTAACAAGATATACATTTTTTGTATACTAAGTTTTTGTCTATCTATTACGGTTTACTAGTTATGCCAAATTAAACAAAATTAATTCAGAATAAACAGGTCTTTAGAAGCTATTCCCAGAGAATTCAATATATACATTTTATTTGTAATAGAAATGGCTTTAATATGTGGTATTATTTTAATCAAAATCGATAGAGCCATTTTTAAGAAAAACAAAATTTCCGAAAATTTTTCCATATAAAGGGTAGTTAAGGGTGGGGGGATTTTCTTGAAAATCTTCGTGTCGCATCCTTGGAAGACACCAAAATCAAATACCAAGTTTGCTATTTACCGCCTTTTCGTTTTTGGGATATGCTGTCCACATACACACACACACACACACACACACACACACACACACACACGGACCTGTTTCTAAAAATGTTTTTAATACATTCAGGGGGTCCTAAATCACGTATTTCCGGTGAAATTTCGACATCGAATTTTTAGGTGGAATACAATACTTCTCTATTCCTATCTACATTGTACATACGGGGATAGAGAAAGTAAAAATGATACATTTGTATAGAGAAGATATCGTATTGCACCCAAAAATTGGATACCGAGATTTCACTGGAAATACATCTTTGCGACCCTCTGACTCCAATTTGTTTTTTTATATAAAATTGTCCGTCTGTGTGTCCTTTTGTCTGTCTGTAGGCAGCGTAACTCAAAAACGAAAACACTGTTAAAAACCAAACTGTGTATTTAGATTTGGTATCCTCCAAGGATGCGACACAAAGATTTTCAAGAAAATCCCTCCACACCAAACTACCCTTTATATGGAACTTTTTTCGAAAATTGTGATTTCCTCCAAAATGGCTCTAACGATTTTGATTAAGATATCATACATTAAAGCTATTTACCTGACCAATAAAATGTGTATCTTGAAATTTCTGGGAATAGTCTCTGAAGATTACTTTATTCTGGACGAACTTTACGGAATTTTGAATAACTGCTAAACGGTAAGAGATGGACAAAGACTTACTACACAAAGCATGTAGAGCACGTTAAAACACAAAATTTATGTATATATTTTTTTCGTGAAGTTCATCGGTTTTTAGTCATTCTTTCTTTTTGGTATCTGCTCTGAAAAACTTATACTTTTCTCATTCAGGAATTTCTCAACTGCTGTCCATACAAACAAAGGAACTTCAGTGACATAGCAACCAGCTTTTGACTATCACTTTAACGTATAATGCTCCCTTACTTCGCTTCTACTTACAAGGAAGCAAGTAATAAGACTATTTCTGATATATTTTTTCTGATTAACATGAAATAAATAGAAGTATAAGGGTTTGAAGAATAATTTGTTGCCAAGATAAAGAGAAAGTCATATGATTGGTACACATCTCATTTTTACCACGTACTATGTACATAGTGTATAGAGAAGGTATTGCATTGTACCCAAAAATTCGTTACCGAGATTTCACCGGAAATACATTCCTTGAGACCCCCTAAATCCAAAGAAAAAGCATTTTTAGAAAATTGTCGGTGTGTGTCTGTCTGTCTGTCTGTCTGTCTGTCTGTATGTATGTGCGAGAGTCTGTGGGCAGCATAATTCAAAAACGAAAAGACCGCTAAAATCTAAACTTGGTATTTAGGTTTGGTATCTTCCAAGGATGCGACAGGAAGATTTTCAAGAAAAGCCAACTACACATGGCCAACTACCCTTTACATAGAACTTTTATGGACAGTTTTGATTTTCTCAAAAATTTCTCTGATTTTAATTAAAAAATCATATATTAAAGATTAACCTCATTAATAAAATATATATCTTGAATTTTCTGGGAATAGCTTCTGAAGATTACTTTATTCTAGATGAATTTTACGGAATTTTGCATAACTACTAAACCATAAGAAATGGACAAAAGCTTACCATACAGAAAATGTAGAGCGTATTAAAATACACAATTTATGATATATACATTTTGTTTGTGGAGTTGGTTGTTTTTAAAATATTCCTTGTTTTCAGTTTCAGCTTTGAAAAGCTTACACTTTTCTCATACAGGAATTTGTCAGCTCCTGTCCATTCCAACAAAGGAAATTCAATCACGTAGTAACCAGTATTTGACTATCACTTTAATCTATGGTACTCCCTTATTACGCTTCTATTTACAAGGAAGCAAGTTAAGATTATTTCTGCTAATTTTTTCGCAATTAAAATGAAGTAAATAGAAGCTCAAGCTTAATAACAATAATTTGTTGTAGAGATGGAGAGAAAGTCATGTGAATGGAACACATCAGATTTTTCTGCTTTGAATCGTGTACCTCTAAAACTTCATTTTGCCTCCCTTACCATATTCTCTTTTACAAAATACCAAAATCTGATGTGTTCCATTCACATGAATTTCTCAACCTCTCTTTAACTCATAGTTAAAAAGCTATCGACTTCATGCTAATAGTGATAAATATTATCAGAAATTGTCTTTATTAATTAGTTCATTATAAGTAAAAAGGGAAATAATGGAATATGTACTCTAGGCTACACCGGTATTCAAATGTTTTAAAATGTAGTTGCTATGGGACTGAAATCCATGGTTATCAGTTGACAAATTCCCGTAGGTATAAAAAACCTGTTGTGCTCCATTCAAAAGATTTGGTCTATATCTCTGCAACAAATTACTGATAAAAGCCTTATGCTTCTATTTAATTCATGCTAATCGAAAAAAAATCAGCAGAGATAGTCTAATTACTTGCTTCCATGTAAGTAGAAGTGAAATAAGGCAGTACCATAGGTTAAAGAGATAGTCGAAAGCTGGTTGCTATGTGACTGAAATTCCCTTGTTTGTATAAAAAGCAGTTGACAAAGTCCTGTGTGAGAAAAGTAAAATTTTTTCAAGCTGAAACCAAAAACAAGGAATATCTCAAAAACGATGAACTCCATGGAAAAATGCATGTGACATAAATTGTGTATTTTAAAGTGCTCTACATATTTTATGTGGTAAGTTTTTTTCCATCTCTTACGGTTTAGCATTTATGTAAAATACCGCAAAATTCCTGCAGAATAAATAGGTCTTCAGGGGCTATTCCCAAAAAATTCAAGATATACATTTTATTTGTCAGATGAATACCTTTAAAACACGGTATTTAAATCAAAATGGCTATAATGATTTTGAATAAAAACTCACATTTAAGATATAAACATGCCAAATAAACCGCATATCTGTTATTTTCTGGGAATATCCTCTAAAGACTTTTTTATTCTGGAAAACTTTTATTGAATTTTGCATAACTGGTAAACCATAAGAGATAGACAGAAACTTCCTACGCTACAAATTTGTATCACAATAAAGCACATATTTATGTCATATACATATTTTTCGTGGAGTTGATAATTTCTTATATTCCTTGTTAGTTGTTTCAGCTTTAAAAAAATTACTTTCTCATACAAGAATTTGTCAACTGCTGTACATAGAAACAAAAGATCTTCAGTCACATAGCAACCAGCTTTTGACTACCAATTTAACCTATGATACTCTCTCCTACTTGCACGGAGGCATGTAACTCTTTCTCGATTAACAAGAAATAGAGGCATAAGCTTGCTAACAACAATTGCTGCAGAAATGTAGAGAAAGGCATGTGAATGGATCACATCAGAATTATTGGATTAGGGATCCCAAAACATGTATTTCCGGTGAAATCTCAGTATCGAATTTTTGTGTGCGATATAATACTTTCTCTATACACTATGCTTATAGTAGGTTTAGAGAAAGTAAACATAAAACAGAAGATAGGGCTAATTTTGCTACTTTTAAAGCTTAACTCTATAATGTATATAGTACGTTTAGAGAAAGAAAACATAGAATAAAATTTAGGGCTAATTTTGCTTGTTTTAAAGGTTAGCTCTAAAATGTTTATGGTACTTTTAGAGAAAGTAAACATAGAATAAAAATCTGATGTGTACCATTCACATGACTTTCTCTTCTTCTCTACAACAAATTATTCTTAAAAACCTTATACTTCTATTTACTTGCTTCCTTGTAAGTAGAAGCGAAATAAGGAAGTACCATATGTTAAAGTGATTGTCTAAAGCTGGTTGCTATGAGACTGAAGTTCCTTTGTTTGTATGGACAGCAGTTGAGAAATTCCTGAATGCGAAAAGTTTAAGTTTTTCAAAACAGAAACAAAAAACAAAAAAATGTCTCAAAAACGATGAACTCCACGAAAAAAATGTATATAGCATAAATTGTGTGTTTTAACGTGCTCTTCATTTTAGTGGAGAAAGTTTTTATCCATCACCTTACGGTTTAGCAGTTATTCAAAGTTCCGTAAAATTCATCCAGAATAAAGTACTCTTCAAATTCTATTCCCAGAAAATTCAAGAATTACATTTTGTTTGTCAGGTAAATATCTTTAATCTTTGATATTTTAATCAAAATTGATAGAGCCGTTTTTGATAGAATCAAAATTTTCGAAAAAAGTTCCATGTAAAGTTTGGGTTGTGGGGATTTTTCTCAAGATCTTCGTGTCGCATCCCTGGAAGGTACTAAACTTAAATACCAAGTTTGGTATTTTATCGACTTTTCGATTTTGAATTATCGTGTTCACTGACACCCTCACACGCACCTTTTTCCGAAAATGTTTTTTTTTTAGATAAACGGGACCCTAAAACATATATTTCCGGTGAAATCTCTGTATCGAATTTTTGGGTGGAGTGCAATACCTTCTCTATACACTATGTACATGGTACATATAGAGAAAGTAAAGATAAAGCTAATTTTGCTAGTTTAAAGCTTAGCTCTAAAATGTTTATAGTACGTTTAGAGAATGTAAACATGGAATAAAAATAGAGCTAATTTTGCTAGTTTTAAAGCTTAGCTCTAAAGTGTTTATAATACGTTTAGAGAATATAAACATAGAATAAAAATAGAGCTAATTTTGCTAGTTTTTGTACTTAGCTCTAAAATGGTTATAGTGCATTTAGAGAATGTAAACGTGGAATAAAAATAGAGTTAATTTCCTAGTTTTAAAGCTTAGCTCTAAAGGTTGTTTATTGTAGAAGAAGTGCAACGTTTACTGCATTTCTAGGCAGAGTGTACGGGAGCTTTGCCGCTGTATGTCTCTCATAAAACTTGGCTCTTGCTGCCTCTACTTCAGAGCATGTTGCCTTCAGGAGCACAGCAGGATATATTGTACCTCAAGTTTCTAGCCCGGGAAAGGGGAGGGGGGGTGTGCAACATGCACTCTGCTCGGGATAAACCATAAGTTTCCGATATTAAACAGTGCGCACTGAGAAATTAATAACAAGCTAATCTTGTTTATTTCTGCGTAAGGGCACTCTAAGTTATAGCTTTACTTATCTATATATTACAGTTAGGAAAGGGATAATTCTCCGAGATGTGAAACAAATGAAATTACTGAGAGAAACACAAGAGAGCGCACAACATATATTCATTATAAAGTATCATCTAGGGAGCAAACGGCAGCTCAAATAATAGAGCATTGGTGATGCAAACCAAGGATTCGTATATCGTATATCTACTCAACATAAGTATCTAACCCCTGTGATAAAAGTTTGCTAATTAAGGGCCTTCTCGCATGGTGCTGTACGCAGGAAACAATGCCGACAGGCTTTCTGTTCTTCAGTTACCACGTAGGCATTAGCGTTGCTAGTCCACTTTCATTTACTAAAGAAAGAGCATATGTGTCACTTCAAAACTTAAACCGCTATAAATATTATAATATTTGAGATATGATAAAAACAAAAGAAGTCACATATTGGGCAAGCAATCGAGGATGTTTATTACTTTCTCTAGCCCCGTATGTACAATGTACATAGAGATAGAGAAGTATTTTATTCCACTCAAACATTCGATGTCGAGATTTCACATACATGCTTTAGGACCCCCTGAATAAAAAAAAAAAAAAAAGCACTTCCAGAAAAAGGTCCGTGTGTGTGTCTGTGAACACGATAACTCAAAAACGAAAAGTAGCTAAAATACCAAACATGGTATTTAAGTTCAGTATCTTCCAGGGATGCGACACGAAGATTTTGAGAAAAATCCCCCACCCCAAACTACCCTTTACATGGAACTTTTTTCGAAAATTTTGATTTTCTTAAAAATGGCTCTTAACGATTTTGATTAAAATATCGTATATTAAAGATATTTGCCTGACAAATAAAATGTATATTTTGAATTTTCTGGGAATAGCCTCTGATGATTACTTTATTCTGGGTAATTTTACGGAATACCGTAACTGCTAATACCGTAAGAGATGGACAAAAACTTACAACACAATAAATGTAGAGCACCTTAAAACACACAATTTATGTTACATACATTTTTTTCGTGGAGTTGATTGTTTTTGAGATATTCCTTGTTTTTGGTTTCAGCTATAAAAAACTTACACTTCTCTCATACAGGTCTTTGTGAACTCATGTCCATACAAACAAAGGAATTTCAGTTACGTAGCAACCAGCTTTTGACTATCACTTTAACCTATGGTAACCCCTTATTTTTCTTCTACTAAAAAGGAAGCAAGTAATAAGAGTATTTCTGCTATTTTTTTTTTTTATCGATTAGATGAAGTAAATGGAATAATTTGTTGCAGTGATATAGAGAAAGTCATGTGAATGGAACACATCAGCTTTTTTTTAGTTGTCTTTCGTGGTGTAGTGGTTACCATGCTAGCCTCTAAAACCCAAGATTGCAGTTTCAAACCTGGCGGAGGGTGATGGTTTTTCTTTGGACGCAAAAATCCTTGACATGGCTCCCTTCGGAATTGAAGTGAAGCATGCGGTTCCGTTTAATATTTATTTGCACATAAAAGAACCCAATTACTTGGGAGAAAGGCTTTTGTTCAAAATGTTCCGCCATTTCGCGTCCGCAATTCGTGATTTCGACCTAGAGTGACATCTGTTTACGACGATCTGATCCCTCGTCACCACGGCGCATAGTGGCGAACTAACGAAATTTAAAATTTCGATTATAGAACCATCGTAACGATGCCCTTTGCTCCACTTAGAAAATGATGATGTACATGATGATATTATTTTCAGTTCAGTGTTACTTTGGGTACAGTTTTGTTGAATAAAACATTAGTGACATTACTTATTTGCTTTAAGAATTTCTAACTTACAAATTTTGTCTCTGTTACTGTATACAGCTGTTCCAATGTTGTTATTGACGCAAAAGGAGTTTTTCTCAAGATCTAAGAGAATTTGTAACTCTTAACCAATTAAGGAGCTGGCCTATGTAATTTGTAAAGTTCCAAAAAGTGGCCACCACAATCTTCAGATTTGAATACGACTGACCTATGTTTGTGTGGTTACCGTGAAAAACGAGACAGCCCGACAGCAACTAAAAGATGCTACGAAACTGCTAATATTGCAAGACATAGTGCTTAATGCCATGCATGATTCGTAGAAAAAATATTGTACGTTGATCAATGTTCTGTAAAACCCCATTGTTTGCCCAAGTTGCGACTTCTTCTGGGTTTTCCTATCCTATATATTATAATATTTGTGAGGGCTTGAAGTTTATATCTAAATAGTATTTTAAAGACAACTGCTCGTAGCCATCATGACAAACTTATCCTGAAATTTTGTAGAAGCACATACCATATGCTCACAAAGCATGAAAAATAGTTGCGAGTTTTTAGCAATAGAAATATGCATAAAAACGAATTGTTGTAACTTGGGTAATTCAGGCAAGGTGAACTAGCTTAATTCCAGGTTACAGTCCACCAACCACCACATACTAAAGAGCACAGGTTTAGGCTAAACAATGTAAGATAGAAAAGAACAGACATAGAAATAAATGAAACAGGAACAGTGATTTGTCCTCCAAGTAGTACAGGAAATTGAAGAAATAGACAAAGCAAGCAGGAAGTTAAAGTGAGAGGGAAGCCTTGGGTTTTCCCAAACGCGTAATGTGGACTCGATAGCAACAAAACTTCGCACAATGTATTTTCATAACATGTGAAGTGATGCTACCAAGGCCAATCAGAGATACCCTCACATTTTATAGCGCGAAGGTTGGCGTCACCATGTCTCTGATATGGTTACTCTCTTTTACTCTCTTGACTTATACAGTTACGGTTTCATTGTGTTGTGCGCACGTCCACGTGCTTAAGTGGTGGAGTGCGATGTGCAGATGGTTATATTAGGCTCCTGATTGTTAATTTAAGTGATGGGGAATGTATTTAATTGTAACATCTTTTGTAAGGAAACAAGCTAGCCGCCCGCTAAACATTTGAAATAATAAATCCAAGTACTAAGGGAAAATGCTGTGTTATTTAATATTCACATCACCCACAAAGCACCCCGAGATAGAATTCGTTAGGATATATTAGGAGTGGAATCTTCATCAACTACTGAGCTGAAAACACCGGAGAAGGAGAAGAAAGCAGACTTCCCGCTACAGTTTTCTGAATAACTGCATCCCATAGAACTTTAGTTTACGGTCTTCTGAGTAAATTTGGGAATACAGTGAGGAGATACAGTGACAGCAAGAGAAGAACCAATCTCACTTGGAAGAACTTTAGGAAAACATCACAGTGGATAGCTAAATCTTGTCAAACTAAATGTGTTTACTTGGAGCAATGTTTTTAGCTACAGAAAGGAGGCATTTGCAGCATTTAATATGCGGTAAGATTTAATTTTATTATATTTTATGTATAGGTTTACAGGAGGTGAAGATGAGAGTCCTGTCACGGCCGGCTCTATTATGTCGTATTATCTAAACGCAAAACCCGGTGCGAGTGGTCACGTTTTATACTGAAGACTGGATTTAGAACGTGAAGGACCCCTCAGGTCCTCGTCTGAGATAGGAATTTCTGGCACGAGTATGTGCGCGAAGAAATAAACTATCACTGCCAGGAAAAAATTACATTCACATTACTTTCTCTATATCCATGTAGCAAATTATTACAAAATGCTTATTCTTCTGTCCACCTCATGCTAACTCAGATAAACATTGCCTTATTACTTGCTTCCTTGTAAGTAGAAGGGAAATAAATATTTTAAATCTGAAACCAATGACAATGAATATCTCGGAAATGGTAAACTCCACGAAAAAATATGATATAAGTTGGGTGATTTAAGGATATCTAATTTTTGAATAGAACATTCATGTTCTTACCGTTTAGCAGTTACGCAAAAGGCATACAGACTGAAGAGGTCTCCAGCTGCTGTTCCCAGAAAATCCAAGAGACACATTTTATTGTATCATAACATGTAAATTCTCTCCCGGGACCGGGGTGCACTCAGCGTCGTGAGGTCCCTGGGGGGCCAATTGAGGAGCTACTTGATGGACTATCATTTTAACCTATGGTACTCCCTTATTTCGCTTCTACTTACAAGAAAGCAAGTAATAAGACTATTTCAGCTGATTATGTGTGGATTAGAATGAAGTAAATAGAAGCATAGGCTTTCTAACATTAATTTGTTGCAGAGATGTGAATGGAACACATCAGATTTTTTTAATGTATCTCTTTATGTTTTGTAAATAATGAGTTGAAAATAAAGGAAGTATGTCCATATTATGCATTAACAGTGCTCGTAATTCAGAGGTCTCTGTGAACACTGCCCGCTAAGTTCAGCCTGCATGTTTCAGAACTGCTCCCAATTGGAACATAATTTTTCCCCGCTTCTATGGGAATATGAACAAGCAACAACAAAAAAAGGAACACTTTATTGTATTTCAGCGGCTGATATTACAGGTGTTAACGTGTTGTTGTTGTTGTTGAATGGAAGGTGTTGGTCCCACCCCACGCAGAAAAAAAAAAAAAACTGTTACATTCCCTCCCCCTTGTAAAAAACATGAGCAGAGGGATCCAAATGCACATGGACCCCCGCATCTCATTTTACGGATTCGAGTGATATGACGCGAAACGAGCGCGCCTGTGGTGGGGATTAAGGTACTAAATTTTAAAACAACTGGTTTGGTGGCGTCACGCAATGGTAACTCTTGCGATAGGGACGCTGATGTAATTATTGTTGGGTTAAACGTCATGCGCTGCCTTCAAATTTATTGTAGCATTGTTGGTTTAATGCTGAAATCATACTCCTTCGCATTACACATACACTCAATGCGACGTTTAACATGTGTGAATCAAGTTGTGAATGATGTGGCTTGCTATCTCTATTTTCTGATTTTACAAATTGCAACGCTTTAAGAGATGTTCATAATAAACAACCAACAATTTTAGAAGTACATAAAGTCTTTAATCTTCAATATGGATTTAAGATAATGTTTGTTACGTAACATCTCTTGTTTTCATATAGAGTACTGAGCTTACATTTTCCTATATTTTATGTCAAATACTTAAGGGAAGGATCAGCTTTAAGGAGAAAGGCGTAACGGAAGGAAGGATGTGTGGTGGAGAAGTTGCCTAGCAAGCATGACGTATAATGCGGTAAATTACATTGATTACAAGGGCTGAATAAAAGGTAACGAGAACTTTTTACTTTCTCTACACGTACTATGTACATAGAGAAGGTATTGTATTGCACCCAAAATTCGATACCGAGATTTTACCGGAAATACATGTTTTGGGTCCCCCTGAATCCAAAAAAAAGTTTTTTTTTTTGGAAAAACGTCTGTGTGAGCCTGTGTGTCCATGTGTCTGTGAACACGATAACGCAAAACCGAACAGTCAAAAACGAAAAGACTATCCTTTATATAGAACTTTTTTTAAACATTTTGATTTTCCCAAAAATGGTTCTAGCGATTTTGACAAATTAAATGTATATCTTCTGTGAATAGCCTCTGAAGACTACTTTATTCTGGATGAATTTTACGGACTTTTGAATAACTACTAAACCGTAAGAGATGGACAAAAACTTACTACATAAAAAAACAACGTAGAACACGTTAAATTATACAATTTATGTTATATACATTTTTTTCACGGAGTTCGTTTTTGAGATATTCCTTGTTCTTGGTTTCAGCTTTGAAAAACATATTTTTCTCATACAGGAATTTGTCAACTCCTGTCCATACAAACAAAGGAACTTCAGTCACATAGCAACCAGTTTTTGAGTATCATTTTAACCTATTATACTCCTTTATTTCGCTTCTACTTACAAGGAAGCACGTAATAAGACCATTTCTGCAATTTTTTTCTGATAAGCATGAAGTAAATAGTTATATAAGCTTTTTAAGAAACATTTGTTGCAGAGATGTTGAGAAATTCATGTGATTGGTACACATCATATTTTTTTTATTACCTCTATTTTTCATATAGAATACTGACTTTATACTTCATTATTTTGAGTCAAATACTAGAGGGAAGGATCAGTTTTAAGGAAAAAGGCGTAACGGAAGGATGTATGGTGGAGAAGTTGCCTAGCAAGCATGACGCTCAATTCTAATGTATTATGCGGTAATGACATTATTTAAAAGAGCTGTATACAAGGTAATGAGAACCTTTTTACTCTCTGAAATGACGTTATTGACAGAGGTGCTTATAATTACATACCTTCAATATAATCGCCCCCGTTATTTATGACCCTTTAAAGAACGTTCGGAAGGAGCGTCAACCATCGACGAGTCTATTTCTGTTGACGTCTCATATTGACCGCTCTATAGGATGGATAATGCTATCTCTGGTGCCGTGTCGGATCTCTCGCAATGAGTTTGCAAAGAGATCGTAATCTCAGGGAATCATGCTGGGTGAGTACGGTGGGTGTTCCTGAATCTCTTATTATCAGCGGCGCAAAATGTCTTGGACAGCATTGGTGTGGCATTGTCATGCAGAATGATTTCATGTTCCATAAAAGTCGTTGCTTTTGCCTGAGTGATGGATGAAGGCAGAGTCTCAATGATTGGAGGCTTCCGGTATTCCTCGTCCAAAGAAAGTGCGCCTGTACAAAGTGCTGTGGAAGTGATGTTCATTGGGGCAAATCACATTGTTGGGGTAATACTGCATCACGCTGTACCGCCAAGGTTGCCCATAGTCCCAATGATTACGATCTCTTTGCCAAAGTGAAAGAACCACTGCGAGGGATGCGGTACAACACCAGAGATACGGGAGATCAACAGAAATAGACGCGCAGATGCTATACGGCGCCTTACGAACATATGGCAAACGGTCATAAATAACGGCCGATTATACTGAAGGTGAGTAACTATAAGTACCTATGCCAATAAAGGCATTTCAAGTAGAAAAATATAACTTCTAATTAATTCTGCACCTATTGTTAAAATATTAGTAAACTTAAATCATTACTAGAAATTTTGGGAAGGTAGCAATTCCTCTAAAATCACCAAATGGAAAACCTAAATTGTTAAATATTTTCCGTGGAAAGCATTAAATATATTTGCTATACCATAGTAGAAAACAGACACTTGTTAATGTATTATTAACAGGATACCTATGTTTTCTATAACATTCATTAATAGATTTTATTTATATAAAATATGCTGCTTATTTTAAGTACAGTTCCTAAAATATATGACAAAGCAAACTTGACTTTTTACTTTCTCTATACGTACTATGTGCCTAGAGAAGATATTGTATTGCACCCAGAACTTTGATACCCAAATTTCATCGGGAAAAAAAGCAAAAAAAGTTTAAAAATATCTCCTTGCGCGTGTCAGTCTATCTGTCTGTCTGTGTTTGTGTGCGCATGGGTGTCTGTGGACAGCATAGCTAAAAATACCGTTAAATACAAAGCTTGGTATTTTTTATGTTCCAAGGATGTGACATGAAAATTATTTAAGAAAATCTCCCCACCACAAACTACGCTTTACATAGAAACATTTTCGAAATTTATTTTCTTTTAAATGACTAACGATTTTGATTAAAATCCCGTAAATTAATGATATTTACATCGCATCTAAAATGTATATCGGGAATTTTCTGGGAATAGCCTCTAAAGACCTCTTTATTCGGGATGAATTTTGTCGAATTTTGCTTAATTGCTAAACCGTAAGAGATAGAGAAAAACCTACTACAAAAAAAAAAAACGTAAAACTGTTCAAAACACACAAATTAAGACATCTACGTTTTTGTTGTGGAGGTAACCGTTTCCGAGGTATTCCTTGTTAGTGTTTACAATTGCACAGTACTTATACCTTTCACAGACAGGAGGTGTTCGTTTTCTTTATTTTCCCCTACTCCTGGCTATGAAAGGAAGCGATTTGCAATGACAATCGCATAACGACATCTTTTAAAACACTTGACTATCACTTTAGCCTAGTGCATTCACTTAATTCCCTTCTACGTATAAGGAACTAAACAATAAAACCATTCCGCTAATGTTTGTCTCTCTCTCAGCATTGTGTAGAATGGAGAATTATCTTTTGTAAGAAGTTTGTTTGTAGATTATCTAGAGAAACTCATGTGAGTGTAACACATCAGATTTTGTTCCATTAAGCGACAAAACATTACAACTTTCCTGTAGCTATGTATTGCACTACCATAAACTTTTCTGTACTCGAGAAACGTCGAGTAGAGCTTCCAAAAGAATATTTTATTAAAATACATCCTTTCAGTCGATGCATGTAAAAATGTACAATTAATTCTGCAGCTGGATGTTTCCATTTGCATATGCTTTAAGCGTATGTACTTTCATAAAAAGGTCATCTGATGTGTTCGTTCACATGACTTTCTCTACCACTCTGCAACAAATTATTGTTAAAAAGCTTATACAAATTGAGAAAAAATTAGCACAAATAGTCTTATTTCTTGCTTTCTTGTAAGTAGAAACGAAATAAGGGAGTACCATAGGTTAAAAAAATAGTCGAAAACTGGTTGTTATGTGACCAAAGTTCCTTTGTTTTTGTGAACAGGAGTTGACCAATTCCTATATGAGAAAAGTATGTTTTTCAAAGCTGAAACTAAAAACAAGGAATATCTAATAAACTATCAATTCCACGAAAAAAATGTATAAAACATAAATTGTGTATTTTTATGTGCTCTACATTTTTTGTCTATCTCTTACGGTTTAGCAGTTATACAAAATTCCGAAAAATTCTCTCAGAATAATGTAGTCTTCAGAGGCTATTCCCAGAAAATTCAAGATATACATTTCATTTGTCAGGTAAATGTCTATAATATGCGATATTTTAATTAAAATCCTTACAGCCATTTTTTAGAAAATCAAAATGTTCGAAAAAAGTTCCATGTAAAGTGTAGTTTGGGGTGGGAGGATGTTTCTCAAAATCTTCGTGTCGCATTCTTAACAGTCTTTTTGTTTTTGAGTTATCCTGCCCACAGACACACACACACACACACACACAAGGACATTTCTCTAAAAATGTTTTTTTTTTGGATACAGGGGGACCCAAAACATGTATTTCCGGTGAAAGCTCGGTATCGAATTTTTGGGTGGATTACAATCCCTTCTCTATACACTATGTGCATAGTGCGTGTAGAGAAAGTAAAAATTGCAAGTGTAAATATACCTTTATCACACATTTTTATGGATGCGTTATTTAGTACCAAAAGTTTCATTATAAAGGAAAGATTTAATTATACATCATCTAGTATTAAATACAAACTCAACTATTTTATTTCCATAAATTTACGCTAAAGAGCGTAGTTGCAAAACAGTAATCTAAAATATGTCAGAAAATTATATTCTTTACCTTCATTGTGTTTTCTTTTCAAAATGTGCACCCATGATCCACACGTGGTAACATCAACCGCAGTGCTCGCTTGATCATGCAGCATTGAAGTTTCACTTTAGAGGACTATATCTTACCTGTCCAAAAAGAATAACACAAAATTAACTAAGATCAGATTAAAAGAATAATAAAAGCTATATAATAAATATTAGTAGTAAATGTTTAATAAATAGGTATAGTAGTATATGAAAGAAATGTCATTAACAAAAGCTAAGTAATAATGATTTCGATTTTCAGCGTACGCGGGCGTAAGGAGTAGTAGTAGTATGTTATTAATAAGTTTACAATAATTCAATATTTGCGTACATGCAGTCTAAAAAAATTTTATGTGTTCCATTTACATGACTTTCTCTATATCTCTGTAACAAATTATTGTTAGTAAGCTCATTCTTTTATTTATTTCATGCTAATCGAGAAAATTTAGCAGAAATAATCTTATTTCTTGCTTCATGGTAAGCAGAAGCGAAATAAGGGAAAGTGAAAGCTGAAGTTCGTTTGTTTGTATGGTCACGAGTTGGCAAATTCCTGTATGAGAAAAGTATAAGTTTTTCAAAGCTGAAACCAAAAACAAAGAATATCTCAAAAATGATCAGCTCCACGAAAAAAATGTATGTAACATAAATTGTATGCTTTAACGTGCTCTACATTTTTATGTGTGAAGTTTTTGTCCATCTCTTACGGTTTAGTAGTTATGCAAAATTCATCCAGAATAAAGTAGTCTTCAGAGGCTATTCCTTGAAAATTCAAGATATACACCTTATTTGTCAGGTAAATATCTTTAATATACGATATTTTAATCAAAATCGATTGAGCTATTTTTTAAAAAATCAAAATTTTCGAAAAAAGTTCCATGTAAAGGGTAATTGGGAGTGACGGGATGTTCTTGAAAATCGTCGTGTCGCATCCTTGGAGGATACCAAGCCTAAATACGAAGTTTGGTTTTTAACGGACTTTTCGTTTTTGAGTTATGCTGCCCAGACACACACACGGACATTTTTCTAAAAATGCTTTTTTTGGATTCAGGAGGTTTCAAAACATGTATTTCCGGTTAAATCTCGGTATGGAATTTTTGGGTGCATTACAATACCTTCTTTATACACTATGTACATAGTACGTGTAGAGAAAGTAAAACTTGAATTTAAAACATTACCAGCATATCTATTTTATATATCTTTACAAAACACAAACACACACACACACTTGCACTCACTACACCACGTATTCACACATATATATTACTCAAACACCAAATAAGTCTATACAATATTTACACAAATATTTGATCTCTTAGTGCACGTACTTCCATTGAGTATGTGCCCAGGTTTAACCAGTTTTGGCTGTTTAGAATCAAATCCCAGAATGCTGTCCTTCGTATGTTGGAAGCTAAAAATACTTCCGGCAATAATCTTTTCCTAACATCCTTCATCTGCACGCAATCTGCCAAAATATGCGCCCAGTCTTCCTGATACCCGCATAATGGGCAAATCCGCCTATTAGCTTCATTAGCTACCTTACAGAAGAGTAGATATCTGTGCTCAGATAGCCATACTGCTAATTACGAGGTACGTCCAGAATGTAAGCTCCGTTTCAACTTATCTCCGCTGCAGCGCTGCGATCGCAGTTCCGCACATGCGCGGTAAACGCTCTGTATCAAGGAGAAGAAACGTGCGCCATTTTAAGATCGCTGTCAGCCACATACGCTTTGTTGTGCTTGTTTATAATGTCGTTGTTGATTGAAAATCCCGCCACTTGTGAAATCAGATCTGTGATTCGTTTTCTGAATGCTAGGAAAGTGAAACCAATTGAAATTTATCGGCAAGTTTGCGAAATTTACGGACAAAATGTGACGAGTGATTCAATGGTGAGAAGATGGGTCCAACAGTTCAATGAAGGACGTAGGGAAGTGCACGATGAAGAACGAAGTGGGCATCCATCTTTGGTTACAGAAGAACTGGTTCACGCGATTGATGACAAGATCCAGGAAAGGGACTGGAAAGGCATCTTACTCATTGATTTCTTACCGCGTGGTCAAACAATCAAAGCAGATGTTTATTGCGAGACACTTTGGAAATTGCGCCGCGCAATACAGAATAAGCGCCGAGGATTGCTGTCAAAAGGTGGTGTTTTTCTTCACGACAACGCACGACCACACACTGCAAGTGTGATGAAAAACCTCCTTCGGGGATTTGGCTTGGACGTGTTTGACCATCCTCCGTACAGCCCTGACCTCGCTCCTAGCGACTTTCATCTGTTCTTACATCTCAAGTCTTTCCTTGGCGGTCAACACTTCAACAATGACGAAGAGCTGAAAAAAAATGTTTCCAACTTTTTGAAGACACAGGCGGCAAACTTCTAAGAAGAAGGTATACAAAAACTTGTGCCACGCTATGACAAATGCCTGCAAAATTTCGGCTTATGTGGAAAAGTAGTTTAAGAGTTGTAGAATTTTGTGTAATAAATAATTATTCTGTATCTGTACAAAATTTAATTTTATTACCAAGCGGAACTTACTTTCTGGACGTACCTCATAATTAGCGCGTGCACACACACGAACCAGTGTGAAAAGGGGAGACGTTTGTTTGCATGATTTTCTCAACATTTTCTCCAAAAAAATCTAATGTGGTACACTCATATCACTTTCTCTAGCTGCTCTGCAAACTTCTTGGAAATGATTCTTTTTTTTACACCATGCTAATCGAGATCAACATTAGCAGAATGTTCTTATTACTTTGTTCCTTATAAGTAGAAGGAGACTAAAGTAATGCACTATGCTAAACTGATAGTCAAATGTTTTAAAAGCTGTCGTTATGCGATTGTCTCTGCAAATCCCTTCTTTGCTTGGTCAGGAGTAGAACAAAAGAAAAACGGACACTCCCTGTCTAAGAAAAGTATAAGTACTTCAGAATTAAAACCAATAACAAGGAATATCTCGGAAACGGTTAACTCTATGAAAATCAAAATTTTCTCCTTGCAAGGAGCAGTTAGGGATGGGGGATTTTTCTCAATATTTTCGTGTCACATCCCTAGAAGATAAACTTAAATACCAAGTTTGGTGTTTTACAGACTTTTCGTTCTTAAGTTATTGGGCGTTTTTCTATTTTTTTTTTTTTTTTTTTTTTGTTACAGGGGCCATAAAACGTATATTTACGGTAAAATATCGGTAAAATCGGTAAAAGTATTTTGTTTGGAATGCAATACCTTCTCTATACGCGGTGTACATAGTCCGTGAAGAGAAAGTAAAAATATATTATAATATAATTGTTTTCAATATTTTCAAGCTGGACCCTGATCATTATAAATCCTGATGAGATAACGTTTTATGATCCTGTGTACGTAGGTTGAAGTTTCAGAGCGATCGATATTCTTTCTTCATATGACACCACCTATATACGAGCAGGGCAGAGGGCATCAACCGTGTGACCTGTTACGTAAATAATCATCGAACGTCTGCGTAGGGAATAATAGTCAACCTAAAAGCATGATAAAGTTTCCCCTCATGATCATAACTTTAGAAAAAAAGCTGACATGTTCCATTCACATGACTTATCCTACTTCTGTGTAACAAATTATTGTTAATAAGCTTATTCTTCCATGTACTTCATGCTAACCCAGAAAAAATTAGCAGAAATAATCTCATTACTTGCTTCCTTGTAAGTAGAAGTGAAATATAGGAGTATCATAGGTTAAAGTGAACACAAAAGCTGGTTACTAAATGACTGAAGTTCCTTTGTTTGTATGGACACGAGTTGAGAAATTCCTGTATGAGAAAAGTACAAGTATTTTAAGGCTGAAACAAAATACAAGGAATATCTCAAAAACGATCAACTCTTCGAAAAACATTTATATAGCATAAATTGTGTGTTTTAATGTGCTCTACATTTTTTGTGTGGTAAGTTTTTGTCCATTTCTTGCGGTTTAGCAAAATTTCGTAAAATTAATCCAGAATAAAGTAGTCTTCAGAGGATATTCCCGGAAAATTCAAGATATACATATTATTTGACAGGTAAATATCTTTAATATACGATATTTTAATCAAAATCGTTAGCCATTTTTGAGAAAATCAAAATTTTTTAAAAAAGTTCCATGTAAAAGGTAGTTGGGGGTGGCGGAATTTTCTTGAAAATCTTTGTGTCGCATTCTTGGAAGATACCAAACGGGCTTTTCGTTTTCGTTTTTGAGCTATTCTGTCCACAGACACACACACGGACCTTTTTCCAAAAATGCATGTACATAGTACGTATAGAAAAAGTAATAACGAAAAAATTGCAAATACTGGATCATATCATCGTCAAATGCTGACACGAATATTTGTATTTATTCACCTCTATAGCTAGGCATTATACGCCACTGGATAGTTTGTTTGGAGAATCGAATTTCGAGTAGCAGGAACGAATTTTGCATGACACATGCCCATCACTCCTGACCCCCTTTTCCATAGATAGAATGCATCCTGCATAATGTTGCACACAATTGCGTTGTACTCCACAGCCCTTTTCAATGATACCACCACAGCGAAAAAAAAAAAAAAAAAAAACGAAGAGTAACCCGCAGAGCTGGTTGTTTTGGGATATTATAGCAGCAGTTTGAATCGTGTGTAAAATCTGAAACAACACTGGAGCCTCGGCTCACATTTGTGTTAACACAATCCCACTACAGTCCCATCGAAATAACGTAAAGCGCAAATGTCCAATGACCGGAGATTCACTGTTTTTCGTCCCACTTTTTAACACCAGGCCACCTTTCTGCAACAATGATTTGGTGCGCATCACTCTCTTTAATCTGTTGCACTGAGCTTGAATCATTGCATTTGGCATTCTAGGAAATAAGTAGGGCACGAATTCTCTCAAATACCCCATATCTATTACAAAATTCTGATGTGTTCCATTCACATCTCTGCAGCAAATTATTGTTAAAAATTTTATGTTTCTAATTACTTCATGATAATCGAGAAAAAATTAAAACAGTATCAATGAGGAATGTCTAAAGACTTTCCTGTTTGCAGATGATCTGGCTTCTAGTCCTTCTCACGATAATCAAGACGTTATTTCTGTTAAAAGTCACAAGCTACACGAAAAAAATTTGTGTATTGTAACAAGATCTACATTTTTTGTATAGTAAGTTTTTGTCTATCTCTTACGGTTTATTAGTTATGCCAAATTAAGCAAAATTCATCCAGAATAAACAGGTCCTTAGAAGCTATTCCCAGAAAATTCAAGATATACATTTTATTTGAAATAGAAATGGCTTTAATATGTGATATTTTAATCAAAATCGGTGCAACCATTTTTAAGAAGCACCAAATTTTATTTTTTTTCCATCTAAAGGGTATCGTGTCGTATCCTTGAAGGTACCAAATCTAAATACCAAGTTTAGTATTTAACGATCTTTTGGTTTTTGAGCTATGCTGTCCAAAGACACCCCACACGGACCGTTTTCTGAAAATGCATTTCATTTTCTTGATTTAGGGGATCGCAAAACAAGTATTTCCGGTGAAATCTCGGTATCTAATTTTTAGGTGGAATACAATACTTCCTCTATACAGTATGTCCATAGTGCGTGTAGAGAAAGCAAAAGATCTGATGTGTTTTATTCATATGAGTTTCTCTACAGCTTTGTAACAAATCATCGTTAAAAAGCATATGCGTGATAAACAATAAGGGAGTACCCTAGGTTAAACTTTTATTCAAAAGCTTGTTGCTATGTGAAGTTCCTTTGTTTGTATGGACAGGAGCTGACAAATTCCTGTATGAGAAAAGTATAAGCTTTTCATAGCTGAAACCAAAAACAAGGAATATGTCAAAAACGATCAACTCCACGAAAAAGGTATATAGCATAGATTGTGTGTTTTAATTTGTACTATATTTTGTGTGTGTTAAGTTTTTAACCATCTCTTACGGTTTAGCAGTTATGCAAAATTCCGTGAAATTCATCCAGAAAAAATAGTCTTCAGAGGCTATTCCCTGAAAAGTCAAGATATACATTTTATTTGTCCGGTAAATATCTTAAATATACGACATTTTAATCCAAATCGTTAGAGCCATTTTTAAGAAAATAAAAAATTTGCGAGCAAAGTTCCATGTAAAGGGTAGTTGTGGGTGGGGGGATTTTCTTGAAAATCTTCGTGTCGTATCCTTGGTAGATACCAAACTTAAATACCAAGTTTTGTATTCAAGGGTCTTCCCGTTTTGGAGCTATGCTGTCCACACACACACACACAAACACACGGACCTTTTTTCCAAAATTGCTTTTTTGGATTCAGGGGGACCCAAAACATGTCTTTCCGGTGAAATCTCGGTATCAATTTTTTGGTGGAATACAAAACTTTCTCTATACTACGTACCTAGTACGTGTAGAGAAAGTAAAAAAATCGTTATCCATAGCAACAGCAGTAATGTTGTCAATTTTGAAATACCAGCAGCTGACGTCATCTTAAACCTAACACAATTTTAAAGTCAAGCTAAAAGCTTAAAATTAGTAATCAGAGGTTGCCAAAATGGCTTGGAATAAGGCAAATATTAAGCTCCAGCCACTAATACCGGATGTTCCAATTGGAAGTCTAGGAAGCATATTTACCACGTTGTCTACAAACCTGCTGGAAGATGTCGAAACGCGTTCAGGCAAAATTAAGTGAAGCCGTTTTAATAATATAGGTCCAAGCATGTACAAAGGTTAAAACACTTATTGTAAAACTGAAACCAATAACAAGGAATATTTCGGAAACGGCCAACTTCACGAAAAAATGTGTATGAAATAATTTTGTCTTTTGATGAGATCTTCATTTTTTTTAGTAAGTTTCTTGCCCTTTATCAGCTATGAAAAATTCAGCAAAATTGTCATGTAAATATCTTTAATATAGGGTATTTTATCCAAGTTGTTATGAGCCACTTTTGAGAAAATCAAAGTTTTCGAAAATATTTCCATGTAAAGGGTAGGTTTTAGGTGAGGAATTTGTCTCAAAATCTTCTTGAAGCATCATTGGAAGATACTGAACTGAAATACAAAGTTTGGTGTTTTACCGACTTTTTGTTTTTGAGTTATGTTCACAGACACACACAGGTCCTTTATCTAAATATTGTTGTTTTGGAAGCAGAGAAGGCTAATTTCCGGTGAAATCAAGAAGGTCTCAATTTTGGGCGGATTAAATGCAAATGGACCCGCCTGGGCAGTGTGGTGGCAACGTGTCTGCCTCACATTCTAAAGGTCGTGAGTTCGAATCTCACTTAGGGTAACTTACCCGGATAAGGTGTTTCTTCTCCGGGTTTTCCCTTATCCCGAGAAGACGAATGTCGAGTAACTTGAAGCTCCATGGACCCCGAGATCATTTGAGCGTCATTTCAGCAATACCATTTTTCGTCGTCCGATATGACCAACCAGGTTAAAGGACGTTAAACTAAAAAAAAAAAATGTAACGGCGGGTTATTTATGGACACTCTCAGCGTCTCAGCGTCCCATTCTATATTGGGAGTGACAGACCGATTAAATTTGCTCAGAGGCCTCTCTATCATGCTTGAGGTTATTTTACGTGCCGTAAATCTACGACACGAGACCAACGGTTTTATTTCCCTTCCGAAGGAAGCCTTGCTAAGGATTTTTAAGTCCGAAAAAATCCTCCGTCGGGTTTGAACCCGCAACCTTGGGTATATGAAGTTAACATGGTAACCATTACACCATGGAGGGCTATTTGGGCAGTACTATGTAGAGAAAGTAACAACTATTCATAAGTAAATATAATGATTTGCATTTTAGTTTGGTACTTACATTCGAGATTTACTTGTCGCCCTTTGTGGTGTAGTGGTTACCACACTAGCGTCTTGGGTAATTATAGAGAACTTGGGCCCCTCTAGAAATTAAACAAATTGTGGTTTGACTACGGAAAATCTCCGTAATTAAATTAAACGCTAATTTATTACGTGCGCGTAGCGATCCTTTTTGTGAATATTTGTGAAGTATGCTGCCTAGAAGTAGTAGAATATAAATAAAGAAGTCTTGTAGTACTTTTGCAATATAAATATATAATAATACTACACACTAAAATGCCTAAAACCTGAGTTTCATTGTTGGCGGCAGGCGACACCGGCATATGTCGCTAGACGCTGTGCTAATGTATGACAAGATGTTTCACGCAGATACAGCTGTTCAGTGAATTTTATTATGCAGAACTTCGGCCACTCTAAAATCGAATGAAACTAAGTGCGTTTGATTGACTTTGTATTTATGATGACAATTTCAAAGCCTGTGGATTTCAAACTTAGCGCGAGGTTAGGCTCCAATCCGTTTAGGTTAGTGTGTGTATATAAATTTATGTTTCTAATTTTATATCGATATTTCCAACAACTCCTAACAGCACAATGGATACAATATTAGTTTTTTAAACCATCTCCCCACCCATAATCCCTCTCTAACCACACCTGTCCCGTTAGAGTGCAAAACTGGCATAAGTCGCAGCGGAGAGAGTTAGAGGCCCAACTTGTAAATAATTACCGCCTCTTGCACTAAGGTCGCGGGTTCAGACCCAGTGGAAGGCAAGTAAAAGAACCTCAAGCCTGTTATAGAGGCTTTTAAGCAAAATTAAGGGGTTTTCAGTCCCAATATAGAATGGGACGCTGAGAACCACAGCAGTTAAAGACAATCCATAAATAAAACAGCATTTCCATTCTGAAGATTTTTCAGGTACGTCAATACCTGAGGTTCCGGTACAGAAATAAATCTAAAGAATGCGTACTTATATTGAATAGGTAGAGCCAGATTGAAAAATTCAATGCCATAGCCGGGATTTGAACCACGGATCTCCTGGTCGCTAGCCGGTTGCTCTACCACTGAGCTACTATGGCAACATACCGGCATAGCATTGAATTTCTTAACTGACTCGCTTGCTTCCCAGTAAACCACGAGGTGATCTCAAATTATTTTGAGATGACAACCCCAATGGCGACTTACAATGTTGTAAGCACTTTAAGTCCCAGAATTCATAGTATAGCCAATTATTATGGTCAGTTGTGTTAATTTAATTGTTTTCTCACAGAAGCCGTGTCAGTTGAGAAAAGCAATGCTATGCCAGCATGTTGCCATGGTAGCTCAGTGATAGAGCAGCCGGCTAGAGACCGTGAAATCCGTGGTTCAAATCCCAGCCATGCCATTGAATTTTTCAGTCTGACTCTGCTTATCCAACTCCTGTCCTACATACGGTTTCTCTGAGAAAACAATTAAAATTAACACAATTGTCCATAATAGTTGGATACACTATGAATCCTGGGACTTGAAAGTACTTTACAACATTGTAAGTCGCCATTGGAGTTTGTCTTCTCAAAACAATTTGAGATCACCTTGGGTTTGCCGGGAAGCATGGGAATCAGTTGAGAAATTCAATGCTATGCCGGAAGTTTTCCATGGTAGCTCAGTGGTAGAACAACCGGCTGGAGACCGGCATAGCATTAAGATATCTGGGATATCCGTGGCTGAAATCCCGGCTATAGAATTAATTGTTTACTTTCTCTACACTTATTATGTACATAGTGTATAGAGAAGGTATTGCACTCCACCCAAAATTCGATACCGAGATTTCACCGGAAATATATGTTTTATTGCCCCATATATATATATATATATATATATATATATATAAAAGCATTTTCACAAATAAATCCGTATATGTGTGTGTGTGTGTGTGTAAATGGAAATGGCGTGTTATTTATGGACGCTCTTTAACTGCTATGGTTCTCAGCTACCCCTTCTATACTGGGCGTGAAAGACCGCTTAATTTTGCTCAGAGGCATCTCTATGAGGTTTGAGGTTCTTTTACGTCCCGTAAATCTACGACACGGGACCCACGGTTTTACTTCCCTTCCGAAGGAAGCCATGCTAAGGATTTTTACGCCCGAAAAAATCCATCGTCCTCCGCCGGGTTTGAACCCGCGACCTGAGGTATATGAAGTTAGCATGGTAACCATTACACCACGGAGGGGTGTGTGTGTGTGTGTGTGTGTGTGTGTGTGTGTGTGTGTCTGTGAACCCGATAACTTAAAAACGGAAAGTCGGTAAAATACCAAACTTGGTATTTAAGTTAAGTATATTCTAGGGATGCGACACGAAGATTTTGAGAAAAATTCCCCCACCCCACACTACCCTTTACATGGAACTTTTTTCCAAAATTCCGATTTTCTCAAAAATGGCTCTAAAGATTTTGATTAATATTATTATTTTGACGTTTACCAGGCAAATAAAATGTATATCTTGAATTTTCTGGGAATAGCCTCTGAAGAGTAGTTTATTCTGGATGACTTTTACGGAATTTTTAATAACTGCTAAACCGTAAGAGTTGGACAAAAACTTACTACACAAAAATGTAGAGCACGTTAAAACACACAATTTATGTTATATACATTCTTTCGTGAAGTTCATCGTTTTTGAGACATTCCTTGTTTTTGGTTTCTGCCATGAAAAACTTATAACTTTCTTTTACGGGAATTTGTCAACTGCTGTCCATACAAACAAAGGAACTTCAGTGACATGGCAACCAGCTTTTGACTATGACTTTAACCTATGGTAGGTCCTTATTTCGCTTCTAATTGCAAGGATGCAAGTAATAAGAATAGAAGTATAAGCTTTTTAAGAGTAATTAGTTGCAGAGGGGTAGAGAAAGTCATGTGAATGGTACAATAAAATTTTTCTGTCTGAAATCTGCTTATCCAACAATTAGAATTATCACAATATGTACATAAATTGAAACCACTTAATATAAAAAATTGGTAATTAATTAAACAAATAACAAAATCTCGGATAAACCTTAAACGTAGCAAGAATAAACAGTGAAATAAAACAGGGTAGAAGTATTTACTTGAGTGATGGGCGATTTTAGGATGCGTTGTGCAGAGCAGTAAATTCTCAACGTCGACAAGCAACAAGTCAAATCCTCTTTGACAAATGGATATGGATTTTAAAGGTTTTCTCGAAGCAAACGACATTTGCCGACTTGCAGTCGTGCGATAGTCGCCTCGGAATGTTTTGCTTCCTGTCAACCATCATCAGTGGGAAATAGTTTACAGCTC
Source organism: Hymenopus coronatus (assembly GCA_030762935.1). Taxonomy (NCBI): domain Eukaryota; kingdom Metazoa; phylum Arthropoda; class Insecta; order Mantodea; family Hymenopodidae; genus Hymenopus; species Hymenopus coronatus. The sequence goes on from CM060880.1 coordinate 40,966,609, forward strand.
CTCCGGCACAGACTTGACAAGAACCTGCTGCATTTGTAGCAAATAACAGCTGCTAATATTACAGGCGTTTCAGCTAAAAGGAATTCAACTGTTTTAAGATGTCTTCTCAGCATCTTCCTATAATACCACAAGGTTTCATTGCAAGCAGGTTAAGGCCATAATTATAAACCAAGACTTAACTAATATTGTTTTATAATTAATCAGAGCTCAGTTAATATTAAAATTAACAAAAATATACACATTTTGAATAATCTGAATTACATATATATATTTATTTATGCAAGTATATATAGTTACTTTCTCTACACGTACACGTACATATTGTAAAGCATTTTTAGAAAAAGCTCCATGGTGCGTGTGTGTCTGTATACCGTTAAATACCAAACTATGTATTTAAGATATTTACATGAAAAATAAAATGTATATCTTGAATTTTCTGGGAATAGCCTCTGAAGACTACTTTATTCTAGAAAATTTTTATTGAATTTTTCATAACTGCTAAACCGTAAGAGATAGACAAAAACTTACACTACAAACAATGTAGAACACACAATTTATGTCATACACTTTTTTTCGTGGAGTTGTAAGATATCCCTTGTTATTGGTTTCAGCTTTAAAAAAATTATTTTTTCTCATACATGAATTTGTCAACTCCTGTCACAAAGGAACGTCAATCACATAGCAACAAACTTTTCACTCTCACTAACCCATGGTACTTCCTTATTTCGCTTCCACTTACAAGGAAGCAAGTAATAAGACTATATCCGCATATTTTTTCTCGATTAGCATGAAATAGATAGAAGCATAAGCTTTTTAACAATAATTTGTTGCAGAGATGTAGAGAAAGTCATGTGAATGGAACATATGAGATTTTTAGAAAAAGGTCCGTTAACACGCTAACTCAAAAACAAAAAGTCGTTTTAAAATACCTAACTTAGTATTTAAGTTAGTATCTGCCAGGGACGCGAGGCGAAGATTTTGAGAAAAATCACCCCGCCCGAATCAACATTTACATGCAAACATTTTCGAAGAGTTTGATTTTCTTAAAAATGGCTTCAACGAATTTTGATTAAATCCCGTATATTAAAGCTATTAACATCCCAAATAAAATGTACATCTTGAATTTTCTGGGAATAGCCTCTGAAGAGCTCTTTATACTGGATGAATTTTTCTTAAGAGATAGACAAAGTGTATATCTCTTCAAAACATACAACATAGCCGTGAGAAGGACAGGAGTTAGAATCAGACTGAAATATTCAATGCCATAGCCGGGATTTGAACCATGGATCTCCAGATCTCTAGCCGGTTGCTCTACCACTGAGCTACCATGGCAACATGCCGGCATAGCATTGAATTTCTCAACTGACTCGCATGTTTCCCGGTAAACCACAAGGTGATCTCAAATTATTTTGAGATGACAACCCCAATGGCGACTTACAATGCTGTAAGTACTTTTGACCCAGGATTCGTAGTATGGCCAACTATTATGGTCAATTTGTAAGGAAAAACTTTTTTTTTCTTTTCTTTTCTTTTATTTTTTACGATTTATGTATTTCACTTTTTTTCTTTTGAAATTAACCATTTCCTTGATATTGGTTTTAATTGTGAAGTATTTATACTTTTCTCATACAGGAAGTGTACGTTTTTCTTTTGTTTTACTCCTGGCCAAGCAAAGAAGCGATTTGCAATGACAATCGCATAGTGATAGCTTTTAAAACATTTGACTATCACTTTGGCATAGCGCATTCCGTTAATTTCCTCCTACTTATAATGAACTAAGTAATAAGAACATTCTACTAATGTTTATCTCGTTTAGCATTGTGTACAAAGAAGAATGATCTTTTGTAAGAGGTTTGTAGAGCAACTAGAGAAAGTCATGTGAGTAACACATCAGATTTTTACTTTCCCTACACGCACTATGTACATAGTGTATAGAGAAGGTATTGCATTGTACCCAAAAATTCGATACCGAGATTTCACCGGAAATATATATTTTGAGACCACATGAATCCAAAAACAAAACTTTTTAGGAAAATGTCGGTGTGTGTCTGTGGGCAGCATAGCTCAAAAAGTAAAGACCGTTAAATACCAAACTTGGTATTTAAGCTGTCTATCTTCCAAGGATGCGACACGAAGATTTTCAAGAAAATTCCCCCAATCCCAACTACCCTTCACATAGAAAAATTTTCGAAAATTTTGATTTTCCAAAAAATAGCTCTAACGATTTTGATTAAAATATCATATACTTGACAAATAATATGTATATCTTGAATTTTCTGGAAATAGCCTCTGAAGACTACTTTAATCCGGATGGATTTTACGGAATTTTGTGTAACTGGTAAACCGTAAGAGATAGACCAAAACTTACCGCCCAAAAAAGTAAAGCACATTAAAACACACAAATTACATTATATACATTTTTTCATGGAGTTCATCGTTCTTGAGGTACTCCTCCTTTTTTCGTTTCAGCTTTAAAACTTATAATTTTCTCATACAGGAATTTAACAATTGCTGTCCATACAAACAAAGGAACTTTCAGTCACATAGCAAGCAGCTTTGGACTATCACTTTAACCTATGGTACTCCCTTATTTTGCTTCTACTTACAAGGAAGCAAGTAATAAGACTATTTCTGCTAATGTTTTCTCGATTAGCATGATGTAGATAGAAGCATAAGTTTTTAACAATAATTTGTTGCAGAGATGTAGAGAAAGTCATGTGAATGGAATGTATATCTTGAATTTTCTGGGAATAGCCTCTGAAGATCTATTTATTCTGGATGAATTTTGTGGAATTTTGGTTAACTGCTAAACCGTAAGAGAAAGACAGAACCTTACTGTACCAAAAATATATATCTCGTCAAAACAAATGACATATGTGTTTTACTTTTTTGTTCTGGTGGTAACCATATCCCAGATATTCCTTGCTATTGGTTTTACTTGAGGTATTTATACTCTTCTCAGACAGGAAGTGTCCGTATAGTGATAGCTTTTAAAACATTTGACTGTCACTTTGGCATTGCGCACTCCTTTAGTTCCCTCCTACTTATAATGAACTGAGTAATAAGAACATTCTGCTAACGTTTATCTCGTTTAGCATGGTGTGGAAAGAAGAATGATCTTTTGTAAGAAGTTTGTAGAGCAACTAGAGAATGTCATGTGAGTGTAACACATCAGATTTTTATATAGTATATAGAGAAAATATTGCATTGTACCCAAAAATTCGATACCGAGATTTCACCGGAAATATATGTTTTGAGGCCACCTGAATAAAAAAAAAACATTTTTAGAAAAATGCCCGTGTGTGTCTGTCTGTGTGACTGTGGGCAGCATAGCTCAAAAACAAAAAGACCGTTAACTACTAAACTTGGTGTTAAGGTTTCATATCTTCTTAGGATGCGACACGAAAATCCCCCCAACCCCAACTACCCTTCACATGGAAAAATATGCGAAAATTTTGATTTTCTAAAAAGTGGCTCTAACGATTTTGATTAAAATATTATATATTAAAGATATATACTTGACAAATGATATGTATATCTTGAATTTTCTGGGAGTAGCCTCTGAAGACTAGTTTATTCAAATTAATTTTACGGAATTTTGTGTAACTGCTAAACCGTAAGAGATGAACAAAAACTTGAGCACTTTAAAACACACAATTTATGATAAACACATTTTTTTCGTGGAGTTGATCGTTTTTGAGATATTCCTTGTTTTTCGTTTCAGCTATAAAAACTTATACTTTTCTCATACAGGACTTTGTGAACTTGTGTCCATACAAACAAAGGAACTTCAGTCACATAAAAACTAGCTTTTGACTGTCATTTTAACCTATGGCACCCCCTTATTTCGATTCTACTAACAAAGAAGCAAGCAATAAGACTATTTCTGCTAATTTTTTCTCGATTAGATGAAGTAAATAGAATAATTTGTTGCAGAGATGTAGAGAAAGTCATGTGAATGGATCACATAAGGTTTTTATGTAAGAGGTGGTCGAATGCTACAACCTCCCTGGTATATTTTAATCAAGGTTTTCATCTCTTAGCCTTTGACAATTCAATGCTACAGCGGACGGAAACCCTTCAGGATAGCATTCGGGTCAGCTGGTTCTGGTTTTGTAACGAGATTTTTCTCCTGGACGTTCCCCTTCTTCAAACTGCTTGAGGGAAAAGAAGAAGAAAAGGGGACCACCTTAAAGAACAGCACAAGGATGAAGTAAGGAGGAATACAGGCAAAGGACTAACACAGGAGAACATTGAGGTATATGGAAAAATAAACTTCTTCGATTCTGGAATAACGGCGGTCTTGGCAGAAGTGCAGAAAACTTATTTGGAGATTGTGACTTCTAAAGAAGCTAAATTCTAACATGTTCATTTTTACTTTCTCTATACGCACTATAAACAGAGTACAGAGAAGGTATTGCACTACACATAAAATTTCGATACCGAGATTTCACCGGAAATATATTATTTAAGGTCCCCTTTATCTAAAAAAAAGCATTTTCGGAAAAAGATCCATGTGTGTGAGTCCGTGTGACATTGAACACGATAACTCAAAAACGAAAAGTCGGTAAAATACCAAACTTGGTATTTAAGTTTAGGATTTTCCAGGGATGCAACACGAAGATTTTGAGAAAAATTCCCCCAACCCCAACTACCCTTTACATGGAACTATTTTCGAAAATTCTGATTTTCTCAAAAATGGCTAACGATTTTCATTAAAATATCGTGTATTAAAGATATTTACCTGTCAAATAAAATGTATATTCTGAATTTTCTGGGAATAGCCTCTGAAGAGTGCTTTATGCTGGATGAACTTTACGGAATTTTGAATAACTGCCAAACCGTAATAGATGGACAAAAACTTACTGCACGAAAAATGTAGAGCATGTTAAAACACACAATTTATGTTTTATGGATTTTTTTCGTGGAGTCATCGTTTCTGAGACATTCCTTGATTTTTGTTTGTGCTTTAATAAACTTGTACTTTTCTCATACAGGAATTTGTCAACTGCTGTCCATACAAACAAAGGAACTTCAGTAACATAGCAACCATATTTTGACTATCACTTTTACCTCTCTTATTTCGCTTCTGCTTATAGGGAAGCAAATAATAAGACTATTTCTGCTATTTTTTTTTCCCTAGCCCCATATGTACAATGTACAGAGAGATAGAGAAGGTATTGTAATGTACCCAAAAATTCGATACCGAGATTTCACCGGAAATAAATGTTTTGGATTCCCCTAAGTCCGAAAAAAAGCATTTCTGAAAAAAGGTCCCTGTGTGTGTCTGTCTGTCTTTCTGTCTTTGGACAGCATAGCCCAAAAACGAAAAGATCGTTAAATACCAAACTTGGTATATAGGTTTGGCATCTTCCAAGGATGCGAATCGAAGATTTTCAAAAACTCTACCCACCACAAACTACCCTTTACAAGGAACAAATATCGAAAAGTTTATTTTCTTAAAAATGGCTGTAGCGATTTTGATTAAAATCCCGTATATGAAATTAATTTATGTCGGAAATAAAATGTATATCTCGAATTTTTTGGGAATAGCCTCTGAAGACCTCTATTTTGGATGAATTTTGCTGAATTTTGCTTAACTGCTAAACAGTAAGAGATAGAAAAAAACGTACCGCACAAAAAATGTACCTCATGACAAAACACACAATTTTCGAGATATTTGAGATATTCCTTGATATTGGCTTCAATTGTGAAATGCTTAAACTTTTCTCACACAGGAAGTGTCTGCTTTTCTTTTGTTCTACTCCTGGCCAAGCAAAGAATTATTTGCAATGACAATCGCATAAGGATAGCTTTTAAGACATTTGACAATCACTTTAGCATAGTGCATTCCCTTATTCCCTTCTACTTATAAGGAACTAAGTAATAACATTCTGCTAACATTTATCTTGATTAGAATTGTGTACAAAGAAGAATAATCTTTTGTAGAGTTTTATAGAGCAGCTAGAGAAAGTCATGCGAGTGTAACACCAATTTTTTTCTGATTAGCATGAAGTAAATAGAAGTATAACCTTTTTAAGAATAATTTGTTGCAGACATGTAGAGAAATTCATGTGAATGTTACACATAAGATTTTTTATTATATAATAAAAATAATTATTATTAGAAGAAGTATAAAAAAAATCTGATGTGTTACACTCACATGACTTTCTCTAGCTACTCTACAAACAAGCTTCTTACAAAAGAGTACTCTTCTTCCAACACCATGCTAATCGAGATAAACATTAGCAGAATTTTGTTACTTAGTTCCTTATAAGTAGAATGGAACTAAGGGAATGCACAAGGCCGAATTGATAGTCAAATGTTTTAAAAGCTGTCTATATGCGATTGTCATTGCAAATCGCTTCTTTGCTTGACCAGGAATAGAACAAATGAAACACACTCACACTTCCGTCTGAGAAAAGTAGAAGTACCTCACAATTGAAACTAATAACAAGGAATACCTCGAAAACGGCAAGCTCCACGAAAAAAATGTATATGACATAACCCGTGTATTTTAACAAGATCTACATTTTTTGTACAGTAAGTTTTTATCTATCTCTTACGGTTTACTAGTTATGCTAAATTAAGCAAAATTCATTCAGAATAAAGTCTTTAGAAGATAGTCCCAGAAAATGCAATATATACATCTTATTTGTAATAGAAATGACTTTAATATGTGGTATTTTAATCAATATCGTTAGAGCCATTTTTAAGAAAAACAAAATTTTCGAAATTTTTTCCATGTAAAGGGTAGTTAGGGGTGGGGGGATTTTCTTGAAAATCTTCATGTAGCATCCTTGGAAGAACGCGGCTAGAGAAAGTTAAAATGCGGTGTATTGTGTATAGCTCCATGCGAATTTATCAGAACAAAACAAGAGAACATTTTTCATGAATTTAGTCATGTGCACGTACAAATGTACATTTCTTAAGGGGACAACATAGTATGAACAACGGAAATTATACCTTTAGTGACTTGAACTACCACTGTTCTTAAGGTATTAAATTGTGTATGCATTGTTCTATAAATAATGACAATTGTTTCAGGCGGTTGTTTGCATTAATAACTTATGTGCTTGAGTGTAGATAAAGTATTTCCTTCAGCAGAAAAGTAATAAAACTTAGTCTAAAAACATGTGAATTCATGTACCTTTTTCTCTGGTATTGCTTGCAGTACATGATCACACTTTGCAAGTTTGTTCTTAGTATAATCGGCTATCTTTTGAATCTTAATTATTTAGCTATGATACAATTTCAGTAGAAATTTGTCGCTCTCCGTGGTGTAATGCTTACCATGCTAATTCCACATACCCAAGGCATGGCTTCCTTCGGAAGGGAAGTAAAGCCGTGGATTCCGTGTCGTAGATTTACGGCACGTAAAAGCCCGATAGAGAGGCCTCTGAGTAAAGTTACGTGGTCGTTCACGCTCAGTATCGAATAGGACGCTGAGAACCACAGCAGTTAAACAGCGTCCATAAATAATAAAGTAGAAATTTAAAAAAATTATTTGCAAATTTAAAAAAGCAAAAATTAGCAAAACTTTCACTAATATTGCTTTCTTAATATGCTAAATATACTATAACACCATGATTGTGGTTCAACTTTGTATTGCATATATATGTGCTGATATTTTCAGCTTTTCAGCTGTCCTACCTTATAAGAAACAGGTACATAAGTATCCAAAAATGCTATTTTGAGAGAACTGAATGTAATGATTAAAACGTCCTAAAATAGGAATTGTATAATAGTTTTAATCAAGTTGCAGACTAGCATTTAAATTATATTGAAATTATATTTTCTGAAACTGCAAATAATAGAGGTTCTATTACTGTTTAAAACAAAAAGTGTAACTTTGTACCATTTCAGAGTACCTTGTGTCCTTGATACTTCATGTGTCCTTTATTTTCTATCATTAGACATTGACTCCACAAAATTGTAAAACACATTTTTGAAATCATGAAGCCTGAGATGGTACATGTCTTGTCCCGGGGGAAAGAATTATTAAGAAGAGAAATATAAATCATAGCCAAGAATATCAATTATTTCACGAAGATAAAATATAAATGTAGAGTGAAAATGAGAAGGGTAGAAAGACTTTTAACACGTATAAGTCACGAGCTCGGGGTACAAGATCCGTTACCTGCCGTGGATTGACCCGAGGGAAAGGGGCGAGAATGCCGTGATCAAGGAAAACTAACGGGATACAAGACAATGCTCTCCGCTGGTCAAGGGGACCTTTTTTTAAGGCACTTGCTGAAGTACCTCCGAACACTCAAGATATGAAATTTAGAATTCGTGATGGAGCCGAACAGGATACCTTTTAATTGTGAGGCACTTGACGAAGAACCCCCACATGACCAAGATGTGATATTTGAGCGCGTGGTGTAACCCTTAGTTGTGACGGAAGTAAGAGATTTTAAGACCGATCATAGTACAGACATGACACTGCAACAAACGAATAAATTATAATAGTCGCGTGCGGGTAAAGTGTGACGTCACAGTAGAACATTAAGAAGTATACGCGTGTGCTCTACGGCGGAAAAAGGCCGGACTCAATTAATAATGCACTTGTGTCTCACCACAACCTGAAAGAGTCTCCATGCTAATAGAAACCCTGAGCTAAGCCAACTCAAACCTGCACCATTCCCGCTAATCAAAACCCGCACCGGGACACGAACCTAGTACCACCACAAGCCACACCTAAATTAAAGCTAATATCAAACATTCTAAATAGCCCACAAAGTTTCTATGGAGTAAATTTCAGGCGATTTTCCCAGCCATTCTCATCTTTGAAGAATATTCTCACTTTTTACTTTCTCTACACGTACTGTGTACATAGTGTATAGAGAAGGTATTGCATTCCACCCAAAATTCGATACCGAGATTTCACCGGCAAAACATGTTTTTAGACCACCTGAATCCAAAAAAATCATTTTTATAAAAAAGTCCTGTGTGTCTGTGTGTATGTGTGTCTGTGAGCCTGTGGGAAGCATAGCTTAAAAACGAAAAGACCTTTAAATGCCAAACTTGGTATTTAAGTTCCATATCTTCCTAGGATGCAACATGATGATTTTAAAGAAAATACCCCCACCCCCAACTACCCTTCACATGGAAAAATTTGCGAAAATTTTGATTTTCTAAAAAATGACTAACGATTTTTATTAAAATATTATATATTAAAGATAAATACTTGACAAATAATATATATATGTTGAATTTTCTGGGAATAGCCTTTGAAGGCTACTTTGTTCTGTAGGAAATTTACGGAATTTTGCATGACTGCTAAGCCATAAGAGATGGACAAAACCTTGCCTCACAAAACATGTAGAGCACGTTTAAACACATAATTTAATCCATATAACTTTTTTCGTAACGGTCATTTTTCAGAAAAAATAAGCTCCCTGCAGCACTTCTAAGAACTATGTTGTGTTCCATTCACGTGACTTTCTCTACATCTCTGCAACAAATTATTGTTAGAGAGCTTATGCTTCTACTTACGTCATGCTAACCGAGAAAAAAATTAGCAGAAATAGTCTTATTACTTGCTTCCTTGTAAGTAGAAGGGAGATAAGGGAGTACCATAGGTTAAAGTGACAGTCAAAAGCTGGTTGCTATGTGATTGAAGCTCCTTTGTTTTTAAGAACACGAGTTGAACTCCTGTATGCGAAAAGTACAAGTTTTTCAAAGCTGAACAAAATCAAGAAATATCCCAAAAACGATTAACTCCTCGAAAAAAAGCTATATAATATAACTTGTGTGTTTTAATGTGCTATACATTTTTGTGTGCTAAGTTTTTGTCCATTTCTTACGGTTTAGCAGTCATGCAAAATTCCTCCAGAATAAAGTAGTCTTCAGAGGCTATTTCCAGAAAACTCAAGATATGCACATTATTTATCAGATAAATATCTTTAATATACGATATTTTAATCAAAATCGTTAGAGGCATTTTTGAGAAAATCAATAATTTCGAAAAAAAGTTCCATATAAAGGGTAGTTAGGGGTGGGGGGATTTTCTTGAAAATCTTCGGAGCTATGCTGTCCACAGACATACGGTCCTTTTTTGCACATTCTCTACATTGTACACACAATTTCTCTCTTGATTACATTAGTATAGAGGTTAGCACCATAAAGCAAGATAAACAAACCCTTCCTCGGTCCAAAATCCTTCATAGTAGTACTGCTGGTGTTTCTCTTGTTACGGATTTTTCTTGCAAGTTTTAGGGAAGTTGTAAAATTTTATTTCGCAAATTTAAGAGTAATAATACTGTCTTGGATATGTTTTTCTGTGAGGTAAATTAGGGAAGTAGGGAAGAAATCGGGTTATCATAAAGAGGGACATAGAAATAAAGATACCACAGAGTAAACCAACGGCGACATGCAATAGGTGGATATTTTCTGGGGAAGCCGTTATATTTACTTTATAGCTTCATTTGCCAGCACTTTATTACAATGTGTAGAATGCAGATAACTTTTTTCGCTCGTGTTGTTTCAACGAGTGGAGCTCGGCAGCAGGGAGGGTGGGTAGAGGAGGGGAGGGGAGGGGAGGGGACGGAATTAACATTTTATCCCGTGCAGAGTCGCGAATTGCTAAACATTCCACCACGTAATAACATGCGTTGCACAAAGGAAAGCATTTGCGTGCTAGAGAAGCAATGCACGCGGCGAGAAGTGGCAACAGTGGCGTAGCAGTCGCCTGGGATGGAGGGAAAAAATTAAAAGGTAACGTTATTACATTTTTTCCGTTAAATCTTCCGTGTTACTTCCATTTAATCTGCGAATTTTATTGAGGCGTATAAAGAATATCATCGTATAAATGTTTGTAAAATTGCGGAAGGCTTTAATCACCTTTCTCTACACGTACTCTGCACATAGTGATTAGAGAAAGTATTGTATTGCACACAAGAATTCGATACCGAGATTTCACCGGAAATACGTGAGTTGGGTCTCCCTGAATCCCAAAAAACAGCATTTTTGGAAAAAGGTCTATGCTTGGTGGCTTCCAAGGATGCAACACGAAGAACTTCAAGAAAATCTACCCAAACCAAACTATCCTTTATATAGAAAAACTTTCGAAAATTTTAATTTTCTCATATATGACTCTATTGAGTTAGATTAAAATACCATATGTTAATGCTATTTACCTGACAGATTAAATGTACAGCTTGAATTTTATGGGAATAGCCTCTGAAGACTACTTTATTCTGGATCAATTTTACGGAATTTTGCATAACTGCTAACCCGTAAAAATAGACAAAAGCTTTCCACAAAAAATGTAGAGCACATTAAAACACATAATTTATATTAAATATTTTTTTCGTAGAGATGGTTATTTTTTTTTAAATATTCCTTCATTTTGAATTCAGCTTTAAAAAGTTAGTCTAGACTTTAGTCACACAGCAACCAGCTTTGACTATCACTTTAAGGTATGTTACTCCCTTATTTCGCTCCTTTTTACAAGGAAGCAAGTAATAAGACTATTAATGTTCATTTTTTTCTCTATTAGCTTGAAGTAAATAGAAGCATAAGCTTTTTAACAATAATTTGTTGCAAATGTAAAGAAAGTAATGTGAATGAAACACATCAGATTTTTCTTCCCTACTATTCACCCAAGGTAGAGAAACACATATTGTAATACTTTGAAAACATAATTATTCTCCTTAACATTCTGTATGTGGGCCCAAGTTCAATTTGAAAACAAAAAATCTGATGTGCTTTATATTTTTAAAACTCAAACCAATAAAGGAATATCTCGGAAATTGTCAACTCCACGAACATATTATGACATAAATTTTGAGTTTTAACGAGATGACTACAAAAGTTATCTAGAAAGAAGATGTCTTCAGAGGCAGAAAATTCAAGATATACAAGTTATTGGTCATGTATACAAGTTTTATAGACGGTTATTTTAATAAAAAAAAATTCAATTTTGATAAGAAGTTTTTTTTTCGTAGTGTTTAACGCCCTCGTTCACTGCTCTGGCATCGCAGAGGATGAAATGATGATTCATGAAGATGGAACCCAGGTGGAATGTGATAGCGGGGGAAAGCGGAGAACCCGGAGAAAACCCGCCCCTGCGCCGCTTTGTCCACCACAAATCTCACATGCGGTCGCTTGGCATCGAACCCGGGCTGCCTAGGTGAGAGGCGAGTGGTGTGACCACCCGGCCACGGCACGGCCGATAATGGAACTTAAATACCAAGTTTGGTATTTAGCGGAATTTTCGCTTTTGAGCTAGCTGACCACAAACACAGACACACAAAAGGACATTTTTAAAAAATGTGTTTTTTATCTCAAAACATGTATATCCGGTGAAATCTCGGTATCCAATTTTTTGGTAAAATGCAATACCTTCTCCATACACTATGCATTTAGTACGTAGAGAGAAAGTAAAAATTCTCTTGAATAATAATTTTTTACAGAGATGTAAAGAAAGTCAGGTGAATGGATCACATCAGACTTTTTATCTTCCATACAGCACGCTATAATTTACAGAACTGATAGTGTTGTTGCTATCTGACCTGTATTTAACCCGCCTGAAACCACATGGTATCTTGTGTTTTTACTTTTTCTACACGTACCGAGTACATAGTGTATAGAGAAGGTATGGTATTGCACCCAAAAATTCGGTACCGAGATTTCACCGTAAGTACACGTTTTGGATATCCCTGAATCCAAAAAGTATTTTTAGAAGCATTTCCGTGGGGCAACAAAGCTCAAAAATCTGATGTGTTCCACTCACATGACTTTCTGTACATCTCTGCAATAAATTATTGTTAAAAAGCTATGCTTCTATTTACTTCCTGCTACTCGAGAACAAATTAGCAGGAATAGTCTTATTACTTGCTTCCTTGTAAGTAGAAGCAAAACAAGGGAGTACCATAGGTTAAAGTGAAAGCCAAAAGCTGGTTGCTATGTCACTGAAGTTCCTTTGTACGGACATGAGTTGACAAATTCCTGTATGAGAAATGATTTTCAAGGCTGGAACCAAAAATAAGGAATATCTAAAAGCGATCAACTCCAAGAAAAAATGTATATAACATAAATGGTGTGTTTTAATGTGCTCAACAATTTTGGTGACAAATTTTTGTCTATCTCTTACGGTTTAACAGGTATACACAATTCCGTAAAGTACATCCAGAATAAAGTAGTCTTCAGAGGCTATTCCAAGAAAATTCAAGATATACATATTGTTTGTCAGATATATATCTTTAATATACGATATTTTAATTAAAATCGTTATGAGCCATTTTTTAGAAAATCAAAATTTTCAATTTTTTTCCATACTGAACTTAAATACTAAGTTTGGTATTTTACCGACCTTTTGTTTTTGAGTTATCGTGATTCACAGACACATGGATCTTTTTGTGAAAATGTTTTTTTTGGATATAAGGGATCCTAAAACATATATTTCCGGTGAAATCTCGGTATTAAATTTTTTGGTTGCATTACAAAACCTTCTCTATACACTATGTACATAGTACGTATAGAGGAAGTAAAAATGAAAGGTATATTGTTAAATACCAAACTTGATATAGAAGTTTAATATCTTCCACGGATGCGACACGAAGATTTTCAAGAAAATACCCCCACCGCTTACTACCCATTACTACCCCTTACTACCCCTTTCATGGTAGAAATTTTGAAATTTTTGACTATCTAAAAAAATGGCTCTACGATTTTGATTAAAATATTTAGGATATTTACATGACAAGTAAAATGTATATCGTGAATTTTCTGGGAATGGCTTCTGAGGGCCTGTTTATTTTGGATGACTTTTATTTTAATTTTCATAAATGGTAAACCGTAAGAGGTAGACAAAACTTACTAGTGAAAAGATATAGATCTACTTAAAACACACAATTTATGACATACACATTTTTGTCGCAGACTTGACCTTTTTCGAGATATTCCTTGCTAATGGTTTCAGTTTTAAAATACCTAACTTTTCTCGGATTTCTTGACCACGCAAAGAAACGGATTTTAGTTCCATAGTAACCGGGTTTTAAAACATTTGACTGCCGGTTTATCTCAGTGAATTTCTTTATTTCCCTTCTACTTATAAGGAACTAAGTAATGTTTATATCAATTACCATGAACTGAAGAGAACGAAAAGCTTATTCACAATAATTTGTTACAGAGGTGTAGAGAAAGTCTTATTAATGGAACACGTCAGATTTTTAGTTATATGAATATCTCTTACTAGAAGATCAGACATTTTAACTATTCAATTAAAAATGAATATTTGAATTAAGTCATTATGTCAGATTTGATTTCATGTAATTTCATTAAAAATATTTTTATAAACAAACCTATCATTCATACCAGACAATTCAATTTAATAAGAAAAAATGGAATCTATGTAGTCTAGTCAAGCAAACCATATTTCCAAAAACTCTTAAAATCAATTTTATTATTTTGAAAGCGTAGACCTTTGCTCTTTTTACCTCTTTCTACACGTACTATGTAAATAGTGTTTAGAGAACGTATTTCACTCCACCAAAAAATTCGATGCCGAGATTTCTCCGGAAATATATGGTTTAGGGTCCCCTGTATCCAAAAAAAGTATTTTCGGAAAAAGGTCCGTGTGTGTGTCCGTGTGTCGGTGTATCTGTGAACATGACTCAAAAAAGAAAAGTAGTTAAAATACCAAACTTTGTATTTAAGTTTAGTACCTTCCAGGAATGCGACACAAAGATTTTGAGAAAAATCCCCCACCCCAAACTACCCTTTACATAGGACTTTTTTTCGAAAATTTTGATTTTCTAAAAAATTGCTTTAACGATGTTGATTAAAATATCGTATATTAAAGATATTTACCTGACAAATAAAATGTACAATTTGAATTTTCCGGGAACAATCTCTGAAAACTACTTTATTGTGAGTGAATTTTACGGAATTTTGCATAACTGCTAAACCGTAAGAGACACCTAAAAACCTACCACACAAAAAATGTAGAACACGTTAAAACACACAATTGATATTATATACATGTTTTTCGTGGATTTGGTTGTTTTTTCTTTCATCTTTAAAAGCTTATAATTTTCTCATACAGGAGTTTCTCAACTCCTGTCCATACAAATAAAGGAACTTCAGTCACATAGCAACCAATTTTTGACTATGACCTTAACCTATGATACTCCTTTATTTGGCTTCTACTTACAAGCAAGCAAGTGTGAAGATCATTTCTCTTAATTTTTACTCAATTAGTATGAAGTAAATAGACGTACAATCTTTTTAACAATTTGTTACAGAGAAGTAGAGATAGCCATGTGAAAGTAACACATCAGATTTTTTACTAAACACACCCCTTACATTCTCATACTCTCTCATAATCAAACTTCCAAAATCTGTGGAGGATAGACAATGATTCTGCTTAAAGAAATATTCCCTGTTCGGGAACCGAGCCTGGGACCTTTGGATTTAGAAGATTCCTGCTGAGCACTCCATCAAAGTTACAGTTTATGATATCTGCTTATTGATTTAATAGCTATTTCCGAAGCTTTTCCCTCGGATGAACCACGTAAGAAAAACAACTGATGTGTCCAATTCTCATGACTTTCTCTACATCGCTACAATGAATTATTGTTAAAACACTTACTCTTCCCTTTGCTTCATGCTAATCCAGAAAACATTATCATAAATAGTCTTATTACTTGCTTTCTTGTAAGTAGAAGGGAAATAAGGGAGTACCATAGGTTAAAGTGAAAGCTAAAAGCTGGTTGCTATGTGACTGAAGTACCTTTGTTTGTATGTACAGGAGTTGACAAATTCCCGTATGAGAAAAGTAGAAGTATTTTAAAGCTGAAACCAATAACAAGGAATATCTAAAAAACGGTCAACTTCACGAAAACATGTCTGTAACATAAAGTGTATGTTTTAACGAGAGCTACATTTTTTCTGTAGTAAGTTCTTGGCTATGTTATATTATTTACTAGTTATGAAAAACTCCGCAAAACTCATCGAGAATAAACATGTCTTCAGAGGCTATCTCAGAAAATTTAGGATATACGTTTTATTTTTATGTAAACATCTTAAATATAAGAAATTTTATTTTAAATCTTTAAGAGCCATTTTTGATAAAATAAAAATGTTCGAAAAAGGTTTCATGTAAAAGATATTTGGGGGTGAGGGTGATTTTCTTGAAAATCGTGTCGTATCCAAATTTGGTATTTAACGGTCTTTTTGTTTTTGAGCTATGCTGTCCACAGACACACACGGACGTTTTTCTAAGAAGTTTTTTTTTGGGGGGGGGGATTCAGGTGATCTAAAAGCATATATTTGCGCTGAAATATTGGTATGGAATTTTGGGTGCAATACAATATCTTCTCTATATGCTATCTACATGTACTAGAGTTGATCGGAATAAAATGTTAGGACAGTATTGTAAATGCAATGCAAGGATATAAAACTTTATTGTATATTCCTTAAATTAGTAAACAATTACATCTGCAGCTTCTTTTACAGAAGTCG
Source organism: Hymenopus coronatus (assembly GCA_030762935.1). Taxonomy (NCBI): domain Eukaryota; kingdom Metazoa; phylum Arthropoda; class Insecta; order Mantodea; family Hymenopodidae; genus Hymenopus; species Hymenopus coronatus. Next base: position 40,983,079 of record CM060880.1, read on the forward strand.
CATATCCATTAAACGAACAATGGACAAACATCTTATGTTACACTCACATGACTTTCTCTAGCTGCTCTACAAATAAACTTCTTACAAAAGATTATTCTTCTCTCTACAAAAGGCAAATGGAGATAAACATTAGCAGAATGTTTTTGTTACTTAGTTCCTTATAAATAAAAGAAAATGCGCTATGTGAAGGTGCTAGTCAAATGTTTTAATAACTGTCGTTATGCAATTGTCATTGCAAATCGCTTTTTTACCCGGCCTAAAGTACAGCAAAGGAAAATCGGACACTTCTTGCCTGATAAAATCAGAAGTACTTTACAATAGGAACCAATAACAACGAATATCTCGGAAATGGTTACTTGCACAACAAAAACGTAAAGGACATAAACTGAGTGGTTTGATGAGATCTATATTTTGCTGTAGTAAGCTTTGTTCTGTTCCTTACGGTTTATCAGTTAATCAAAATTCAGAAAAATTCATCTAAAATAAAGAGGTCTTCAGAGGCTATTCTCAGAAAAGTCTAAATATTTGGGCTGTAAATATCTTTAATGTTTGGGATATTAACCAAAATCATTAAAGCTACTTTTCAGGAAATCAAAACTGCCGAAAAAATTTTCATGTAAGGGGTAGTTTGAAGTGGTGAAATTTTCTTAAAAATCTTCGTGTCACATCCTTGGAAGACACCAAACTTAAATACCAATGACTTACTCTACCTCTCTGCAACAAAGTATTGTTAAAAACCTAAGGCTTCTATTTATTTTATGCCAATCGAGAAAAAATAAGCAGAAATAGTCTTATTACTTGCTTCCTTGTAAGTAGGAGTGAAATAAGAGAGTACCATAATCTAAGTGATAGTCAAAAGCTGGTTGCTATGTGACTGAAGTTCATTTGTTTGTACAGAGAGTTGACAAATTCCTGTAGAGAAAGGTATACGTTTTTCAAAGCGGAAACTAATTACAATGAATATTTTAAAAACGATCAACTCTACGAAAGAATGTATATAACGTATATTGTGAGTTTTAATGTGTTCTACATTTGCTGTAAGTTAAGTTTTTGTCCATCTCTTACGGTTTAGCAGTTATGCAAAATTCGGCAAAATTCACCCGGAATAAAGAGGTCTTCAGAAGCTATTCCCAGAAAATTCAAGATAACATTTTATTCCGGGTGCAAATAGCTTTAATATACGTGATTTTAATCAAAATCGTTAGAAACATTTTTAAGAAAATAAACATTTTTGAAAGTTTTTCCATGTAAAGGGTAGTTTGTAGTGGGGGGGATTTTCTTGAAAATTTTCGTGTCGTATCCTTGGAAGATACTATACTAAATACCAAATTTGGTATTTTAGGGTCTTTTCGTTTTTGAGCTTTGTTGTCCACAGAAACACCTACACACACCTGGTCTTTCTCTATAAAAACCTTTTTATTGATTCAGAGGATCCTGAAACATGTATTTCCGGTGAAATCTCGGTATCGAATTTTGGGTGGAATACAATGCTTCCTCTATACGCTATGCACATGGTACGTGTAGAGAAAGTAAAATTACTTCTTTAGATTTAAATGGTATCAAAACCTGTATTTCCTTGAAATACCAAATTTCTGGGCGCAATACAATATACTACTGTGTCAAGAAAGTTCCGGGAATTTGCCAATAAAACACACAAAAAAAATGAATTATTCATCCCTTTTGAAATTATATATTTATTCCAATAAATAATCCAATCACCAAAACATTTTTGTGGACACTTTTAAGAATCGATGTCAATTGTCGCCGCAAATTTTCCTTTTTGTCTTCTATCGACTGAAAACGGGTGCCTCGAAGTGGTAACTTGAGCTTTGGAAAGAGAAAGAAATCAGCAGGAGCCAGATCAGGTGAATACGGTGGTTGTTCGATAAAATCTATCGAGTTTTTGGCCAGAAATTACTTCACAATAATAGCCTAGTGAGCTACTGCGTTATCGTGGTGCAGAATCCATGAGTTGTCGTTTCACGAATCTGGCCTTTTTCGTCGTATTTGTTCTCTCAAACGCCGCATAACGCTCAGATAATAGTCTTTATTTACCATCTGACCTTCTGGCGAGAACTCTGAGTGCACCGTGATAATCGAAAAGAACTGTCAACATGACCTTCAGTTTGATCGAGTTTAACGTGCCCTTTTAGGTTTCGGTTCAGTTGGAAGGCGCCATTCGGAAGCTTGATGATTTGTTTGAGTGTCAAACTCGTAAACCCACGTCTCATCACCAGTTACAATGCGTTTCATGAATGTGGGCTCGATCTAGCAGGACTAAGTCTTTCGGAACTAACCGAGCTGCAACGCGTGTCATGCACAAACAATCGTTTAAAATGGTATTCGTGAGACACAGAAAGTTCAGCGGCAATCTCTCTCAGACCTAAATGACGATTTTCAGACACCATTTTCTCCACTTTAGCTATGTTCAGTTCAGTTGAAACCGTTGATGGTCGACCAGAGCGAGACAAATCTTCCACCACATCTCGACCACTTTTGAATGCACTGTACCATTCATATGCACGTGTTTTTGATAAAGTCGATTCACCGTAAGCCCTCTGTAACATTTCCAGCGATTCGGCACACGAAATACCATTTGCAATGCAAAATTTGAGACAGATTCTTTGTTCAATATTTGTATCCATCGTAAAATCGCAAATCACTTTTGAGATGGCCTATCAAAATGGCGTACTGTAAACAAACTAGATAACAGATGACGATCAAACTCCGCGTGGCTATAGAGGAAAAGTGTACCAAACTTAGCGACAACAATAATTTCGAATCACCTTTTAAATAGAATTTTTAAATGATCAATTCCCGGTACTTTCTTGACCAAATGTATTGTACATAGTTCGTGCATAGAAAGTATCTGGAGTTGATGAGGATGAAATGTTAGGCTCTAATTGTAAATGTAATATAATGTAATGATATATAAATTTATTGTAAGAAGCTGTATATTCCTTAAATTAGTAAACAATTACATGGGCAGCTTCTTTTATAGAAGTTGCACATCCATTAAACGAACAAGGCCAAGCGGCCTAAGGGTGCAATTCCAATATCGATTATACAGAATTTTAAAGGACGACCGAAAACTGTGCCACGCCACTGCCTGGGAAGATAGGCAGATGAATAGCAGAGATGATGGAAACAATGTAAATGCGTAAAGAAGAACAAGCCACAAGAGAAGAGGAATGGGGAAAATGGAAATCCAATCAAAGCGCACAGAGCAACAAAGTGATGATGTAGTGGGGGGAGGAGGGTGAAATCCTCTGAATTCCGCCATATCGTATACTGGCAGCAATTTCCGCGACAAAAGTTTAAATTGTTATTGAAACGGCCATTATTTCCGACTCAATTGGAAATGCCGGGCGCACGCTCAGGCCCTCTACTTTTTTTCCTCCACCAATCGATGTATGTGTGTGAAAGAGACACACGTCCCGGTTAAACAACACTGCCAAAACAACACAAAAAGTGTTTCCCACTACAGAGTAACACGTTGCTGCCGTGGGGTATGGCGTAAGTCACGTTACGCCCCAGATTTCCGTAATAAATGTAGCCGACATTTTTTCCCATTATCCTGGAAAAGCACAAGAGCCCCTGGAAAAGGCCCCTCAAGGCCACTTTTCTTCACAGCAAGAACATGTTAGCTCTTTCGAATGTTGAACATTTTTCTTGTGAGCCAAGCAGCTATAAAGGACGAATGTACGCAATGTTTCTTTACTTGTAATATTTAGCTATATTAGCGTCCTCCTCCTCTGCCCTCCTAACAAATAAAACAACTCACTGAGCTTGTGCGCAACAAATTGTAACTTTATACACAACAGTGTGTGTCCCTAGGTCTGTGAACACGATAACTCAAAAACGAAAAGTCGGTAAAATACCAAACTTGGTACTTAAGTTTTGTATCTTCCTGGGATGCGACACGGAGATTTTGAGAAAAATCCCTCCACCACAAACTACCCTTTACATGGAAATTTTTTCGAAAATTTTGATTTTCTAAAAAATGTCTAACGATTATGATTAAAATATCGTATACTAAAGATGTATACCTGAAAAATAATATGTTTGTGTAACTGTTAAACCTTAAGGGGTAGTCTAAAACGTACCAAAATAAAAATGTATGGCACATTAAAACACATAATTTATCTTATATAAATTTTTGTCGCGGAGTTGATCGTTATTTATATATCCCTTGTTTTTGGTTTGAACTTTGAAAACTTTAATTTTTTCATACAGGAATTTGTCAACTCCTGGCCATACAAAGAAAGGAACACCAGTCACACAGCAACCAGCTTTTGACTATCACTTTAACCTATGGTACTCCCTTATTTCGCTTCTACTTACAAGGAAGCAAGTAATAACACTATTTCTGCTAACGTTTTCTCGATTAGCATGAAGTAAATAGAAACATAAGCTTTTTAACAATAATTTGTTGCAGAGATATAGAGAAAATAATGTGAATAGAACACATCACTTTTTTTCTCGAGGTCATTTAAAGACCATACTTGGAATTTCAAAGCCATCAGATAGGTTCAACGTGTTTAATAATCTGATGTCACTTATCTGTTATGTTAGGAGTCTTCAAACCTTGGATTGGTTTGCAGCGACTCTCCATTCAGGTCTTCTCTCTGCTTTCCGTTTGAGTTCTTCATATTTACTGCATTTCATATCTTCCATAATTTGTTTTATATATTGTGATCTTGCTCTTCCTTTGCCACTTCTTTCTTCTATTATAATATCCAGTGTGCTCTGATGTCTTAATAAATGTCCTATTAATTTTGTTCTTCTTCTTTTAATTTGGTTCCAAATTCGTTTTTCCGATTCTGCTCTTTTATATACTTCATCATTTTTAATTTTGTCACTCCATTTAATTTTTAGCATTTTCCTATAGCACCATGTTTCAAATGCTTCTATTCTCTTTCTTTCTGCTTTTAAAATTGCCCAAGTTTCACATCCATATAACATAATACTCCATACATATGTTTGTAATAAATTCTTCCTGGTTTCAAGGCTAATATTGTTTGCAGTAAATAGCTGGTACTTTTTATTAAAAGCAAGTTTTGCGTGTTGTATTCTACTGGTTATTTCTGTTTTGCTCCTTCCATCAGCTGTTATTTTGCTTCCTAGATATTGAAATATTTCGGTTTCTTCTAATAGTTGTCCATTTAGTTTAATTTTTGTGCTACTATTCCCTTTCTTCCTGCAACTCATAATTTTTGTTTTTGATTTATTAATGTTTAAGTTGTAGTTGTTCCTTAATGTATTTTCTAATTTGTTTATAAATGTTTCTAAATCTTTCTTGTTCTCCATTAATATTGCAATATCATCTGCAAAGCGGAGCATATTGATTTTTATCCCCTGTATCTTTATTCCAGTGTCTATTTCTTCCGTGATTTCATTTAGTGCACTCTGTATGTATGCATTAAACAGTATTGGGGATAGTGCACATCCTTGTCTCACTCCTTTTCTTATATGGACTATTTCTTGGTTTCTCCCACAGTTTATAATTGCTTTTTCATCTTTATATAGATTCCATATAATCCTAAAATCTCTAAATTTAATTCCCAGGTTTCTAAGCACTCCAAACATTTTGATCCAATCCACATTATCAAATGCTTTCTCTATATCTATGAAAGCAATATATGTTCTTTTATTCTTTCTTAGCCTTTTTTCCAGCATTAGTCTCATTGCTAATATTGCTTCTCGTGTGCCTGTGTTCTTAATAAATCCAAATTGAGAATCTGATATGTATGTATCTATTTTCTTTTCTATTCTATTATATATTATTTTTTTTAATATTTTGGATGCATGCGTCTCTTATCTATCGTATTGTAATTTATTAAATTAATTTTATCTGAATTACAAGACGTGGCTGGATATTAAACGTTTGTAAGTATAATATGTAGAACAGATACAGAAAAAGTCACTTGACTGTAATAAAGAGTTTTTAGGTCACTAGTGAAAACATTTATAATATAAAGAAATATGTATCTAATATAGAAACAAGTATAATATACGGAAAATGATACCATTAGTATGTATATGTCGCCCTCCGTGGTGTAATGGTTACCATGCTAACCTCATATACCCAAAGTCGCGGGTTCAAACCCGAAGGGGAACCATGGATTTTTTTCGGGAGTAAAAAATCATCAGCATGGCTTCCTTCCGAGGGGAAGTAAAGCTGTTGGTCCCGTGTCATAGATTTACGGCACGTAAAAGAACCTCAAGCCTAATGGAGAGGCTTCTGAGCAAAATTAAGCGGCCTTTCACGCCCAAAAAACGAGGGCCTGTTTCTTCAACCTCCGACAGGCTATAAATAAAATTCAAGTTCATAGAAAACAATTATTTTATTACTAAACGTTTTGTACATTTATGATTAATTTTCATCATAATCATCGAAAAGATTCAGACATTTATCGTACCTGTGCACAAGCTTTGCAATACCCGCTTCACAAAAAATGATACCGCCTATGGTTTCAAATGAGCACCGACGTTGTTTTGAAGATCTTCGTACTTTATACGTTTGCGGAGAGCCATTCAAAACAAACGAAGTGGAATACTGACTTCAAGAATTGTGTTCATCCATGACAACGCTTGTCCACACACTGTTGGAACAACCCATTGGCTCCTTGAACATGAACAAAATGTCAATGGGACATTTTCAATCATCCGCCGTACAGTCCTGACTTGGCACCCAGCGACTTTCACCTTTTCCCTGAACTGAAGACGTTACTTTCAAACCAACGAAGATCTTCAAAACAACATCAATGCTCATTTGAAATCATTGGCAGCAACATTTTTTGAAGCGGGTATTGCAAAGCTTGTTTACAGGTACGATAAATGTCAATTTTTGCATAACTTTTAGTAATAAAATAATTGTTTTCTATGAACTTTTCTTTTATTTTTAGCCTATCGAAGGTTGAAAAAAATCTGATGTGTTCCATTCACATGACTTTCTCTATATCTCTGCAATAGATTTTTTAAAAAGCTTGTGCTTCTATTTACTTCCTGCTAATCGAGAAAACATTAGCTGAAATAGTCTTATTTCTTGCTTCCTTGTAAGTAGAAGCGAAATAAGGGAGTACCATAGGTTAAAGTGATAGTCAAAAGCTGGTTCCTATGCGACTGAAGTTCCTATCTTTGTATGGTCAGGAGTTGACAAATTCCTGTATAAGTTTTTATAGCTTAAACCAAAAACAAGGAATATCTCAAAAACAATAAACTCAACGAAAAAATGTATATAACATAAATTGTGTATTTTAATGTGCTCTACATTTTTTATGCGGTAAGTTTTTGTCTCTCTTATGGTTTACCACTTATACAAAATTTCGTAAAATTCACTCAGAATAAAGTAGTCTTCAGAGGCTATTCCCAGAAAATTCAAAATATACATTCTATTTATCGGGTAAAAATGTTTAATATACGAAATTTTAATTAAAATCGTTGCAGCCATTTTTTAGAAAGTCAAAATTTTCGAAAAAAGTTCCATGTTAAGGGTAATTTATAGTGGGGGAATTTTTCTCAAAATCTTCGTGTCGCATCCTCGGAAGATACTAAACTTAAATACCAACGGACACACACGGACCTTTTTCTAAAGATACTTTTTTGGATATAGGGGACCCTAAAACATATATTTCCGGTGAAATCACGGTATCAAATTTTTTGGTGGAGTGCAATACATAATGTGTATAGAGAAAGTAAAAACGGCCTTCGTAAAATTGGACGCTGAGAACCACAACAGTTAACGAGCGTCTATAAATTAACGCCATTTCATTTCGTAGTATGTATAGTGAAGCATCTGGTATTTATTATTCAGGAGCAAAAGCAGTGTGTACGAGGCAATACACCTGTAAGTCTAATATATTCATAAGTACATTATTTAATGTAGACGTTAAGATTTTAGATCTCAAGTTTCAACACATAATTATTTTAGTTACATCCTTATTTATTAATAGGGGTCCAATGCCCCAGTGTGTGCCTAAGGCCGGAATGGGAGTTAGGTGACCCTTGACTTCTCCGAGGTAATTTTCGGGACAGTGTATTCAAAGTGACAGGTGCAAGAGATTAACAAGCGAGCAAAGTCAATAACACTAACAGCCACGCTCTTCAGTAAACTGTGCAGAACTGTGTTTGATGCACGTGGAGGGCATTTCCAGAGTTTACTGTCACATGGAGAAAATCATGTTGCTGTGGGTTACACTCCCTTCCTGGCCATCCTGCCTCGTAAAGTATTAACTTAATCTGTCACATGTAAAATGCTATCAACATGAATTGTGTTACACATAAATTATTTTTTTCTTTCTCTACTACACACATAGAAGGTATTTTAGCTTACAAAAAGATCTGATGTAATCTATTCAAATGACTTTCCCTACATTTACAAATTATTGTTAAAATGTTGTCCTATCTACTTCATATTGATATAAAAATTAGCATAAATAAGTAGAATCAAAATTAGGGACAACCATAGGTTAAAGAAACATTCAAAAGCTGGTTGCTATGTGGTTGAAGTTGCTTTGTTTGTATAGACACGAGTTGACAAACTACCATATCAGAAAAGTATAAGTATTTTAAAACTGAAACCAATAACAAAAAGTATCTAAACCCGAACATAAATTGTGTGTTTTAACGAACTCTATATTTTCTGATAAGTAAGTTTTTGTCTATCTCTATCGGTTTGCCAGTTATCCAAAATAAAGCAGCTATTCCTAGAAAATTAAAGATATACATTTTATTTGTCAGATATCCTTACAATACGTCATTTTAATAAAAATTGTTATAGCCAAAAACGTGTCACAATAAATATAGAGGACGTTAAAACACAATTTATGTTATATATATATTTTTTTCGTGGAGTAGATCCTCTTAAAGTCATTCCTTGTTTTTGATTGCACCTTTAAAAAAAACATACTTTCCTCATACAGGAATATGTGAACTTCTATCCATACAAACAAAGGAAATTCAGTCACATACTAACCAGCTTTTGAATGTCACTTCAACCTACGATACTCCTTTTTACTTTATCTATAGACACTATGTACATAGTGTATAGAGAATGTATTGCACTCCACCAAAAAATTCAATACCGAGATTTCACCGGAAATATACGTTTTAGGGTCCCCTTTATCTAAAATAAGCATTTTCGGAAAAAGGTCCGCGTATGTGTGTGTGTGTGTGTGTCTGTGAACACGATAACTCAAAAACAAAAAGTAGGTAAAATACCAAACTTGGTACTTAAGTTTAGTATCTTCCAGGGATGCGACACGAAGATTTTGAGAAAAATCCTCCCACCCCCATCTACGCTTTACATGGAACTTTTTTCGAAAATTTTGATTTTCTCAAAAATAGCTTTAACGATTTTCATTAAAATTTAGAATATTAAACATATTTACCTGAGAAATAAAATGTGTATCTTGAATTTTCCGGGGATAGTCTCTGAAGAGTAGTTTATTCTGGATTAATTTTACTAAATTTTGAATAACTACTAAACCGTAAGAGATGGACAAAAACTTACTACACAAAAAATGTAGAGCACGTTAAAACACACAATTTATGTAATATACATTTTTTTCGTGGAGTTCGTCGTTTTTGTGACATTCCTTATTTTTGGTTTCTGCTATGAAAAACATATTTCTCATACAGGAATCTGTCAACTGTCGTCCATACAAACAAAGGTACTTCAGTGACATAGCAACTAACTTTTGATTATCACTTTAACCGATGGTACTCCCTTAATTTACCTCTACTTACAAGGAAGCAAGTAATATGGCTATTTCTGCTGTTTTACTGATTAGCATAAAGTAAATAGAAGTATAAGCTTTTTAACAATAATTTGTTGCAGAGATGTAGAGAAAGTCATGTGAATGTTGGGCTAATGGAGCACATAAAAGACCAAATTAGCTCCAGTTTATGGTAAAATATTCAATACTGTATTACGTTAACACAAAATTGAAAGTTAATTTAACAAAGTGTCCAAAATTAATACCGCTTGATGTATAGCAAAGATTGATTGTCTGTTTTACATTCTCTACACATACTATGTACATAGTGTGTATAGAAGGTATTGCAAATTGCCCAAAAATTCGATACCGAGATTTTGGAAATAGGTCCGTATGTGTGTGTGTGTGTGTGTGTGTGTGTGTGTGTGTGTGTGTGTGTGTGTGTGTGTGTCTCGACAGCATAACACAAAAAGGAAAAGACCGTAAATATCATACATGGTATTTAAATTTGGTATCTTCCAAGGATGCGACACGAAGATTTTCACCCCATCGCCAACCACCTTTTATATGGACAAATTTTTGAAAATGTTCATTTCCTCAAAAATTGCTGCAACGGTTTTGATTAAAATCTCTTAAACTTAAGTTATATACATGCCAAATAAAAATACATGACTTCAATATTCTAGGAATAGCCTCTAAAAACGCTTTATTCTGGACGATTTTTATTGGATTTTGCATAACTGATAAACCTTAAAAGATAGAAAAAAACTTACTACACAAAAAATGTAGATCACGATAAAACACAATTTATGTCTATAATTTTTACTTTCTCTATACGTGCTATGTACATAGTGTATAGAGAAGGTATTGTAATGCACCCAACCGAGATACCGAGATTTCACTGGAAATACATGTTTTGAGACCTCCTAAATCCAAAAGAAGCATTTTTAGAAAAATGTCCGTGTCTGTCTGTCTGTCTGTCTGTCTGTATGTATGTGTCTGTGGGCAGCATAGCTCAAAAACGAAAAGTCCGTTAGAAGCCAAACTTTGGTATTTTCCAAGAATGCGACACGAAGATTTTAAAAAAATCTCCCCACTCGCAACTACCCTTTACATGGAACTTTGTTCGAACATTTTGATTTTCTAAAAAATGGCTCCAACGATTTTGATTAAAATATTGTATATAAGATATTTACCTCACAAATAAAATGTATATCTTGAATTTTCCGGGAATATCCTCTGAAGACTACTTTATTCAGGATGAATTTTGCATAGCTACTAAACCGTAAAAGATGGACAAAAATTTAACACACAAAAAATGCACAGCACGTTAAAACACACAATTTATATTATATAGATTTTTTCGTGAAATTGATCGTTTTTGAGATATTCGTTATTTTGGTTTCAGCTTTGAAAAACTTATACTGTTCTCATACAGGAATTTGTCACTTCGTGTCCATACAAACAAAGGAGCTTCAGACACATAGCAACCAGCTTTTGACTTCACTTTAACTAATGTAACCTTATTTTGCTTCTACTTACGAGGCAATTAATAAGACTATTGCTGCTATTTTTAACATGAAGTAAAAATTTGATGTCTTACACTCACATGACTTTCTCTAGCTGTTCTACAAACTTCATAGATAAGATTCTTCTTCTCTCTGCACCTTGCTAATCGAGGTACTCATTAGCACAATGTTCTTATTACTTAGTTCCGTATAAGTAGGAAGAAAATAAAGGAATACACTAGGCTAAACCGATAGTCAAATGTTTTAAAAGCTGTCGTTGTGCGATTGTCATTTCCTGGCCAGGAATACAACAAAAGAAAAACGGACACTCCCGTCTGAGAAAAGTATAAGTACTTCACAACTTAAACTAATTACAATGAATACCTCGAAAACGGTAAGCTCCACGAGAAAAATGTGTTTGACATAACTTGTGTATATTAACAAGACCTAAATTTTTTGTATAGTAAGTTTTTGTCTATTTCTTAATATGTACTAGTTATGCCAAATTAAGCAAAATTCATCCAGAATAAACAAGTCTTCAGAAGCTATTCCCAGAAAATTCAAGATATACATTTTATTTTTTAGGTAAATATCTTTAATATATAACAATTTAATCAAAATCGTTAGAGCCATTTTTAAGAAAATCAAAATTTTCGAAAAAAATTCCATGTAAAGGGTAGTGTGGGGTCGGGGTATTTTTCTCAAAATCTTCGTGTCGCATCCCTGGAAGATACTAAACTGATATACCAGGTTTGGTATTTTAGCTACTATTCGTCTTTGAGTTATCATGTTCGCAGTCACACGGACACACACGGACCTTTTCTGAAAATGCTTTTTTTGGATAAAAGGGGTCCTAAAACATGTATTTCCGGTGAAATCCCGTTATTAAATTTTTTGGTGGAATACAATACTTCTTTATCCCTATGTATATTGTACATATGGGGCTAGAGAAAGTAAAAGAAGTAAGCTTTTTAACAATAATTTGTTGCAGATACGTAGAGAAAGTCATGTGAGTGGAACATATCGAATTTTTAAACATGGAGGCTACCAAAGTTGTTGCTTTAAAAGCTTCAGGCAAGTGATTCATAAACCGTGGTACCGTATGTACGCTGGTACTTGTGTTTTCAACGGTAACTTAGCTGCGTTATTTTTGAAGAGAGCGGTGAACAGGGTGCAGTGTAAGCACGGGTGGTTCTGTTTGAAAGGGTGAACACTCTGAATCATGTTGCCTCCTCGTTAAAATTCACACACATTGATCCCGGAGTGATGCTTGTCACCCTTCCATCGTCGGTGTCGACCCGTTAATTATTCCTGCATTCTTTCTTGTTCTACAGCGCTTCGAAAAAAGGTTACAAGTGGTCTCTGATCAACTGATTACACCGCCACCTGTTACCTCAATGGAAAAGCTTAGTTCGGTGTGAAAACACTTGAAAATGAAACGATTTCTCTACACTTATTATGTACATAGTATACACGGTGGTTCACCTGCCCCTTATTCTCTGGTTTTATGCAACCCGCAGATTACGGTCAAACTGAAAACATCGTTCCTCAGACCCACCCAATATTATTGAGTTTGGGGCTGCAATTATAGTTAAACAGTAGCATATTTGGTTAACGCGTGCGTTAGTTTAAATTCCAGGATGCTCTATCCAGGTTCCAATCTTACTAAACCGTTGACTTTTTACTTTCTCTATACGAACTATGTACATAGTGTATAGAGAAGGTATTGCACTCCACCCAAAAATTCGATAACGAGGTTTCACCGGAAATATATGTTTTAGGGTCCCCTGTATCTAAAAAAAGCATTTTTGGAAAAAGGTCCGTGTGTGTGTATGTGTGTGTCCGTGTGTCCGTAAACACGATAACTCAAAAACGAAAAGTAGGTAAAATACCAAGCTTGGTATTTAAGTTTAAGATTTTCCAGGGTTGCGACACGAAGATTTTGAGATAAATCCCCCCACCCCCAACTACCCTTTACATGGAACTTTTCTCGAAATTTTTGATTTTCTCAAAAATGGCTAACGATTTTGATTAAAATTTCGTATATTAAAGACATTTACCTGAAAAATAAAGTGTATATCTTGAATTTTCTGGAAATAGCCTCTGAACAGCAGTTTATTCTGGATGAATTTTACTGAATTTTGAATATCTACTAAACCGTAAGAGATGGACAAAAACGTACTACACAAAAAATGTAGAGCACGTTAAAACACACAAGTTATGTTATATACATTTTTTTCGTGGAGTTCGTCGTTTTTGAGACATTCCTTATTTTTGGTTTCTGCCATGAATAATATACTTTTCTCATACAGGAATTTGTCAACTGCTGTCCATACAAACAAAGGAGCTTCAGTGACATAGCAACTTGCTTTTGATTATCATTTTAACCTATGGGACTCCCTTATTTCACCTCTTAATTACAACGAACCAAGTAATATGACTATTTCTGCTAATGTTTTACTGATTAGCATGAAGGAAATAGAAGTATAAGCTTTTTAAGAATAATGTGTTGCAGAGAGATAGAGAAAGTCATGTGAATGGTACACATCAGTTTTTTTTTTTCCTGATTTGGCATAAAGCTATATGTAATATGAGAACAGTTATTTACTTATTTGTTTCTTTTATTATTCTCTTTATTTATGTTTATTCTAACTTTATCAGACCAGTTTTATTTAAAAATTTTGTGAGGTTCTCTTGCAAAACAATTAGAATAAAAATTAAAGATCGTAACTGAAGAACACGTAAAATGAAGAGCCGTTTGTTCTTAATTCGTGTAACTTTTACTTTAAACCTGAAGTTATTGGTGTGACTAACACTGAACTTATTTTGTACCTTGATAATGCGTAAGGAAGAAAGAAGTACACTCAGACTTTGGGACTCGAACCACTGACACGCTGGAGGTGATGAGGGAGCATGAAATTAACCAGTTGAGCTACATTCATTGCGCCCGCTTTTTCTGTTAAAACTTGTAGGTATAGTGTCCCACATGTCTCCCTCTCCGCTACTGATCTCTTTATAGCTCCGTGTGACTCCTTTTTGTAGCTTAAGCCGTTCGTTTAATCTCCATTCATTATAAATTACGTTGCAGAACGTAGGACAGCGATCCTATTGATATAAAATATACTGTAACAGGATGTATTGCTGCTAAAGTCCATTTTCCAATGAAAAGCGCGGTCACCAAATGGTCGACAAGCACGGTAATTTCGACCTTATTGCTTTCAGAGTATGAAGAGTTGCCTATCCCAAAAAATAAGAAGGGACAGGTGAACCTCCTGGTACCTAGAAGATGATATAGTGCACCCAAAAATTTGCTACCGAGACTTCACCGGAAATACATGTTTTGTATCCCCCAGAATTCAAAAACGGAATTTTTAGAAAAGGATGCGACATGAAGACTTTCAAGAAAGTCCCCCACCCCCAACCACCCTTTCGAACATTTTGATTTGCTCAAAAATGCCTATAGCGATTTTGATTAAAATGTCGTATTTTAAGGATATTTATCTGACAATAAAATGTACATATTGAATTTTCTGGGAATAGCCTCTGAAGGCTACTTTATTTTTGGATGAATTTTACGGAATTTTATACAACTGCTAAACCGTAAGAGGTGGACAAAACCTTACCGCACAAAAAATGTAGAGCATGTTAAGGCACACAATTTATGTAACATACATTTTTTTCCTGGAATTGATAGTTTTTTAAATATTGCTTGTTATTGGTTTCAGCTTTGAGAAACATACTTTTCTCATACAGGAATTTGTCAACTCCTGTCCACACAAAGGCACTTCAATTACATAGCAACATTTGACTATCACTTTAACCTATGGTACTCCCTTATTTCGTTTCTACTTACAAGGAAGCAAGTAATAAGACTATTTCTGCTATTTTTTTTCTCGATTAGCATGAAGCAAATAGAAGCATAAGCTTTTTAATAGTATTTTCTTGCAGAGATGTAGAGAAAGTCATGTGAAAGAAACATCAGATATTTTTTTAAATTTATCACAATTTTGGTCAAATCACACCTTAAGGGGATATGAATAAACGACTTCACTCACAAACAGCGCAATTTCAGGTACCAAGAAAGTTCCCCCTAAGCGTACCACGCATCCTTGGTTTGTTGCTGCAATGTAAGCATTTTAAATAACGTTTGAAAACAGAGCACATTTTAGAGTAGTGATGAAACAGTTCATAGGCCTTATTAATTTGGTACTTCCATGAGTTATTTTGATAGTTTTAAAGAAGTACATGATCTGCGGTTTTCTGCCCTTAATTGATCGGAACATGTTATGTTTATATTGAATCCAATACTTTCTTTCTAAGAGTGGGCAAGGAGAGAGAAGGGGGCTAAACCGTAGAGCATGTCACCAGCGGGAGACACCTCGGCAACTGCGACTCGGTATGGAAGGGGAAAGGATGAGAGGATGGCAAACCATAGGCCAACACACAAAAAACGACTGAGCTAGCGCAGAGTCGTGCGGAAGTCCCTAACAGTCACCAGGTGGCAGCCCTGGCGCGCTACGGAGGCTCTATAGCGCCGGGAGGCCGAAAGGATGCCTCTGTTGTGAGATTTTGGATGATGTTAAGGAGCTACCGCTAGAAGGCTCCTCAAACGGTTGCATTTATCAGCAGCTGCATTCCTTTCCTCTGCTCTGCTGGTGTTTGTTTGTTTGAATTTGTTTATGTTGGGGTTGAATTTTGATTGAACACTCCCAAAATTGGGAGGGGAGAGTACTTAGCTCAAGTAATTTGCTTTTGGCTGGTTTGAAGCCGTGTTTGAAGCCCACAAGCCTTGCGGGCAACCCGGTACTGCCTGTATCGGCATTCCATAGGTAAGTACTCCCACAGTGATCTGACAAGTTTGTTCTCGTGTTCGCCCATTCTGGAGTAGAATTTCTGAGCCCGGCGCCTAATTATATCCTTCACATATAGGAAGACTGAAGCTTCATGTTGTAGCCTCACTGGGAAACGTCGACAAACTGAATATATTGACCGGAGTCCTCTATTTTGTAACCAGAGAAGCCAGGAGTCTGCTGCCATGCCCCACACTTCGCAGGCATAGAACATCAGAGGGAACCTAAACCATCCTTCGTTTCTGTGGTTAAGCCCTTACCAGGCTAGGTACACAGCAACTTTACCTAGGCTGAGTCTGCCAGATCTCGGCTGACGGATGCCTCCACAACGGCATCTAGGGGGAGAGAGTTTCTCTCGGAGCAGGCAACGTGACCATCTGCTAGCAAAGCCTCAAACCACAGCTACGCCGATCTGAAAGGTGAAAAAGGGAAACGAAATCAAGGAATAAAAGGGAAAGGAACCCTGGTCGATACACAAACATTCTTCTTAAGCGGCCTCAGGAAAACCACGGAAAAACCCAGGGCCAGAGTGTGCGGTCAACGGGGAGCGAACCCGGACCTCCCAGCTCTAAACAAAACCTCTGAGCCATCTGACTCTGTGAGAGAAGGAGGGAGTAAAATATTTATTTTTATAAACTTAGGAGGTTAAATTAGGTACGAAATCCCTTAAACTTATCAACAAAAGTATTACAAGTATTAAAAGTATTTTCAGTCTGACTCTTCATATCCAACTCCCGTCCTACACACGGCTTGTATGAAAAAACAATTAATTTAATAATATTTGACCATACTATGAATCCTGGGACTTAAGTACTTGCAACATTGTAAGTCGCCATTGGGCTTGTCATTTCAAAATAATTTGAGATCACCTTGTGGTTTACTGGGAAGCATGAGTCATTTGAGAAATTCAATGCTATGCCGGTATGTTGCCATGGTAGCTCAGTGGTAGAGCAACCGGCTAGAGATCAGTGGTTCAAATCCCGGCTATGACATTGAATTTTTCAGTCTAAGTCTACCTATCCAACTACACACGGCTTGCGTATTACAATTTCGCATATTATTTGCAGTTTTCTAATACAGTTTGAAGAAACAAAGTAGAAAGTGGTACAATAAATAGAGGAAGAGATAATAAAGGATTTGGGCCGCGCACGACCCTTGTAACTAGAAAGGAAAACAACAGCTTCACTATCAGTAGAGGAACTCATGTGGAATGTAAATGCTGTTGTCTCTCTCTCTCTCTCTCCCCCTCTCTCTCACACACACACCGAACACCTGCAAGCTGCCCTGAGCTACACTACTTGTAAACAAACAGATTAGCTACTGCCCCTGCATGTCATGCCAGAGAACACGGCGTGTTATCTTTTGTTTTAAAAAGGTACAAGTATGTTTTGTTTGATTAACACGAGTCACATTTGTACCTTGTTCTGCAAAAAGGTTTAAACTCTCGCATAATGGAGGGACGTGCGGGGCAAAATATTATGCTGTTACTCATGACATGACCGACGTTAAAATCCTTTTTGAAACTACACTTCTAATACTCTTTAACACGTCATTTAGCTCTACGAGCACTATATTCTTTCCAGACTGACTTTATCAATGAATATCGGGGTTTTAACTCTTTATAATATTTATTACATTCAACTTACAGTTATAAATGATATGTCAAATGAAAAAGCAACTTACACAGTTTTGTTTGTTGGCACAAGTGCGCAAGTGCGTGTAATGTTTCTGCCGCAATCCGCTAGACTGCGGTAGTAGCAAAGATGGCGACTGGTAAACAGAAAGCGTTTTGTGTTTTGCAGTTTGCAATGACCGAATCTGTAGTTACTGTGCAACGTGCGTTCCGTGATAAGTTCGATTGTGATCCTCCTAGTGATAAAAACATTCGTAGATGGTATAATTAGTTACAAGATACCGGCTGCCTTTGTAAAGGGAAGAGCACGGGACGACCAGGAGTAAGTGAAGAGACTGTTGAGCCAGTGAGAGAGTCGTTCACTCGTAGCCCAAAGAAATCAGTCCGGAAGGCTAGTCGTGAATTACAAGTTCCTGTGTCGACTGTTTGGAAAGTTGTAAGAAAACGCTTACAGCTAAGTCCTTACCGTTTACAGTTATTACAGACAGACCAAGGATTAAGTGCCAAATTCGCAAACGACATGTTTCATGACGATTTTATGGATCGTGTTGTCTTCAGTTGTATGCATGGCCTCCACGTTCTCCTGACCTAACGCCATGCGATTTTTACCTTTGGGGCTTCATCAAGGCTCGTGTGTACGTGCCTCCGCTACCAGCTGACCTCCCTGAATTAAGAAACCGGATTGAAGCAGCTGTTGCTACAATTACTGAATACACACTTATCAACGTTTGGGAAGAACTCGGCTATAGACTTGATGTGTGCCGTGTGACAAATGGTAGTCACATTGAACATTTATAAGCTCACGGTAAAACTGTTTGAGTTGCTTTTTCATTTGACATATCATTCATAACTGTAAGTTGAATGCAATAGGCAAGACAGCTGAGATCTGAGGAGGCTGCCAATAGAGAAGGGGGAGGGGATAAGATCAACTAAACAAAAGTGACTACAATGTTCTACATACATATATATTATGTCATACTTAGGTCACTGTTGTGCTAGGGTTGTATATATTATGTGTATATATATGTCTTTTAAGTGTAATTATCTATTATAAGAGGGTGCATTTATGAAGGTGTACTCTGTGCTGTAAATTTAAATTGCTATATTTCAATATCTTTGTGTCTTTATTTTCGGATTCACTCTTAATTTTTATTGTTGTTTAATATTGCTTTTGACTGTGTATTTCCTTTGTCTTTTTATTTTCGTGTTTACTCTTTTAATTCTTTGTTGTGGTTGTTGTTTTAATATTGTTTGTAATGTGTATTACAAAAGCACGTACGGTCTGTGGACCCGGGCGACTATTGAAATTCTATGTATGATATTGCTATGTTAATAAATACACTTATTCATTCATTCATTCATTCAATAAATATTATAAACAGTTAAAATCCGGATATTCATTCATATACACCCTGTACTCTTAAACAAACCTTGCTTATCATTCACATGACTGTATCGCTTATTAGTGGTTCAAATTCCATCGTTTCTCACTTAGGAGGCCCGGGTTTGATCCCAAGTGACCAAATGTAGTGGACAAAGCGGCGCAGGGGCGGGTTTTCTCCGGTTTCCCCCACCATCACATTCCACCGGGGCTCCATCTTCAGTGGCAACGCCAGCGGAATAGCAGTAAAAGCGACCGTAAACACATTGGTTCACCAAGGAATTTCTATTTAACGAGTGTGGTGACGAGGGATCAACTTATCGCCCATAGATGTCACTATAGGCACCGTGCATGGACCAGAAAATCGTATCATGCTTTGTATTTATTAAGAGGATAGATAGAAGCGGAAGCCACGTGCTATGTAGGTACTGTTTGCGGTTTTCTGCCTATAAAGTGCACCTATTTGACTGAAAATGCTATTTCAAAAGGTCCAAATACTTTTTTATACACCTGGAAATATACTGGGAACATATGCTGAACCGTGGGGATGCTCTGAACCTTTTATTTCCGATGTAGTGAATGGTGCAAATTTTTGTTGCAAGCTTTGGTTCTCGCGATGACCCCTCAGGACCGAAAATAAAATATAAAGTATGAATAGTAATACGTACACAAATATTGATAATAAAAGTAATAATAACAATAATAATTGACAGACTATTCCCATAATGTGTTGTTTATTCTAATACTAACAGTATTTAGAGTTTCTATTTATTAAAAAACGTTAGCATTACTTTTCTAAACAACATTATCCATGCTGCAGTTAATTTTTAAGCATATGTTACTGCTTTGAGGTACAATATAAAACTAGGTAGTGTACTTCTTTCGATGTATAGCTTGAATTCATAGATTTCTTCTTTGTGCTTCAATTTTCCGCGTGGGAAAAAATAAAACGCAATAGCTGGCGAAGTATTTCTTGCAGATATTATTACATCCTACAACACAGAAGTTACTGTTCCCTTTCCGCCTTCTTGTAGTGTTTACATTTTCAGGAGGTTCGATACTTGACATCTTAGCACGCGCTAATATTCTTACTCCACTGTCTCTGTTATCCTCTTGATAGTAACCAAACTTGCCGCCAGAGTAGCGTGCACGGTGCGTATAGAACGAGATCACGACTTGCGGACGTGAAACATGATGGATTTCGCCTAGGTACCTTTTTTTCAAGGTATGGGATTCTTTTACGAGCAAATAAACATAAGTTTATAAAATAAGTTTAGTATCTTCAGGGATGCGACGCGAAGATTTTGATAAAAATCCCCCCCACCTCCAACTACCCTTTACATGGAGTTTTTTCGAAATTGTTGATGCTCTCAAAAATGGCTCCCAAGATTTTGATTAAAATGTTGTGTATTAAAGATATTTACCTGACAAATAAAACGTACATCTTGAATTTTCTAGGAATAGCCTCTGAAGAGTAGTTTATTCTGGCAGAATTTTACTGAATTTTGAATAACTCCAAAAGCGTAAGAGATGGATAAAAACTTACCATATAAAAATGTGGAGCACGTTAAAACCCACAATTTATATTATGTACATTTTTTTCGTGGAGTTCATCGTTTTTGAGATATTAATTTTTTTGGTTTTAGCTTTGAAAAACTTATACATTTCTCATACATTGTCAACTCCTGTCCATTCAAATAATGGGACGTCAGTCACATAGCAACCAGCTTTTGAGTATCACCTTAATTTAATTTTTTCTCGATTAGCAGTAAATAGAAGCATAAGCTTCTTAACAATAATTTGTTGCAGAGATGTAGAGAAAGTCATGTGAATGGAACGCATCAGATTTTTTTCTTGAACATATGCTTATGGCTACGCTTTTTTAGGCTTCCTGGTGCAATCTTCAGCCTCAGAAGCTCCCAGAAGCAAGGAGGGTTGGTAAAGAACTATAACTAGGCGCACAAGAGCTGACCACTGTGTTGAGCACTTGTCAACAACAAACACAACCTCGGTGGCCGAGATGGAGCCTGTCGTCGATTAACGCAAAGTGATGGTCGACCACTCCTCCTGAATCAACAAGAAGTTCCGCTCAAGCCATTAAGTCAGCCTGCCCACACTTCACTGCAGAGGCAGTAACTCAGCGATGGCACCAAATATTCCAACATCCTAACATTTTATACTAATAAATAACACCGCACTCAGTTTCCGCTCCAACCCAGACATGGATTCAACCAAGATCGTTAACACCTTCGTTTCTGTATGCCAATGCCTTTATGATTTACTCCGAAGCAATTGAAAACAATATACCCAAAACATCAGTATAGAGTGAAGAGTTGATATGGAATGGGATGAAGTGATTTCTGAAGCAAATTATTGTTAAAAAGTTAATGCTTCTATTTACTTCCTGCTAATTGAGAAAACATTAGCAGAAATTGTCTTATTACTTGCTTCCTTTTAAGTAGAAGGGAAATAAGGGAGTACCATATGCTAAAGTGATAATCAAAAGCTGGTTGTTATGTCACTGAAGTTCCTTTGTTTGTATGGACAGTAGTTGACAAATTCCCGTATGAAAACCACCACTTCCACGAAAAAAATGTATATAACATAAATTGTGTGTTTTAAAGTGCTCTACATTTGTTGGCCAATAAGCTTTTGTCCATCTCGTACGGTTTAGCAGTTATGCAAAATTCCATAAAATTGATCCAGAATAAAGTAGTCTTCAGAGGCTATCCCCAAAAAATTCAAAATAAACATTTTATTTGTCAGGTAAATGTCTTTAATATATGATATTTTAATCAAAATCGCTAGAGCCATTTTTTAGAAAATAAAAATTTTCGAAAAAAGCTCCATGTAAAGAGTAGTTTAGGGTGGGGGATTATTCTCAAAATCTTCGTGTCGCATCCTTGGAAGATACTAAACTTAAATACCAAGTTTGGTATTTTACCGACTTTTCGTTTTTGAGTTATCATGTTCACAGACACAGGGACACACACACACACTCACACACGGACCTTTCTCTGAAAATACTTTTTTTTGGATACAGGGGACCCTAAAACATATATATCCGGTGAAATCTCGGTATCGAATTTTTTGGTGGAGTACATAGTACGTATAGAGAAAGTAAAAATGTATAAACATAAAATGTTTTGTTTAACGTGCCTTTCATTTTTATGTGATAAGTTTTTGTCCATCTCTCTACCGGATTAGCAGTTATGCAGAATTTCCTAAAATTCGTCCAAAATAAAGTAGTCTTCAGAGGCTATTCCCAGAAAATTTAAGATATACATTTTATTTGGCATGTAAATATCTTAAATATAAGAGATGTTAAATAAAATCTTTAGAGCAATTTTTGAGAAAATCAAAATGTTTCTTGCAAAGGGTAGCTGAGAGTGGCGGAATTTTCTTGAAAATCTTCGTGTCGCATCCTTGGAAGATACCAAAATTACATATCAAGTTTGGTATTTAACGGATGTTTCGTTTCTGAACTATGCTGGTTACAGACAGACACACACACATGCACGCACACGCGGAGCTTTTTCCAGAAATGCTTCTTTTGGATTTAGGGGGACCCAAAATATGTATTTCCGGTGAAATTTCGGTATCGAATTTTTGGGTGTAATACAATACCTTCTCTACGTATAGAGAAAGTAAATATACTAACAAATGCGTATTTTTCGGAGGAAGAAAATGTGGGATGAAGCTATACTATTTGGTTCATTATATTTTAAACTCCAGATACCACATTTTTATTTAGAATCATGTCATTTCATTACAGAATAAGTCGTTGTAAATTATATATATATATATATATATATATATATATATATATATATATATGTGTATATGTTTGGTATTCAACTGTATTTTTGTTTTAAAATCTTATTTTATCTCCTTTATCGTGCCTATCAGTTTGGAAGATGAAATTTAGAACCTCATATGATAATTTATGTAATGATTAAAAACATTAATGGTGGTGATCCTTTTGAAGCAGTCGTTTACTTCAATATACGCATTTTCTCTATAAATTCTTTCCCGTTTAAGAAAATATCGATAACAGAAATAATCAATAACATCATTTTCCCCGAAGGTATATGCCCGGGGCTAACGAGACCTGGGGGAGAGGATGAAGTATCATGCACGAGGTGAGGCAATGCGCTCCTCAATACCTCGGGGAATTGCAAGGGGAAGAAATTCCCAAAGTGCTCATTCTGATGATAGTCATAGAAAACTAGACCGCCTTGCACTAAAATGATACTATACGCAACACTCAGTCAATGCTTCTGTGCAATGTGACTGTATTTCTAGCTTATCTTCAATTTACTTCATTCTAATCGAGAAAAATAAGCAGATATTGTCTTATTACTTGCTTCCTTGTAAGTAGAAGCAAAATAAGGGATCAACATAGGTTAAAGTGATATTCCAAAGCTGGTTGCTATGTGACTGAAGTTCCTTTGTTTATAGAAAGGAGTTTAAAAATCCTGTACGAAAAATGTATGTTTTTCACAGCTGAAACAAAAAACAAGGAATATCTAAAAAACGATCAACTCCACGAAAAAAATGTATATAACATAGATTGTGTGTTTTAACGTGCTCTATACTTTTTGTGTTTTAAGTTTTCGTTCATGTCTTACAGATTAGCAGTTATGTAAAATTCCGTAAAATTCATCCAGAATAAAGTAGTCTTCAGAGACTATTCCCAGAAAATTCAACATATACATTTTATTTAGCAAGTAAATATCTTAAGTATAAGAGATTTTAATCAAAATCGTTACGGCCATTTTTAAGAAAATCAAAATGTTTGATATTTTTTCCATGTAAAGGATAGCTGAGGTGGAGGGATTTTTTTGAAAATTTCTTGTCGCATCGCTGGACAATACCAAACTTAAATACCAAGTTAACGGTATTTTCGTTTTTGAGCTATGCTGCCCACAAACACACACCTACACACAGACACACACACACGGAAATTTTTCTAAAAATGCTTTATTTTTGATTTAGGGAGTCTCAAAACACATATTTCCGGTGAAATCTCGCTATCGAATTTTTGGGTACAGTACAATACCTTCTCTATACATTATGTACATAGTACGTATAGAGAAAGTATAAATCTGATATGTTACATTTACATGACTTTTTCTACATCTCTGTAACAAATTATTGTTAAAAAGCTTATGCTTCTATTTACTTCATGCTAATCGAGAAAAAAATAGCAGAAATAGTTTTATTACTTGCTTCCTTGTAAATAGAAGCGAAATAAGGGAGTACCATAGATTAAAGTTATAGTCAAAACCTGATTACTATGTGGCTATTTGTATAGAGAGGAGTTGACAAATTCCTGTATGAAAAAAGTATGTTGTTCACAGCTGAAGCCAAAAACAAGAAATATCTCAAAAACGATCAACTCCAAAAAATATGTATATAACATAAATTGTGTATTATAAAGTGCTCTACATTTCTGTGTGGTAAGTTTTTGTCCATCTCTCATGGTTTAGCAGTTAGGCAAAATGCGTAAAATTCATCCAGAATAAAATACTCTTCAGAGGCTATTCCCAGAAAATTCAACAAACATATTATTTATCGTGTAAGTATCTTTAATATATGACATTTTAATCAAAATCATTAGAGCCATTATTCAGAAATCAAATTTTTCGAAAAAAGTTCTTTGTTATGAGTAGTTGGGGGAGGGGGATTTTCTTTAAACTCTTTGTGTCGCATCCTTGGAAGATACCAAACCTAAATCCTAAGTTTCGTTTTTAGCGGACTTTTCGTTTTTGAGCTAAGCTGCTCAAATACAGACACACACACGTACATTTTTCTAAATATTCTTTTATTTTTATTCAGGGGGTCTCAAAACACGAATTTCCAGTCAAATCTCGGTATCGATGTTTTGGGTGAATTACAATACCTTATCTATACACATATAGAGAAAGTAATATTTGGTAATAAACCTGTAAAATTATTATATAAAATAGCAGAGATAATATAAATGAAAGTAAATTAAATCCTTTATTAATTTTTGTCTTCCCAAATAGTGTTTAAATTCTTCTAAACCAGCTTTCATAATCCTGCCAAAGGCACTACCAAAACATTTCTTCAAATGGCCATGAGTGGTAGGTGACAGGTAATGGACTGGCTATCCATCCCAGTAACTGTGGTTAAGGCCGGGGAGAGCCCAAGTAAAATAATCGGTGTTTTGCTTGGAAGCTATTCGGGTTACACATGAATAAAGTCATGTTGGTTTTACTCTTTTATTTATTTAATTTAAAAAAATCACTGCTATTTTACGGCAACATTTGTATATTACTGTCTCTACATATTGTAATGCACCCAAAAAATTGATACCGAGATTTCACCGGAAATACATGTTTTAAGTTCCCTGAATCCAAAAAACGAATTTTTAGAAAAATGTCCGTGTGTTTATGTATGTATATGTGTATGTATGTGTGTGTGTCTGTGTCTGTGTCTGTGGGCAGCATAGCTCAAAAACGAAAAGACCGTTTAATACCAAACTTGGTATTTAAGTTTGTTATCTTCCAAGAATGGCTTACAAAGATTTTCTAGAAAATCTTCCCACCCCAAACTACGCTTTACATGGAACTTTTTCCGAAAATTTTGATTTTCTCAAAAATGGCTCTTAACGATTTTGATTCAAATATGCTATATGACAGATATTTACCTGACAAATAAAATCTATTTATAGGGTCTCAAAACATGTATTTGCGGTGGAATCTCGGAAACTTAATTTAGATGGAATACAATATCCTCTCGGTCGTCTCCTTAGCGCGGTGGTAGCGTTGCTGCTTACCAAGCGGGAGACCTGCGTTCGATCCCCAGTACCGGCGTGGGAGACCTGACCCGGGGTGCACTCAGCCTCGAAAGGTCCTTGGGGGGCCAATTGAGGAGCTACTTGATGGAGAAGTAGCGGCTCCATGTCATGAGGACCGCATTAACCGGCCGGGGGGACTCGAGGCACTGACCACGTCTCACCCTCCAATACTGCACCCCATCCATGACGTCTGTAGTGGACCGAGATGGGGGACGCAGCGGCCGGGCGGTAGGCCAAGGTACCCCGTGAGCTGTCGTGCCATGGAGTTACAATATCCTCTCAATTATTACACACACTCCAGTGCAGGGACATGTGTTGATGCTGTAAGTGTCTTTTGATGTGTTTCTTTGTTTAATTTTGGCGGAGACTTCTCACTGTTTAATTCCTAGCCTCTCCTGGGTGTACCAGTTTTCTATTGGTTTTGTATTCAAATGCCAGAGAGCAAAAACATGGCCAAGGTGAGTAATGCAAGGAGAGCTATAAGGAGACCATTTAACCCCAATGGAACAATTGTCAACGCCATCTCCTGGCTATGTCCGATTCATTTGTTTACTTAACCAAGATATGCTTTATGAATGCTTTTGTAAGTTGGGTATATTTGGTGTCCATTGAACTTTAATGCGACTTATTTTGTAATGACACGAGATGATTCTAAATAAATATGTGTTTGAGTTAATACACATATAATAACATTTTCTTTATCCACAAAAATGTTATGTGCTCCATTCACAGGACTTTCTCTACATCTGTGTCACAAATAATTGTTAATAAGATTATTTTTCTATCTACTTCATGCTAATCGAGGTAAACATTAGCAGAAACGTTTTTATTACTGAGATCCTTATAAGTAGAAGGGAAATCAGGGAATACACTAGGCTAAACCGACAGTCAAATGTTTTAAAATGTGGTTGCTATGGTACAGAAATCTGATTCTTTGCGTAGGCAGATGTTGACAAGTTCCCGTATGGGAAAAGTATCAAGTATTTTAAAACTGAAATTAATAACAAGGAATATCTTAAAAACGGTATTACACTGACTTTTTGTTTTTGAGCTATCGTGTTCATGGACACACACACAGTGCATGCACGGGCCTTTTTCTAGAAATTCTTTACCTGAGTACAGCAAATCCTAAAACATGTATTTTCGATTAAATCTCGGTATCTAACCTTGATGTGCAATACAGTACCTTTTCTATACACTACATGCATGGTGCGAGTACAGAAAGTAAAAATAAATAATAAAAGAGACCTACTTCAGTTTTCTTTTTGGAAAGCTTGATAATTGTATTTCTAATGAACTGTCAGTGTCAGAGAATTAGAATATTTTATTCATCTTAAACACTTTAAAGAAAAGTAAAAGAATGCATCACGATTTTAATTTGATTTATAGCACACTATATGTTTTATCTGCAAGTGACGTAACATAGCTTACCTCACTGAACTTACACACTATGAAATAGCACTTACCAAACAAGCTCCCGCTTTGTAAAGAGCCTGTCATAAAATCCCATTTGTTGAGATTCACAGAGGATTAGCCTGTAATCCGTTCACTGTTTTCAAATGCTGCTGTAAATGTAAGATGTTAAGACCAGAAAAAAGAGCAGCAAAAACAAAAATAAGCTATAGCGTCTGAGGTTTTAATGCGTTGCATAATGTGTAGCTCCAGCAGCCGGCGCTTTAACAAGATTAGCTATTTGTTACGTCACTGCCTCGGGTTCTTTGCACCAGGTCTGCAGTGACCAAGTATGATATAAAACTGCACTCCACAAAGGAATTGCTGCTCTCGTGATTAAACGGTAAAAACACAGATGGAATGGAATGGCGCTCCATCATGCATGAATTACTCTTTATCCATATCATCGCAGATATTCCCTGAAGCCACGGACTATATATTTAGACAGGTTTTGCCTCAGTGAATTGCGGATAGCGAAGAATTTTACCAGAAGAAGCACACTTAATAAAAATCTGATGTATTCCATTCACAGAATTTTCTCTACATCCCTGCAACACATTATTGTTAAAAGATTAATCTTCTATGTAGTTCATGCTAATTTAGAAAACATTAAGAAGAAGCAAAATAAGGCAGTACCATAGGTTAAAGTGATAGTCAAAAGCTGGTTGCTATGTGACCGAAGTACATTTGTTTGTATGGACAGGAGTTCACAAATTCCTGTATGAGAAAAGTATGTTTTTCAAAGCTGAAACTAAAAACAAGGAATATCTTGAAAACGATGAACACCACTAAAAAAGTATATATAACATAAATTGTGTGTTTTAATGTGCTCTACATTTTCTGCGTGGTAAGTTGTTGTCCATCTCTTACGGTTTAGCAGTTATGCAAAAATCCGTAAAACCCATCCAGAATAAAGTAGTCTTCAGAAGCTATTCCCAGAAAATCCAAGATATACATTTTATTTGTCAAGTAAATATCTTAAATATACGAATTTTTAATCAAAATCGTTACAGCCATTTTTAAAAAAATAAAAATGTTCGACATTTTTTCCATGTAAAGGGTAGTGTGGGGTGGGGTGATATTTTTGAAAATCTTCGTGTCGTATCCTTGGAAGGTACCAAACTTAAATACCAAATTTGGTTTTTAACGACCTTTCCATTTTTGAGCTATGCTGCTCAAAGACTGACACACACGCAGAAATTTTTCTAAAAGTGCTTTTTTGGATTCAGGGGGTCTCAAAACATATTTCCGGTGAAATCTCGGTGTCTAATTTTTGGGTGCAATACAATACGTTCTCCATACACTGTGTACATAGTATGTATAGGGAAAGTAAAAATTATGTATAGTTTCTATGTATCTGTTAACCTTTCTAATGGATAAAGTTAAATTCAGTACTACCTTTAGCAGAATTACTTATAAGAAAGTGCTGTGAAATAGTTTGTTAAAGCATTCAAAGATACATAGTTTAACTTAAATTGTTTGTGCTTAGTAGCTTTTTTAAGTCGTACAACATATATTATTTAGAAAAAAGTAAAAAATAAATAAAAATGGACTATTAACAGAAAATAACTGTAGTTTACGAGCATTCAGTGTAGTTATAGTAATACACTATTTTATTTTTATTTTCGTTTTTTTTTTTTTAAATATATACAGGATGTTAATGAAATACACCGAAATATTTTCATAGAATATGTGGATTACTTAAATAAGTAATTTGAGATAGGAGACTTATGGACTCTTTATTGAAATATCGAAGTAACGCCGTAAGTTTCTGAAGTGCCAGTGCGCCACTGGCTATTTTTTCAACCATTTGAGAGCACAACATGAAAAATCTGATGTGTACCATTCAAAAAAAAAAAAAAAAAAAAAGCTTAGGCTTCTATTTACTTCATGCTACTCGAGAACAAATTAGCAGAAATAGTCTTATTACTTGCTTCCTTGTAAGTAGAACCGAAATAAGGGAGTATCATAGATTAAAGTGATAGTCAAAAGCTGGTTGCTATGTGACTGAAGTTCCTTTGTTTATATGGACAGGATTTGACAAATTCCTATATGAGAAGAGTATGTTTTTCATAGCTGAAACCAAAAACAATGAATATCTCAAAAATGATCAACTCCACGAAAAAATAAATGCAACATAAATTGTGTGTTTTAACTTGCTCTACATTTCTTGTGGAGTAATTTTTTACTTTCTCCATACGCACTATATACATAGTGTATAGAGAAAGTATTGCACTCCACCAAAGATTCGATACCGAGATTTCACCGGAAATATATGTTTTACGGTCCCCAATATCCAAGAAAAGCATTTTCACAAAACTGTGTGTATATGTCCGTGTGTCTGTGAACACGACAACTCAAAAACGAAAAGTCGGTAAAATACCAAAATTGGTATTTAAGTTCAGTATCTTCCAGGGATGTGACACGTAGATTTTAAGAATTTTCGAAAATTTTGATTTTCTCAAAAATGGCTATAACGATTTTGATTAAAATTTCGGATATTAAACATATTTATCTGACAAATGAAATGTATATCTTGAATTTTCTGGGAATGGAATCTGAAGAGTAGTTCATTCTGGATGAATTTTACTAAATTTTGAATAACTGCTAAACCGTAAGAGATGGACAAAGCCTTACTACACAAGAAATGTACAGCACTTTAAAACACACAATTTATGTTATATACATTTTTTTCGTGGAGTTCGTCGTTTTTGTGACATTCCTTATTTTTGGTTTCTGCTGTGAAAAACGTATACTTTTCTCATACTGGAACTTGTCAACTCCTATCCATATAAACAAAGGAACTTCATTGACATAGCAACCAGCTTTTGATTATCACTTTAACCTACGGTTGTCCCTTATTTCGCTTCTACTTACAAGGAAGCGAGTAATTAGACTTTCTGCTATTTTTGTCTGATTAGCATAAAGTAAATGGAAGTATAAGCTTTTTAAGAATAAATTGTTGCAGGGATATGGAGAAAGTCATGTGAATGGTGCACATAAGATTTTTATTTAAAGCTTACGGTTTAGCAGTTATGCAAAATTCCGTAAAATTCGTCCAGGGCTAATCCCCAGAAAATTCAAGACACACATTTAGTTTGTCAGGTAAATATCTTTTAATATTTGATGTTTTAATCAAAATCGTAAGTCATTTTTGCGAAAATCAAAATTTTCGAAAAAAGTTTCATGTAAGGGGTAGCTTGGGGTGGGGGGATTTTTCCCAAAACCTTCGTGTCGCATCTCTGGAAGATACTAAACTTAAATACCAAGTTTGGTATTTTACTGACTTTTCGTTTTTGAGTTATCGTGTTCACAAACTCACGGCCACATACACACACATGCACACACATACACACACACAAACCCACGCACACACACGGACCTTTTTGAGAAAATGCTTTGTTTGGATATAAGGGACCCTAAAACATATATTTCCGGTGAAATCTCGGTATCGAATTTTTGGGTGGAGTGCAATACCTTCTCTATACACTATGCACATAGAGCGTGTAGAGAAAGTAAAAACGAAGGGACATATTACAGTGTACCTCTCTAGAGTAGTGGTTATGATACTGGCTTTAAAGTTAAAAATAATTTCCGTTTTTGGGTCTCGTTCACGTATCGCGGCAATTCGCCTGGAATGAAAATAATAATAATAATAATAATAATAATAATAATAATAATAATAATAATAATAATAATAATAATAATAATAAATGTTAACTCTATAACAAGAATCGAACTCATGACCTTTGGGATGGCAGCTTCCCGCGTTACGCATTAAGCCACTAGAGCAGCTGAAAAACGACTACAGAGTAGGCTACATAACACAAAAATCTGATGTGTACCATTCACATGACTTTCTCCATATCCCTGCAACAAATAATTCTTAAAAAGCTTATACTTCTATTTACTTTATGCTAATCAGAAAACATAACAGAAATAGTCTAATTACTCGCTTCCTTGTAAGTAGTAGTGAAATAAAGGACAACCGTAGGTTAAAGTGATAGTCAAAAGCTGCCTGCTATGTCAATGAAGTTCCTTTCTTTATATGGATAGGAGTTGACAAGTTCCTGTATGAGAAAAGTATGTTTTTCATAGCAGAAACCAAAAATAAGGAATGTCTAAAGAACAACGAACTCCACGAAAAAAATATATATAACAAATTGTGTGCTTTAATGTGCTCTAAATTTTTTGTGCAGTAAGTTTTTGTCCATCTCTTACGGTTTAGCAGTTATTCAAAATTTAGTAAAATTCATTTAGATTAAACTACTCTTCAGAGGCTATTCCCAGAAAACTCAAGATATACATTTTATTTGTCAGCTAAATATACTTAATATACGAAATTTTAATCAAAATCGTTATAGCCATTTTTGAGAAAATCAAAATTTTCGAAAAGAGTTTCATGTAAAGGGTAGTTGGGGGTGGGGGGATTTTTCTCAAAATTTTTGTGTCGGATCCCTGGAAGATACTAAACTTAAGTACCAAGTTTGGTTGGTATTTTACCTACTTTTTGTTTTTGGGTTATCGTGTTCACAGACTCACGGACACGCACACACGAACACACAAACACGGACCTTTTTGTGAAAATGCTTTTTTGGATATTGGGGACCCTAAAACATATATTTCCGTTGAAATCTCGGTTTCGAATTTTTGGGTGGAGTGCAATACTTTTTCTATACACTATGTACATAGTGAGTATGGAGAAAGCAATAAGGTAGGTAATGAATGCTCAGTGTCGCACTGTCAAGTGATTAGTTCGAGATGTTACTGATTTTTGCGACATTAAATCTTGAGAACGCCAGTAACGAGCTGCTAAAAATCGATATTTCTATACTCAGGCAGCAGCTTTAAAGACATTCTAAGCCATTTTTTCAGCCTGCTTTGCTTTAACACCGACTTATCAGCACCTGATACCCACACGTTTAACGCTATGTAGCTGCGTTATGTTTATCCGGGGACCATGCATGTGCACAATCTCGCAAATTATTTCGGTGTAGTTCATTAATATCCTATATATATATATATATATATATATATATAGGAAAAAGTGGCAAGGGCCAGTTTCTAGTGGGCAGCGCAAAATATGTATTGTAAAATATATGTATTTCTTGGTGCTTCAATAAACTTAAACCAAAAGTTTTCTTTATAATTAACTTAACTCCATGGCACGACAGCTCACGGGGAACTTTGGCCTACCGCCCGGCCGCTGCGTCCCCCATCTCGGTCCACTACAGACGTCATGGATGGGGTGCAGTATTGGAGGGTGAGACGTGGTCAGCGCCTCGAGCCCCTCCCGGCCGGTTAATGCGGTCCTCCCGACCTGGAGCCGCTACTTCTCCATCAAGTAGCTCCTCAATTGGCCCCCCAGGGACCTCACGAGGCTGAGTGCACCCCGGTCCAGGTCTCCCAGCGGGGGAAAAATCCCCACGCCGGTACTGGGGATCGAACCCAGGTCTCCCGCTTGGTAAGCAGCTGCGCTACCACCGCGCTAAGGGGACGACCCTTTCTTTATAATTGGAATTTGTAAAGATTTTATTACTGCCGTGGTAATCTCTATATTTTATAATATGAAAGTACATAGTAACCACGTGGCAATAAACATTCTTTCAATAAAATAACCAATGCATTTTAGGTATTTATTAGCAAGTTACCTTAGTAAATAATAACGACAAAATGTATTTACTATTACTTTCTCTACACTGTACTATGTACATAGTGTACAGAGAAGGTATTGTATTGCAACCAAAAATTCCATACCGAGATTTCACCGGAAATATATGTTCTGAGACCCCCTGAATCCAAAAAAGCATTTTTAGAAACATGTCCGTGTGTTTGTCTGTGTGTGCTTGTGGACAACCGTAAGATATGGACAAGAACTTGCCATATGAACATGAAGAGCACTATAAAACACACGATCTATGCTATATATTTTTTTCGTGGGGTTGATGGTTTTTTAGATATTCCTTGTTATTAATTTCAGCTTTGAAAAACGTACAGCTTTTCATTGGGGAATTTGTCAACTCTTGTGCATACATACAAAGGAACTTCAGTCACATAGCAACCAGCTGTTGACTAATACTTTAACCTATGGTACTCCCTTATTTCGCTTCTACTTACAAGGAAGCAAGTAATAACACTATTTGTGCTAATTTTTTCCTCAATTAGCAGGAAGTAAATAGAAGCATATTTGCAGAAATGTAGAGAAAATCTTATTTAGAGTGTCTCAAAACTTGTATTTCTCTCGAAATCAGGTAATTAATTTTTATGTGGAATGGAAGACTTCCTAATTAGTATGCATAGCAGATTTAGATTAAACTCCTCTCATTTTTATGGGAGCGTAGAGTATCTATAAAAACCTCCATTTTGGCCGCTGACATGCCGTTGTTTTGACTTACTTCCAGGTGTTTCCCATTTTGCGTGCCTCATCCTTTATAGTCCTCCTCCATTCTTCCCAGGACTACCTCCGTTTCCGTTCTATACGCTGTTGACTTCCATAGAGTACATCCGATCCATCTCCATTTTACTATACGTAGAAGAGATAGTAAACATTTTGTGTGTTCCATTCCCTTTACTTTCTGCATCTTCAGTAGAAAAATTTTCCCAAAAATGTATTCTTGTATCCTTGTGCACTAATATATGCAGTAGCAGATGATGTCATGAATCTTCCGTTCGAGAGAAATTGAGGAATATACAGGCTAAACCGACAGTCAAGTCTTTGGACAGTTGTTACTATTCGATGATAATGAAATTCCGTTCTATTCATATGACCAGGAGTAAAGCAACAAGAAAGAAAAACGAATGACTACTTTCAAATTGAGAAAAGTATAATTACTGGAACATTTAAATCAACAAAATGAAATGCCGAGGAAATAATTAACACGAGAAAAATTATTTGATATAAACTGTCTGCTTTAACGAGGTCTATATTACGGTTTATCAGTTATGCTGTCATTCACAAGGAAGGGGATTTCAGCGGCTAGTGCAAGATGTACGTGCATTTAATTTGTTATGAAAATGTGTCAAACATGTATTTTAATCAAAATCGTTACAGCTATTTTTGAAAAAATAAACATTTTCGAAAATGTTTCCAAGTGGGAAGTTAATCCATCCATCCATCCATCCATATGTACTTCATGATAAGAAAATAAATACTATTTTGGCTTCAGAGAGTCACAAAACATACATTTTCGGTGAAATCTCGACAGAAAATATTTGAATGAAATATGTTACTTTCCCTGCTTACTATACGGAGAGAATAAAATAAAATATTTATATTCCTTTAATGCAGCGAGAGCTATATTAGCTATATTAGCCGCAATAACTGTGCCCATATTTACAAAGTTGGTAACTGTTAGCGAGGAATGTTGTGTGTGAATCTATTCTTCCAGTTGGTGTGATATTTAGCCACGACTCATTCATTCCTGGCATTCATGGCTTAAATCAATAATGCTCAAAATAACGACAGCTTCATTTTCACTCTATGCAAAATATGTTCAAGTACACTTACATTCATAGCAGTATTTGAGGTGCTTAAATACCCTTCTACATTCAGAGGTTCTCACTTGTATTTGCCACATTAGTTCAGTTTAACCAACATACCATGCTATACACATTTCTCAAAAAAAAAAACAAAAAAAAAAAAACGAAATTTTAACCAAATGGCTTACTAGTGTCCATATTGACTATATATTTTCATTATTTGACATTCTCAAAAATGATTCAAACGAATTCTATTGAGGTTTATCTGTGAATATATCGTCAAAAAGTAAGCAGAGGTATATTTATGTTACGTGTTTTAAAAAATCATGTGTCTTCCAATGTTTTATTAACAGTTTATTATGGACAAATCCATTGCCATTGGAGTTATTTTATTTTATTTTGGGAGAACCATGTTTTACCTAAAAAGATACTTTTATTAAAGAAAAACAATTCGAATTTTATGTGGTGTAGCCCCCAGAACTCATTGTAAACCTTTGTTTCTTAAGTTGGGTGTTTTAACTTTGACTTCATTGTTTGTGTTCCACTGCCTCTTATTTGCTAAGAAAAATAGTCATAAATACAATCTATGTTCCAAAATCCATCTTCATCTCACCAGAACTAGTTCCAATATTTACATAATAGATGTAAATATAGCAAGATACAAAATTCCTTTGAAATAATATCATTAAATCTATTTAACAAACTCAGTAACAGCACTAGAGCTCTCTCCATTGAATCTTTTAAGAGGTCAGTGAAGCGCACTTTGATTTTAAATCTATTTTACTGTCTGGAAGAATTTTATAATACTGCCAATTGTTTTTATATTATTTGTAATTGACGTTGCTACACAATGTACTTTGTTGTGGCAAATAAACTTATCTATTTATCAAAAATAAAACAACCTCTGAATTATTTTTGATTCTGAATGACTTTTGCACAACTGGATCATAAGAAACAGAGAAAATTTTGCTACACAAAAATCTATATCTCCCTGGAACACGAAATTTATGTTAGAACTATTTTTACTTGCTTTACACTTACCATGTACATAGTGTATAGAGAAGGTATTGCACTCCAACAAAAAATTCCATACCGAGATTTCACCGGAAATATATGTTTTAGGGCCCCTGTATTCAAAAAAAGTATTTTCAGAAAAAGGTCCGATTTTGTGTGTGTCCGTGTGTCTGTGAATACGATAACTCAAAAACGAAAAGTCGGTAAAATACCAAACTTGGTATTTAAGTTTAATATCATCCAGGGATGCGACACGAAGATTTTGAGAAAAATCCCCCCTCTCCAAACTACCCTTTACATGGAACTTTTTTAAAAAATTTTGATTTTCTAAATAATGGCTAACGATTTTGATTAAAATATCGTATATTAAAGTTATGTACCTGACAAAAAAAATGTATATTTTGAATTTTCTGGGAATAGCCTCTGAAGACTACTTTATTCTGAATGAATTTTTCATTACTACTAAACCGTAAGAGATGGACAAAAGCTTAACACACAAAAAATGTAGAGCACGTTAAAACACACAATTTATGTTATATACATTTTTTTCCTGGAGTTGATCGTTTTTGAGATATTCCTTTTTCTTGGTTTCAGCTTTGAAAAACTTATACTTTTCTCATACAGGAATTTGTCAACTCCTGTCCATACAAACAAAGGAACTTCAGTCACATAGCAACCAGCTGTAGACTGTCACTTTAACCTATGGTAGTCCCTTATTATGGTTCTACTTACAAAGATTCAAACAATAAAACTATTTCTGCTTATTTTTTTCTAGGTTAGCTTGAAGTAAATATAAGCATAAGCTTTTTAACAATAATTTGTTGCAGAGATGTAGAGAAAGTCATGTGAATGGAATACATCAGATTTTTATGAATGTAGATGCATTAGGTCGGGAGGTACACCGATTATTTTGGATCTAGGGGCATCAAAACGTGTTTTTTCGGTAAAATATGGATGTCGTATTTCCTATGTAGGATAGGAAGAAAAGTTTGGAATCAAATTAAACAATCGAAGTGCTACTAACAAAATTTGAACGGGAATCGAACCTAGATTTTCATGAGTGGCACGTCTGGTGTGGTGTGGTAGAAATTATACCATTCACCGATATTGCCAGAAAGTGGCGCTAAAGATAACGTAGTCACGTACTATACGATCTCCTTCGCCTCATTCGAGATTAGAATATAAAATGCCTTTTGCTCGCGGCCGCAAGAAAATATCAGGGGCCACATCGTAAAACTTCTTTGCCTTATTGTGCCTACTTCATTCCGACATTTAATAAGCTCTTCCCCTCCACTTTCAAATGACCTGCTGCATCAACGTATGCTTTATTGGCCCGTTATGAAACAGGGGCAGCACCTCTCAAATTACGTATACCAGACATATGACTGTCTATAAACCTCTGCATCGCGACCTCTTAAGGCATAAATGACCTCACGTGTTGAGTTATTCAGAACTTCGGGAGACTATATGAAAAAAAAAAAAAATCTGATGTGTTCCGTTCACATGACTTTCTCTACATCTCTGCAACAAATTATTGATAAAAAGCTTATGCTTCTATTTACTTCATGCTACTCGAGAAAATATCAGCATAAATAGTCTTATTACTTGGTTCCTTGTAAGTAGAAGTGAAATAAGGGAGTACCATAGGCTGAAGGGATAGTCAAAAGCTGGTTGCTCGGAGACTGAAGTTCCTTTGTATTGACACGAGTTCACAAAGCCCTGTATGAGAAAAGTATAAGTTTTTATAGCTGAAACCAAAGACAAGGAAAATCTCAAAAACAATCAACTCCACGAAAAAAATGTATATAACATAAATTGTGTGTTTAAAGGTGCTCTACATTTTTTGTGTGGTAAGTTTTTGTCCATCTCTTACGGTTTTGTAGTTAAGTAAAATTCCGTAAAATTTATCAACAATGAAGTAGTCTTCAGAGGCTATTCCCAGAAGATTCAAGATATACATTTTATTTGTCGGGTAAATAACTTTAATATACGATATTTTAATCAACATCGTTAGAAGCATTTTTGAGAAAATAAAAAGTTTCGAAAATTTGTCCATGTAAAGGGTAGTTGGGGATAGGGGGATTTTTTTTTTTTTAAATCTTCGTGTGCCATCCTTGGAAGATACCTAGCTTTTCCGATCCCGGTGGCCGCGTTCGCTAAAGTGTCTCGCTTTGGCGCGTCGTGGTGCACAGGATTGTGCATTCGAGTCCTGCCTTGGGCATGTGTGTTTCTGTGTTTGTAAATGTGTATGTATATGTTACAGGAAAACGTTAAGAATAAATAAGGCCTAATAAGGATATATAGGAAACTGGAATAAATGGAGAGAAAAAAGGAATACAGCGCCGGAGTCCTGACAAGCCTCCGGAACCGTATTTATTAAGGGGAAAAAAATTAAATACCAAGTTCGGTTTTGAGCTATGCTGTCCACATACACACAGGTACACACACGGACCTTTTTGTAGAAATGCTTGTTTTGAATATAGGGGACCCTAAAACGTATATTTAGGATAAGATCTCGGAATCGAATTTTTGGGTGGAGTGTAATACCGTCTCTATACACTATGTACATAGTACGTGTAGAAAAAATAATACGATCAAAGAAAATACAAGAGCTATGAAATCTGAACGCTGCTACTTAAATTTTGATTTTTACATTCTATACGTCTTAAAAGTAGAGCAAATATAAGCATTGCATTCGAAATATAAATTCAATTCGACATTTGACTGCAAAAATTGTATTCTCATATGCTGAAATGTGTTCGTTTACTATTAGAAATATATATTCCATACAGATTTTCATTTTGATATAGATTTTTAGTTTTTATAGCTGAAACCAAAAACAAGGAATATCTCAAAAACAATCAACTCTACGAAAAAAATGTATATAACATGAATTGTGTGTTTTAAGGTGCTCTACATTTTTTGTGCGGTTAAGTTTTTGTCCATTTCTTACGGTTTAGCAGTTATGCAAAAGTCCCTAAAATTTACCCAGAATAAAGTAGTCTTAAGAGGCTATTCCCAGAAAATTGAAGATATACATTGTATTTCTCAGGTAAATATCTTTAATATACTACATTTTAATCAAAATCGTTAGAGCCATTTTTTTGAAAATCGAAATTTTCGAAAAAATTTCCAAATAAAGGGTAGTTGGGGGTGGAGAGATTTTTCTCAAAATCTTCGTGTCGCATCCCTTGAAGATACAAAACTTAAATACCAAGTTTGGTATTTTACCGACTTTTCGTTTTTGAGTTATCGTGTTCACAGACACACGGACACACACACACACGGACCTTTTTCTGGAAATACTTTTTTTGGATACAGGGGACCCAAAAACATATATTTCCGGTGAAATCTCGGTATCGAATTTTTGGGTGGAGTGCAACACCTTCTCTATACACTATGTACATAGCACGTATAGAGAAAGTAAAAACTATTGGCGGCTTCACTGTAAAACGTAAAATGAAGAGAAGAATCACTTTCTGGAAGATAAGCTTATATTTGCACAAATCGTTTCGTCAGCTTTCATGCTTTAGATACAATGTAAATAGGTTTAAAATTAATCAAATCTTTTAAGAGAGAGTCGCTACGTTATTGCAATTAAATATTTTATTAGGAGCATCTAAAACAAATAACGACTTAAAATTTGAAAAAAAAATACAAGAAATTGAAACCAATAACTAGGTATAGTTTAGAAATACCTTCACAAACTTTGAATTTTATATTGATCGTGTATTCTATCAAATTTACATTTTTATCTAGTAAGCTTTTATCTATCTCTTACAATTTACCATTTATACAAATGTAATTCAGAATTAAAAGGACCTGAGAGCTTGTTTCTTAAAATGAATACCCATACATAGTTTATTTACTAAAAAATGTCTTAACCATACGCATTTTAATAAAAATCGTTAGTCGTTTTTGTGAAATTAAAATTTCCAATTTTTTTCAAGTAAAGAGCAGTTTGGAAAGTGAGAATTTTCTGGAAAATTTTTGTTCGCATTCCTGAAAAATGCTGAATTTAAATATAGAATTTTTAAATTTAAAAAAAAAAAAACATTATGTCTGCAAGAGGATGACAACAAAGGTAGTTGAAACGCGGGTCCAGGGTAACGCCATCTACACCATGACCAAGTGGAACACGTGTTGGAAATAGATGTCCAGATTTGAACATACACACATGCAACATTTTTACTAAAAATATTTTATGGTGAATTAGGGGACCCTAAAACGTGTATTACCAGTGAAAGAAGCTTCTTTATTACATTTTTGGGGTGAATGCAATAATATCTCTTTACTGTGCACGTGGTAGAGAAACTACATAGAATCGCTAGCTTTCAAGTATGTCAGTTATTTTCTCTACAATGTACAGTAAAATGAGGAAGTATGTTCGACCTAATAATTTGATATGATTTTAATTGAAACCCCCTGAATTAATAAAAAAAATCTGATGTGTTCCATTCACATGACTTTCTCTATATCCCTGCAACATATTATTCTTAAAAAGCTTATACTTCTATTTACTTTATGCTAATCAGAAAAAAATGAGCAGAAATAGCCATATTACTTACTTCCTTGTAAGTAGAAGCGAAATAAGGGACTACCATAGGTTAAAATGATAGTCAAAAGCTGGTTTCTATGTCAATGAAGTTCCTTTGTTTATATGGATAGGAGTTGACAAGTTCTTATATGAGAAAAGTATAAGTTTTTCATAGCAGAAACCAAAAATAAGGAATGTCTCAAAAAGGACGAACTCGCGAAAAAAATGTATATAACATAAATTGTATGTTTTAGCGTGTTCTATATTTTTGTCCATTTCTTACGGTTTAGCAGTTATTCAAAATTCAGTAAAATTCATCCAGAATAAACTATTCTTCAGAGGCTATTCGCAGAAAATTCAAGATATACATTTTATTTGTCAGGTAAATATCTTTAATGTACGAAATTTTAATCAAAATCGTTACAGTCATTTTTGAGAAAATCAAAATCTTTGAAAAAAAATCCATGTAAAGGGTAGTTGGGGATGGGGGGATTTTTCTCAAAATCTTCGTGTCGATACTAAACTTAAATACCAAGTTTGGTATTTCACCGACTTTTCGTTTTTGAGTTACCGTGTTCACAGACACACGGACACACACACGGACCTTTTTGTGAAAATTCTTTTTTTGGATCTTGGGGACCCTAAAACATATATTTCCGGTGAAATCTCGGTACATAGTGCGTATAGAGAAAGGAAATAAACATTTTCTGAAAAAGAACCGTGTGAGATTAAGTTGAGTATCTTCCAAAGATGCCCCACCCTTATGGGGAACTTTTTAGAAATGCTGTAAATACTCATAAATTACTATTTTGATTTAACTCTCATATATTAAAAATACTTATTTAACAAAAAGAAATTTAATTTTTTGGGGAATAATCTGTATTACCTTCTTCATTCGGAAGGAATTTTCTATAGTTGGTAACAAATGGTTAATGTTAAACAAGAGAGAAGCTTACAGCACAAAAATGTACTACTTTAAAAAACACAATTTATTTTAATTAACTTTTCTTGCCATAAACCGTTTAAGAAATACTCATTACTCATGGTTTTAATTGTTTAATACTTGGTCATTTTTTCAATCTCGTCGATGTTCGGTCGTTTCTGGTTATTGCATGGAAAGGTTGTGGAATTTTAAGGCCAGTATAAAGACGGTCCGATTGTTGAACATTTGACTATCGTTATTTTCCTTGTAGGTAATACGAAAACTGTACCGTTGTCGGTATCTGCAACTGAAGTAAAGTGTGTGTGTTCCTTTTTAATAACGTAATATCCTTTAACCTTATAGGTCATAACTGCCGATAGATTAAATCGATGAAATGATGTTCGGGGTCAATGGACCTTAAGTTACACGACATTCCTCCTCTCAGGATAAGAGAAAACCCTGAAAAAAAAAACCTTATTCGGGTCGCTCATTGTAAGCGAGATTCGAACTCACGATCTCTTGAACGTGAGGCAGACACGCTACCCCCATATTACCGAGGTGGACAAAAAGGGTTAGTATACTCACTAACAGAGGGTAGAGAAAGCCATGAGAATGTAACCCCAGATTATTTTTAAAGCTTTGCCTTCCTTTCAAAAATTGAACATAAATGATCCAATTATACATTTCGAATTTAAGCAAACAGAAAGCTTGTGTAGAAAAACAATTACAGAATTATTATTAATAATATTAATGACGATGATGATAATAATAAAAATGCTTTTTTAAAGTTGTTATTCCTTGGATCTTTTTTTCTGAAGTAATTTACCAGATGTTCCAGGTGCTAAAATCTTCAGTATAGTTGCAAATCTTCAATTCGGTTTAACTTGCAATCAACAGAAATATAAATTTCTTTAATAGTGTTGTTTAATTTTTTTCGTAAGAAAGTGTAGTTCTGGGAAACCGGTAAAAAAAAAAAAGTAACAAAAAGGAAAAGAGCTAGATTTTTGTTATGTGAACTAAGCGAACAGTCTGATTTTTATTAATAAACAAGACCCATTTTAATCATCGTTTTCACGAAAACAGTTTTCAACGTTTTTACTTTCTCTAGCATTATGTACACAGTAACAGAAAAGGTATTGTACTCCACAAAAACTCAATATAATTTAATATTGATATTTCACCAGAATACATGTTTTGGTAACATATGGATTCAAAAATAAGGCCAGAATAAGGACAGAGAGAGAGAGAGAGAGAGAGAGAGAGAGAGAGAGAGAGAGAGTGTGTGGACAGCATAACTCAAAATTGAAAATTGGGTTTAATAACAAAGCTGATATTTCAGTTTAATGTTTTCCGATGATGCGACATTGAGACTTTAAGAAACATCCCCCAACATAAACTACCCTTTACTTGTAATATTTTACGTCATTTTCGATTTTATAAAAAATAAAAAACGATTTTCATTAAATGCTGTATATTAAAGACATAAACATGATAAATAAAATGTATATATTTAATTTTTGGAGAATAGCCTCTGAAGATCTCTTTTTTGGTATCGAATTTTGGTTGGAATGCAATACTTTTCAACCTGGTTACTGTGTACGAGGTAGAGATAGTAAAACTTGACAGAGTACTTAGTAGAATATTTTGTATTTCAAATAAATTCAGCATTTATGTTTTAAGACAAAATTCTTACAAAGGAGAATCCATTTTGTGTTGAATAATGAAAGATAGTAATGAAAGTGAGTAAAACAAATGACTCTCATATCACAGGAAAGAAAAATATG
The DNA here is from genome assembly GCA_030762935.1 of Hymenopus coronatus. Lineage (NCBI taxonomy): Eukaryota > Metazoa > Arthropoda > Insecta > Mantodea > Hymenopodidae > Hymenopus > Hymenopus coronatus. Next base: position 41,026,184 of record CM060880.1, read on the forward strand.
TGTTACATTCACATGGCTTTTTCTACGTCTCTGCAGCAAATTATTGTTAAATAGCTTATTCTTCTATCTACTTCGTGCTAATCGAGATAACATAAGCAGAAATGCCTTTTTACTTTCTCTACACGCATTATGTGCATAGTGTATAGAGAAGGTATTGCACTCCACCCAAAAATTCGATACCGAGATTTCACTGGAAATGTATGTTTTAGGGTCCCTTATATTATTTAAAAAAAAAAAAAAAAAAAAAAAAAGCATTTTCACAAGAAGGACGGAGTGGTATTTAAGTTTAGTATCTTCCAGGGATGCGACACGAAGGTTTTGAGAAAGATTCCCCCTCCCCAAACTACCCTTTACATGGAACTTTTTTCAAAACCTTTGATTTTCGCAAAAATGGTTCTAACGGCTTTGATTAAAATATCACATATTAAAGATATTTACCCGACAAAAAATGTATATCCGGAATTTTCTTGGAATAGCCTCTGGAGACTACTTCATTCGGGATGAATTTTACGGAATTTTGCATAACTGCTAAACTGTAAGACTTAGATAAAAATTTACTTCACAAGAAATGTAGACCACGTTAAAACAAAGTTTATGCTATATACATTTTTTTCGTGGAGTGGATCGTTTTTGAGACATTCATTGTTTTTGGTTTCAGCTATGAAAAACTTACTTTTCTTATATAGGAATTTGTCAACTCCTGTCCATATAAACAAAGAAACTTCAGTCACACAGCAACCAGCTTTTGACTATCACTTTAACCTATGGTACTCTCTTATTTCGCTTCTACTTACAAGGAAACAACTAATAAGACTATCTCTGCTAATTTGTTCTCGATTAGCAGGAAGTAAATAGAGGCACTAGCTTTTTAACAATAATTTGTTGTAGAGATGTAGAGAAAGTCATGTGAACGGTACACATCAGATTTTTTTATGTGGAACGGAAATATGGAATACGCTAGGCTAAAACGATAGTCAAATCTTTTAAAAAGCTGGTTGCCATGTGGAAGAAATCCGTTTCTGTGCACTGCCAGGAGCTGTCATATTTCCGTATGTGTAAAGTTTTAAGTATTTTAAACTAAAACTAATATCAAGGAGTAGCTAAAAAATGGTCAACTCCACGAAAAAAAGTATAGGTCTTAAAATATGTATTTCAACGAGATCTACATATTCTGTTTAGTAAGTTCTTGTTTACCTCATACGGTTTAGTAGTTATGCAAAATGCATCAAAATTGCCTCGAGACGCCATTTCCAGAAAATTCAAGACATACATTTTATTTGCTATATACAAAATCTTTAATATACCGTATTTTAATCAAAATCGTTAGAGCAATTTTTCAGAAAGTCAAAATTTTCAAAAATGTTAATGATTTAGCCTTACTACTCCCTTATTTCTCTCCTACTTACAAGTAACCAGGTAATAAGACTCTTTCTGTGGATTATTTCTCGATTAGCATTACCTAAATGGAAGAATAAACTTTTTAACAATACAATGAATGGAACACATAAGATTTTCTTTGGATACTGGGGGCCCTATTTCCGTAAAATCGCGGTATTCAATGTTTGGGTGGAATGCAGTATTTTCTCTATGCACTATGTACGTGTAGGGAAATTAAAAATCTGATATGTTCCATGCCCATGACTTTTTTTACGTCTTCGCAATTAAATAATGTTAAAAAGTTTGTTCTTCTATTTATTTAATGCTAATCGAGAATTAATTCAGAGAAAGGGTCCGTCACCTGTTTCCTTGTAGGTAGAAGGGAAATAAAGGGAGTATCATAGGTGAGAGTAATGACCAAAAGCTATATTTAAGATTTTTACTTGACATATAAAATGTATATCTTGAATTTTCTGAGAATAGCCTCTATTTCGATAAATTCTACGCATTTTTGCATAACTGCTAAACCGTAAGAGATGGACAAACACTTATTATACAGAAAATGTATAACGCATTAAAACACGCAATTTATGTTATATACATATTTTTCGTGGAGTTGATTGTTTTTAAGATACTCCTTGTTTTTAGTTTCAGCTTTGAAACACTTATACTTTTCTCACACAGGAATTTATCAACTCATGTCCATACAAACAAAGTAACTTCAGTCACATAGCAACTATTTCTGATAATTTTTTCTCAATTCGCATGAAGTAAATAGAAGGCTAAGTTTTTTAAGAATAATTTGTTACAGAGATGTAGAGAAAGTATCATGTGAAAGGGACACATCAGATTTTTTTTAATTCAGGGGACCCTAAAATATATATTTCCGGTGAAATCTCGGTATGGAATTTTTGGGTGGACATTATGTACTTTGTACGTGCAGAGAAAGTAAAAATTACTGGAAACATTCTTTTAGAGTTGCTACATTGTGAAAGCATTAACAGTTTTCAGTACTTACAGTTAATGCAGAGCACATGTTGACCGTTTTCCTAATCACTACATACTAGCAGGAAGAAGGTGGTCACCCCCTCCCTCTGCGCACCTTATCAGCTAACTGACCGTGTAGGTAGAGAAACCTCCCCTCCTCCGGGATCTAATTCCTTCACGGAAATACACCAGTATAATGAACCCCAGCGAGAAACCGCGTTTTGGGCCCATTCGACTGACTCATTAATGAAACTTCTGCGAAGACCAAACCTTGCTTCCAGCAAGATAGGAAAATGGCACTCGGAGGCACGCTATATTCATCTATAGCTTCCCTTACCAATATAAAATAAATAAAACAGCTTTTATTGCAAAGCATATTCTTCTATCTATGTTAATCGAGCTAAACAAGAGCAAAAATTCCAGTGTGCTCCATTCACATGTCTTTCTCTATATAACTACAACAAATTATTATATTTACTTCATCTAATGGAGCAAAAATTAGCAGAAATAGTCTTATTACTTGCCTCCTTGTTAGTAGAAGCGAAATAAGGGGGTACCATAGGTTAAAGTGATAGTCAAAAGATGGTTGCTCTTGGACTGAAGTCCTTTGTTTGTATAGACACGAGTTCACAATGTCCTGTATGAGAAAAGTATAAGTCATTATAGCTGAAAAAACAAGGAATATCTCAAAAAAATCAACTCCGCGAAAAAAATGTATATAACGTAAATTGTGTGTTTTAAGGTGCTCTACATTTGTTGTGTGGTAAATCTTTGCCCATCTCTTATGGTTTAGCAGTAATGCAAAATTCCGTAAAATTGACCCAGAATAAAGTAACCTTCAGAGACTATTCCCAGAAAATTTGAAATATACATTTTATTTGTCAGGTAAATATCTTTGATATACGATATTTTAATCAAAATCGTTAGAGCCATTTTTGAGAAAATAAAAATTTTCGAAGAAAGTTCCATGTAAAGAGTAGTTGGGGGTGGGGGAATTTTTCTTAAAATCTTCGTGTCGCATCCCTGGAAGTTACTAAACTTAAATACCAAGTTTGTATTTTACTGACTTTTCGTTTTTGAGTTATCGTGTTCACAGACACACGGACACACAAAATCGGACCTTTTTCTGAAAATCCTTTTTTTGGATACAGGGGATCCTAAAACATATATTTCCGGTGAAATCTCAGTATCGAATTTTTTGGTGGGGTGTAATATCTTCTCTATACACTATGTACATAGTACGTACGTATAGAGAAAGTAAAAAGTGTCCTAATTACTTGCTTCCTTGTAAGTAGAAGGAAAATAAAAGAATACACTAGGCTAAAACGATAGTCAAATCTTTTAATAGTCGCTTGCCATGTGGTTGAAATCCGTTTCTATGCAGGGCCAGGAGTTAATAACTTTCCGTGTGAGGACAGGAATATCTCATAATTTGTCAATTCCACGAAAAAAAAACCCATATTACATATTTATTTTTTTTTTATTCTTTCATTTATATAGGCCCCTTTAACATCTAAGGTCATTTCGTGGGCTTGCCACTTGAAACAACTCGTTGTCCGTAGGTATTTTTACGTTGGTTTATATCATTTAGTTTTACTCAAACACGCACACATTCACACAAACATACAAACTTCCAGACTCTGTAGGGGATAGGGAATAATTCTGACTAGAGAAAAATTCCCCCGCCCCAGCCTGGAATCGAACCCGGGACCATCGGGTGAGAAGACATGAATTGTGTGTTTTAACCTTCTCTTTTTGTGTGGTAATTTTTTGTTCATCTCTTACGGTTTAGTAGTTATGCAAAATTCGTAAAATTCATCCGGAATAAAGTAATCTTCAGAGGCTATTCATAGAAAATTCAAGGTATGCATATTATTTATGAGGTAAATATCTTTATATAGGACATTTTAATCAAAATTGTTTGAGCCGTTCTTAAGAAAATCAATACTTTCGAAAAAAGTTCCATGTAAAGGGTAGTTTGGAGTGAGGAGATTTTTCTCAAAATCTTCGTGTCGCATGCTTGGAAGATACTGAACTTAAATACCAAGTTTGGTATTTTAACAACTTTTCATTTTTGAGTTATCGTGTTCACAGTCACACACACACGCACACACACAGGACTTTTGGAAAAAGGCACTTTAAAGCATATTTCTGGTGAAATATCGGTATCGAATTTTTAGGTTAATACAATACATTGTCTATACACTATGTACATAGTGCGTGTACAGACAGTGAAAATGAATACAGTCTTCTAGCGGATATGGATGCTACTACTTTTAAGTATTTCCCCAAAAATCTTTTATCTTCTGTGAGCCAAGGCCTCACCTTCGGTCTAAGTATTCCTAGTACACTCCGTTTGTTTTATACTTTCACAGGAGGATGCCAGTGAGAAAATTACGAACTGTTCTCAGCTGAATTCATTTGCATTTTAATAGGATTTCAGCTCTTTTCTCAAATGAGTCCCAAATAAATGTCTGTTTCCTGGTTTTCTAAGCTAGGATTTATAATATTATCTTTTGGACCAGTTTTTAATAGGTTCTGTAATTAAACTTCTAGAGGTTCTTAGAGCCAGCTGGCTCTGGTGCAATAAATGTTGCTCTTGAAAGTTCATGAGGTTTTCACTGTCCTCTATTCCCTTATGACCCGGTACCCAGAAGAGTTGAAGTTCATTCTGCCAGGTCAGTAGGCAGTTCAGGACCAGTCCTGACGTAACCTTATGACTAAGAGTCACAAACGAGCCAAGTGACTCATGTGGTTTCGTCTGTAACTGGCATTTGGGAGGTCTGGGTTCGCTGTCCGTGGACCACCTACCCTGGTCCTGGATTTTTCCGTGGCTTTCCAGGAGACGCTTATGCGAATGCTGCTGTGATATGTCTATAACATTATCTCTCCTTTCCTTTCATGCCTTCTATTAATTTCCCGTCTATATTTTTTCTCTCTTTAGCCCCGTATGAACAATGCACATAGAGAGAGAAGTATTGAATTCCACCCAAAAATTCGATGTTGTGTTTTCACCGGAAATACGTATTTTAGTACCCCCTGAATCCAAAAAAGGCATTTTCAGAAACAGGTTTGTGTCTGTGTGTGTGTGTGTGTGTGTGTGAAAATAAAATGGCATTTCATTTATGGACGCTCTTTATCTGCTGTGGTTCTCAGCGTCCTATTCCATGCTAGGCGTGAAAGAGCGCCTAATTTTACTCAGAGGCCTCTCTATCAGGCTTGAGGTACGGGACACGGGACCATTGGCTTTACTACCCTTCCGAAGGAAGCCATGCTAAAGAGTGTGTGTCTCTGTGTCTGTGGACAGCATAGCCCAAAGACGGTTAAATACCGAACTTGGTATTTAAGTTTTGTATTTTCCAAGGTTGCGACACGAAGATTTTCAAGAAGCAACTACCCTTTACATTGAAAGAATTTCTAAAATGTTTCTGTTTCTGAAAAATTTCTTTAACTATTTTGATTAAAATACCACATATTAAAAACATTTCTATTGCAAATAAGATGTACATCTTGAATTTTCTAGGAATAGCCTCTAAAGACCTGGATGAATTTTGCTTAATTTTACATAACTAATAAACTGTAAGAAACAGACAAAAACGTACTGCACAAAAAATGTAGATATTATTAAAATACACAAGATATGTCATATACATTTTTTTTTTCTTGGAGCTTACCGTTTTCGAGGTATTCCTTGTTATTAGTTTCAGTTGTGAAGTACTTATAGTTTTCTCACACAGGAAGTGTCCGTTTTTCTTTTGTTCTACTCCTGGCCAAGCAAAGAAGGGATTTGCAATGACAATCGTATAACGACAGCTTTTAAAACATTTGACTATCATTTTAGCCTAATACATTCATTCCCTTAGTTCCAGTCTACTTATAAGGAACAAAGTAATACAATTTTGGTAATGTTTATCTCGATTAGCATGGTGTTGAATCTTTCGTAACAAGTTTGTTTGTAGAGTAGCCAGAGATAGTCATTTATTATATGTAAATAATTTATCAGAATATATAGATGTGGGAAAAGTTTTAATTTATGCTGATGTCACTTTTAATACTGTTTGTTCTGATGTAAATGGTGCTTTATTAGACATAATCAAAGTAGCTAGCTCTCAGATGTTATAATAATAAAATAATAGTTAATATTGAAAAAACTGTGTGTCTAAAATTCATAATTAAATTAGTTGGTACTAATCTAAATGAACAATTTGAGAATAAATTGATTCAAATTCGGCAAAGCTCTAAATTTCTTGGAATATATATGGTTAATTTATTAACCTAGAAGGACCATTTTGACTTTATTGCCAACAAACTATGTTTTGCAAATTTTGCTATACTGTAACTTAGAGACACGCTTGTCACAAAAACACTTATTTCAATATACTACTCTCTTTTTTTTACACATCTTAGTATGCTGTGTTCCTATTGGGCAAACCTGCTAACGCATATAGGATATTTATTGCACAGAAAAGAATTCCATGAACCAACTTTAACTTAAAGAGTATGGACTCCTGTAAACCTTATTTTATGAAATATAACATTTTAACGTTTCCTTCTATTTATATTTTTAAGAGCCTACTCTTTTTAAAATCAAATGAGAGATTGTTATACAGAAATTCATATTTTCGTAATTAGAATACATGAAATGCACATTTGTTATCCATTGAGAACCATAAACTCAGAAAATATGAAAAATCACCTGCATATTCTAGAGTTAAGCTCTTCAGTTTCTCTATACGCACTATGCACATAGTGTATAGAGAAGGTATTGCACACCACCCAAAAACTCCATACCGAGATTTCACCGGAAATATATGTTTTAGGGTCCCCTTTAACTAAAAAATGCATTTTCGGAAAAAGGTCCGTGTGTCTCCGTGTGTCTGTGAACACGGTAACTCTAAAACGAAAAGTCGGTAAAATACCAAACTTGGTATTTAAGTTTAGTATCTTCCAGGAATGCGACACGAAGATTTTAAGAACAATCCCCCCACCCCCAACTACCATTTACATGGAACTTTTTTCGAAAATTTTGATTTTTTCAAAAATGGCTATAACGATTTTGATTGAAATGTCGTATATTAAAGCTCTTTACCTGAAAATAAAATGTATATTTCGAATTTTCTGGGAATAGACTCTGAAGAGTGCTTTATTCAGGGTGAATTTTACGGAATTTTGCTTAACTGCTAAACCGTAAGAGATGGACAGAAACTTAACCAAATAAAGAATTTAAAGAACATTAAAACACACAATTTATACTATATACAAATTTTTCGTGGAGTGGATCGTTTTTGGTTTCATTTTAAAAGCCTTATACTTTTCTCATGCAGGAATTTGTCAACAGCTGTCCATAGAAACAAAGGAACTTTAGTCACATAGCAACCAGCTTTTGACTATCACTTTAACCTATGGTGCTCCCTTGTTTCGCTTCTGCTTACAAGGAAGCAAGTAATAACACTATTTCTGCTAATTTTTTCTCGATTAGCAGGAAGTGAATAGAAGTATAAGCTTTTTAAGAATAATTTGTTGCAGGGATATAGAGAAAGTCATGTGAATGGACTACATCAGATTTTTAATATGTTACTGTTAAATATACAAAAATTGTCCTTCAACAGGTTTAAGCAAAATATAAACAATTTTTAATGAATCAATGTTTCTATTCTGTGAAAATTGACAAAAAAGTGCAAAAAATGAAAAAAAACTTTTTTTTGCCTAATTAAATAGTGCTATTCTTGTAACTCAATTTCCTGTTGCTTTTATTGTGGCGCTTTAAATCGTATCACGTGACGAATTAAATGGATAACTATAAGTGGGTGTGGTGCTTTAACTTTTTCACTATGGGGAAAAATTGTTAAAAATCCGCTTTATATACTACTCGGAATTAATTCAAAATCTTCTCGGGCTTCTAGCCAGGTAAAAACTTGGCTTGACACCAACGCTTCGAAGAAGTGCATCTTCCTCGTCTTCAGTTCACCCTGAAGACGAGGAAGATGCACTTCTTCGAAACGTTGGTGTCAAGCCAAGTTTTTACCTGGCTAGAAGCCCGAGAAGATTTTGAATTAACACGTCGCCAGGAAAGCTTTAGTTCTTATTTTACTCGGAATTAGGCTAAACAGCCCGTGAGAATTGACAGATATTATTGGTTTAAAAATTTCTGCAGGGGAATATGAAATTCCAAGGCTTACAAAGAAACAGCATTAAATCATATGTTAAACCTTAAAACTTATTTTCTCGGAGCTGTTTTCAAAAATCTTTATTTTCTCAAATACATCTCTAAAGATTTTGAATAAAATGTCGTATATTAAAGATATTTACCTGAAAAATAAAATTTGTATCTTGCATTTTCTGGGAATAACCTCTGAAGACTATTTTTTTTTTGGATGAACTTAACGGAATTTTGTTTAACTGCTAAACCATAAGGGATGGACAAAAACTTTCAACACGAAAAATGTAGAGCACGTTAAAACATACAATCTATGTTATATACATTTTTTTCGTGGATTTCATCGTTTTTTAGACATTCCTTATTTTTGGTTTCTGCTTTGAAAAACTTATACTTTTCTCATTCAGGAATTTATAAACTGCTGTGCATACAAACAATGGAAGTTCAGTGGCATAGCAACCAGCTTTTGACCTATGGTACTTCCTTACGTCGCTTCTACTTACAAGGAAGCAAGTAATAAGACTATTTCTGCTATGTTTTTTGGAGAGGTAAATGGCTCTCGTAAGGTTTTAGTTTGAGAATCTGCATTCAGAAGTGGACTTGAGTAACGAAATGTGCAATATGATGGCATTTAGTGTGACAGACGCATGTGATTGCAACATTCCGGCTGTCACATACCGCGTCGTGGACGACGAGCTTGGAATGCTCAGCATATGTGGCATTGCAGACTCGAGTCATTACTGGCAACGAATTAAGAAAAGCTCCATTTGGTGAAGTGCCAGCAAGCATCTGGCAAATGAAAACGGCTTCAGTCTTCTCCTTTTAAAGAGAACCCCGTCACCACCCTGGCAACTGACAATTGCACAGAAGGGGGCAAGAAAGAAAGGAAGGGGAAAAATCGATTTATGGGCATTAGCACCCTGGACCCCATTCAAGCCTGGTCTACAACCAAACAAGAAAAAACAGAAAGTGATGGGTTTTTATTCAAAGTAAACCCAAAATGTAAGTATCGAAAAATAATTTAAGGGACACTTCGGTTAAAAATTTGACAACAATTGAAGAGCTCTTTTCCAAATACCACTTCTCATTTTTACTTTCTCTATACGCACTAATTCAATACCGAGATTTCAACGGAAGTATATGTTTTAGGGTCTCCTGTATCCAAAAAAAGCATTTTCACAAAAAGGTCCGTGTGTGTGTGTGTGTGTGTGTGTGTGTGTGTGTGTGTGTGTGTGTGTGTGTGTGTCGTGTGTCCGTGTGCCTGTGAACACGATAACTCAAAAGCGAAAAGTCGGTAAAATACCAAAATTGGTATTTAAGTTTAGTATCTTCCAGGGATGCGACACGAAGATTTTGAGAAAAATTCCCCCACCCCCAACTACTCTTTACATGGAACTTTCTTCGAAAATTTTGATTTTCTCAAAAATGGCTCTAACGATTTTGATTAAAATTTCGTTTATTAAAGCTATTTACGTGTCAAATAAAATGTATATCTTGAATTTTCTGGGAATAGCCTCTGAAGAGTAGTTTATTCTGGATGAATTTTACTAAATTTTGAATAACTGCTAAACCGGAAGAAATGGACAAAAACTTACTACACAAAAATGTAGAGCCAGTTAAAACACACAATTTATGTTATATACATTTTTTCGTGGAGTTCGTCGTTTTGAGATATTCCTTGTTTCTGGTTTCTGCTATGCAAACTTATACTTTTCTCATACAGGAATTTGTCAACTTCTTCCATACAAAGAAAGGAACTTCAGTGACCTAGCAACCAGCAAGGAACAAAGCAAACATAGCAACAAGGAACCAAATAATAAGACTATTTCTGCTATTTTAGTCTGATTAACATGAAGTAAATAGAAGTATAAGTCTATTAAGAGTAATTTGTTGCAGAGATATAGAGAAAGTCATGTGAATGTCTCACATCAGATTTTTTTCATTTCTACTTTTTACTTTCTCTATACGTACTATGTACATAGTGTATAGAGAAGGTATTGTATTGCAGCCAAAAATTCGATACCAAGCTTTCACCGGAAATATGTTTTGAGACCCCCTGAATCCAAAAAAAAACAATTTTTAGAAAAATGTCTATGTGTGTCTGTCTGTCTGTGTGTATGTGTGTGTGTCTATGGACAACATAGCTAATAAATGAAAAGACAGTTAAAAACCAAACTTGGTATTTAAGTTTGGTATCTTCCAAGGATGCGACACGAAGATTTTCAAGAAAATCCCCCACCCCAGACTACCCTTTACTTGGAAAAAAACTCGAAATTTTTGATTTTATAAAAATTGCCTTAACGATTTTGATTAATATCTCGTATATTTAAGATATTTACCTAACAAATAATATGTATATCCTGATTTTTCTGGAAATAGCCTCTGAAGACTGCTTTACTCTGGATGGATTTTACGGATTTCTGCATAACCGTAAGAGATGGACAAAAATTTAACAAACAGAAAATGTAGAACACATTAAAACACATAATTTATGTTACATACATTTTCTGTAGAGTTGATCGTTTTTTGAGGCATTCTTTGTTTTTTGGGATCAGCTTTAAAAATACTTTTCTCATACAGGAATCTGTCAGCTCCTGTCCATACAAACAAAGGAACATCAGTCACATAGCAACCAGCTTTTGGCTATCACTTTAACCTGTGGTACTCCCTTATTTCGTTTCTACTTACAAGGAAGCAAGTAATAATACTATTTCTGCTAATTGTTTTCTTTATTAGCATGAAGTAAATAGATGCATAAGCTTTTAACAATAATTTGGTGCAGAGATGTCGAGAAAGTCATCTGAATGGACCATATCAAATTTATTTCCCCATTTTTGCTTTCTCTACACGTAATATGCACATAAAGTATAGAGAAAGTATTGTAATGCACCCAACATTTCGATAACGACATTTCACCGCAAATACATGTTTCCAAAAAACATTTTTGGAAAAAGGTCCGTGTGTGTCTGTCTGTCCGTCTGTTAGTGTGTGTGTTTGTGTGTATGTGTGTGTTAGTGTGTGTGTTTGTGTACAGCATAGCACAAAAACGAAAAACCGTTAAATACCAAACTTGATATTTAGGTTTGGTATCTTCGAAGATATCAAAGAAGGATATTCAAGAAAATTCTCCCCCTCCCCCATCACCACAACCTACGCTTTACATGGAACAGTTTTCGAAAATTTTGATTTTCTTAATAATGGCTCTAATGATTTTGATTAAAATACCATATATTAAAACTATTTATATCCTAAATAATATGTATATCTTGAATTTTTGGAAATAGAATCTGGAGACCTCTATTATGTATGAATTATGCCGAATTTTGCCTAACTTCTAAAGCGTAACAGATAGACAAAAACTTAGTGCACAAAAAATGTAGATCTCGTCAAAACACACAATTTAAGTCATTTACATTTTTGCTGTGGAAGTAACCGTTTCCAAGATATTCCGTGTTTTTGGTTTCAATTGTAAAGTACTTATAATTTTTTCAGAAAGGAAGGAAGTGTCCGTTTTTCTTTTGTTCTACTTACGGCCAACCAAAGAAGTAATTTGCAATGACAATCGCATAAGGATAGCTTTTGAAACATTTGACTATCACTTTAGTATAGCGCATTTCCCTCCGTGGTGTAATGGTTACCATGCTGACTTCATATACCCAAAGTCGCGGGTTCAAATCCGGCTGAGGACGATGGATTTTTTTGGGCATAAAAATCCTTAGCATAGCTTTCTTTGGAAGGGAAGTAAAGCCGTGTGTCCCGTGGCATAGATTTACGGCTCGTAAACGAACCTCAAGCCTGATAGAGAGGCTTCTGAGCAAAATTAAGCGGTCTTTCACGCTGAGAACCATAGCAGTTAAAGAGCGTCCATAAATGCAATTTCCATTTTTACTTTCTCTACAATTACAATGTACATAGTGTATAGAGAAGGCATTGCACTCCACCCAAAAAATTCGATACCGAGATCTTACTGGAAATATATGTTTTAGGGTCCCCTGTATCCAAAAAAGCAATTTTCACAAAAAGGTCCGTATGTGTGTGTGAGTGTGTCCGTGTGTCTGTGAACACAATAACTCAAAAACGAAAAGTCGGTAAAATACCAAACTTGGTATTTTAGTTTAGTATCTTCCAGGAGTGCGACACAAAGATTTTGAGAAAAATCCTCCGACCCCAAACTACCCCTTACATGGAACTTTTTTCGAAAAATTTGACATTCTGAAAAATGGCTCTAACGATTTTGATTAACATTTCGTATGTTAAAGATATTTACCTGACAAATAAAATGCATATCTTGAATTTTTTGGGAATAGCCTCTGAAGAGTAGTTTATTCTGGATGAATTTTACTAAATTTTGAATAACTGCTAAACCGTAAGAGATGGACAAAAACTTACTGCACAAAAAATGTAGAGCACATTAAAACACTCAATTTATGTTATATACATTTTTTTCGTGGAGTTCGTCGTTTTTGTGACATTCCTTATTTTTGGTTTCTGCTATGAAAAACGTATACTTTTCTCATACAAGAACTTTTCAACTCCTATCCATATAGACAAAGGAACTTCATTGACATAGCAACCAGCTTTTGACTATCACTTTAACCTACGGTTGTCGCTTATTTCGCTTTTACTGACAAGGAAGCGAGTAATTAGACTATTTCTATTATTTTTTTCTGATTAGCATAAAGTAAATAGAAGTATAAGCTTTTTAAGAATTATTTGTTGCAGGGATATGGAGAAAGTCATGTGAATGGTACACATCAGATTTTTCTGTTAATTGTTCTCAGTTTATTGTGGTCCTGGCTTGACGTGTCTAATGTAGCACGAAAATAACAGCCATGAGTCCAAATATGGGCGCAAGGATTAAATTTATTGAAAATTAAATTAATAATAACCAGAAGAGCGTGTGCGTTTTCTAATTGATTAGGCTTAGCGAAAATTTTGTTGTTACATCCCGTCCGCATTAAATTCCATAATTCCCAAGCAAAACATGAGCTATATGCAGCTTTTTGTGCACTGTGAGTGAATTTATGAACACTGATACAATTTCGACTCGGCAAAAGAGGGGTGTAAAAGCAATAATTTTCCTGTGCCGGGCCTCCAAAAACCCACCCCATTTTCCCCTCCGCCCTTTTGTCTCGGTAAATCTTTTTTCGAGGCAATCAAAATTTCACTGCAATACAAATCGCAACTTTAAATATGGCGACGTTATGGTAATAACTTTGGTTTAATGTGCTCATATTGCTTTCGTTTTGTCAAAGTGTTATTTAATAAATTGCGAATGGCTCGTATATCAAAATCGTATCATTATAACCAAAATAAATTAAGGGGGAATAGCTTTGGCTTTCAAATGCGTCTATGGAAGTCATACTCTTGGAAAACTGGGGGATTTTCATTAGTTTTAAAACAATAATCGTGTACTTGCATTACCAAAGTAATCGTGTCTGCACATATATACATGTCTGACACCTCAAAGAGCCTTTAATAGCATTTTTATTTTTATCAGGGGAAGCATCTGTTCTTTTCTTTTCTTTTCATTTGTATGCTGAAGCAATAACTTAATTTCAGGGTAGAGATAATAACCTTCCTATTCAAACTGCAGATTTTATTTTGCAGTTAAACTACAAAATTAGTGGTCACTAATATCTGATTCTTCTCAAAGTGAGGAATGCAAATCACTGACTTACCATACATAAATATATTATACATTTGTAGATGAGAGATTTAATTTGAATTTTGGGTGAGCATTATTTTTTTTGGGAGTTTATTTCGTTTCTACTAACAAGGAAGCAGGTAATAAGATTATTTTTGCTAAATTTTTCTCGATTGGATGAAGTAAATAGAATAATTTGTCGCAGAGATGTACAGAAAGCTATGTGAATGGAACACATCAGATTTTTGTATAGTACACTAGACGTTTACGATCTATTGGAGCAGCTCAATTGTTGGAGATGTATGCTTTAATTTAAATTAAAATAGCTCATTATATATTCATTTATTCATAGAGTTGTGCCTCCATGGTTAGGTGCAAGATGCGGAAATGAAGGTCAGCTGTTTTGTCATCAACTCGTATGGAAATATCCAATGCGGTCACTCAAATGAGTTAGCCTTTGATAAATGTCCATATATCCGGTATAAATTATTCTTTTTCATTTCAAAAGTGGTTTCCATCCATGTTGGATATTTGCTTAGGAATTATTTTGACTTAACCACAAAAGTTTACCTATATAAAAATAATTCATTAGAAAGGCTCTTACGATGGAAATAAAAAAATCTCCGCAACAAATTACTGTAAAAAACCTTACTCTTCTATACTTCATGATAATCGAGAAAAAAAATAGCAGAAATAGTCTTATTACTTGCTTCCTTGTATGGACAGGTTGACAAATTCTTGTGTGAGAAAAGCATATGTTTTTTAAAGGTGGAATCAAAAACAAGGAATAACTCAAAAACGACCAAATCTACGAGAAAAATATATATAGCATAAATTGTGTGTTTTAACGTAATCTACATCCTTGGTGTGTAGGTTTTTGTCTATGCAAAATTCCGTAAAATGCATCCAGAATAAAATAGTCTTCAGAGGGTATTCCCAGAATATTCAAGATATACATTTTATTTGTCAGGTAAATATCTTTAATATACGTAATTTTAATCAAAATCGATAGAGCCATTTTTAAGAAATTCAAAATTTTCGAAAAATGTTCCATGTAAAGGGTAGATGTGTGTGGGTGGATTCCCTTGAAAATGTTTGTGTCGCATCCTTCAAAGATAATCTTAAGTATCAAGTTTGGTATTTAACGGTCTTTTCGTTTCTGAGCTATACTGTCCACAGACACACACACACACACACACACGGTCCTTTTTTGGATTCAGGGAGACCCGTAACGTGTATTTCGGTATCGAATTTTTGGGTGGAATGCAATACATTCTCGATACATTATGTACATAGTAGCTGTAGAGTAAGTAAAACTGTTTGTTCCATTCGCATGACTTTCACTGTATCTCTTGCTAATAAGCTTATACTTCTATTCACTTCATGCTTATCGAAATAAACACTAGCCAAAACGGTTTTATTACTTAGTTCCTTATAAGTAGAACGGAAATAAGGAAATACAGTAGGCTAAACCACAACCAAATATTTTAAAATGTGGTTGCTATGGGATTGAAATATGTTTATTTGCGCGACCAGGAGTTGAAAAGTTCCCGTATGTAAAAATTGTAAGTATTTTAAAACTGAAACGAATAATATGGAATATCTACAAAACGGTCAGCTCCACGAAAAAAATGTATATGACTTAAATTTATTGTTTTAAAGAGCTATACTTTTTTAATGCAGCAATATTTTGTCTAATTCTTAAGGTTTAATAGTTATGCAAAATTCAAAAAAGCTCATCCAGAATAAAGAGGTGTTTAGTGGCTATTCCCTGAAAATTCAAGATATACATTTTATTTGTCATGTAGATATCTTAAATATACGAGATTTTAATTAAAAACCTTGGAGCTATTTTTGAGAAAATCAAAATGTTCTAAATTGTTTTCATGTTGGGGTTGGAGCAATTAAACCTTTTTGCAGCATATTTGGGAGATACTGGACTTAATTATCAAACCTGATTTTGACGAACTTTTTGTTTTTGAGCTATGCTGTGCATACACACATGGACACACACACACACACACTCACACATACACACACAGAGTTACCCTCCATGGTATAGTGATTACCGTTATGACTTTATATACCCAAGGTCGTGGGTTCAAACCTTGGATACCGTGGTGTAGATTAACGGCACGCAAAAGAAGCTCAAGCCTGGCAGAAAGACCTCCAAGCAAAATTATGCGGTCTTTCACGGCCAGTATAGAATCAGACGCTGAGAACCACAGCGTTCATTGTGTCGTGCAGCTGCCACAGCACACCTACACCGTCCCTTTATATCCAACCCCAACACGATACAGATACGCGACCATGATGAAATTATGCGGTCTTTCACGGCCAGTATAGAATCAGACGCTGAGAACCACAGCGTTCATTGTGTCGTGCAGCTGCCACAGCACACCTACACCGTCCCTTTATATCCAACCCCAACACGATACAGATACGCGACCATGATGAAATTATGCAGTCACAAAGACGAAAGTTAGTACCTCCCAAAAACATAAAATTTACCCAAAATTGGATCTTAAAAATATTCCAAAATCTTAGTACTCCACATGCTTTCGTGTACAACATATTAATGCTCGATAGATTAAATCTCTAAAGAATATAATAATAACTATTATATTATTAACTGTACCGAATGTCATGTTTGAAATGAGCATGTGAAATAAATAGCCGATGTATGTTAATTCAAGAATATTAAGAGAAGGGAAAAAAGTGTTTGCTACATCGGAGAAGCGAACCTGCGATCCTCACGAGAAGAGCAACTTACGTTTTGTCACAGCGCTACGGTGAAAAAACATGGCAGGTTTTACAATCCTTACTGTATCATGTTTTGTGATATTAATAGTTTTATTTAATATTGACAGTTTGTTGCTGCAGAAGCTTTAGTTGTGTGTTTGATTATGATTATTCATCATATGGGTTAGTAATATTAAGATTTGGAATCTTTGACAAATTGCTGCCGCTACACAACTGTATTGCGGATGGTGTAAACAAGGCGCTGTGCCGTGAGGGACTTTGTCGAATTTATGCGCACCAGACATGACATAGTATAAAGAGAAGATGTTGTATTGCACCCAAAAATTCGATACCTATATTTCACCCGAAATATATTTTGAGGCTCCGTAAATTCAACACAAAATTAATTTTAGAAAAAGGTCCGTGCGTGAGCAGGGATGTATGCGTGTGAGTGTGTGTCTGTGGACAGCATAGCTCCATAATGGAAAGAGTGTTAAATACAAAATTTGGTATATTTTGAAAAGTTATGAGACGAAGATTTTCTGGAAAATCCCTCTTCAATTAACTACTCTTTAAATGGAATATTTTTCGAAAGTTTCGATTTTCTAAAAACAGGTCCTGAGAATTTTGATTAAAATTCCGTATATTAAAGATATGGCAAATGAAATGTATTGCTTCAATATACTTCACCTCTTACTTCTGGATGATTTATAGCTGGTAAACCGTAAAATATAGACAAATCTTAGTTTACAAAAAAATTTACACATTTTATGCCATATACAGTTTTACTCTCTCTACTCGTACTATGTACATAGTGTGTAGAGAAGGTATTGCACTCCTACAAAAAATTCGATACTGAGATTTCACCGAAAATATATGTTTTAGGGTCACCTGTATAAAAAAAAGAAGGTATTTTCAGAAAAAGTTTCACGTGTGTGTGTCCGTGTGTCCGTGTGCCCGTGTGTCTGTGAACACGATAACTCAAAAACGAAAAGTCGCTAAAATACTAAACTTGGTATTTAAGTCTAGTATCTTCCAGGGATGCAACACGAAGATTTTGGGGAAAGTCCCCCACCCCAAACTACCCTTTATATGGAACTTTTTTCGAAAATTTTGATTTTCTTAAAAATGGCTGTAAGGATTTTGATTAGAATATCGAATGTTTAAGATATTTACTTGATAAATAAAATGTATATTATGAATTTTCTGGGAATAGCCTCTGAAGACTACTTTATTCTGAGTGAATTTTACGGAAATTTGCATAACTGCTAAACCGCAAGACCTGTTCAAAAACTTACAACACAAAAATGTAGAGCACATTCAAACACACAAATAATGTTGCATACTTTTTTTCGTGGAGCTGATCGTTTTTGAGATATTTTTTGTTTTAGGTTTCAGCTTTGAAAAACTTAACTTTTCTCATACAGAAATGTGTTAACTTCTGTCCATATAAAGGAACTTCATTCACATAGCAACCAGCTTTTGACTATTACTTTAACCTATGGTATTCCCTTATTTCGCTTCTACTTACAAGGAAGCAAGTAATAAGATTGTTTCTGCTAATTTTCTCCCGATTAGCATGAAGTAAATTGAAGCAAAAGCTTTTTAACAATAATTTGTTGCAGATATGTAGAGAAAGTCATGAGAATGGAACATATCAGATTTTTTTTTCTTTCTGTAGAGTTAACGATTTCCGAGATATTCCTTGTTATCGGTTTCAATTTTAAATTATTTAATATTTTCTCAAACGAGAAGTATCTTTCGTTGCATCTTTGTTTTGTTTTATCCTGGCCGTGTAAGGCAAACCATACGGCTATTGTTTCACATAGCGACAGGAGTTTTAAAACATTTGACTATTGCTTTAGCCCAGTCTTATTTCCCTTCTATTTCTGCTATTCTTTATATGGATTAGCATTATGTAGGTAAAGGAATGATCTTTTCTAAGAATAGTTTTTTGAGAAAATTATGTGAATGGAAGCAATGCAATAGGTAAACGGGGGACATAGGAACAGAGTATAGGAAGCCTTGCAAGTTTTAGAGATCAGATTTTCGCCTTGATCAGATACAGTATAATTACTGTCCGGTAACTTCGTGTTCCTCATGGCAGAGATTAGCAACAAAGCAAATGCTGGTAATTAAGAGGAACGTTTGTGCAACATGCTTCTCCCATCGACTTTGGACAGTGCTCCACAAAGTGCTGGCCCGCCGGTTACATAGTCAAGCCTTTGGAAACCACCACTAGGTCGCGTTTCCTGAAGACATACAAAACTCTACTGCCAAGCCTTTTCATTCTGCATTCATACTCACCGAATGCTGGAGTTAACCCAAAAGCTTACATAGGCGTTAAAATGCCGGTGTATTTGTTAAAACTCTGCTGAAGACCAGCCACAAATGTGGTGCTCAAGGCAAGCTGTGTTACCAGCCTGTACTGGCATTTGTTTCACGTTGCCACAAACAATTTGTAGAGATTCACATGTTAATTACAAAGCTAGATGATTATGGATTCCATTACTTCGTTCAAACCTCCTGATCCATGGTTTTTTCATGAGTTTTCCCGAATTGCTAGCAGAATTTTGGGAAGATTTCTTTACTCCGCCGAATTTTCCGAGCCCTTCATTACATTTCAGCTTTCAATCCAGGTAGAAGTGTCGCTGTGGCCGAGGTGATGAGACTTCGCTTTGTAACTGCTGTTCTCTCCGCTGGGGTGGAAATATGGGAATGTATCCGTGTACTGGCGGCTGCCTAGTGAAACCTAGAAAGGGGTGAAGTCTAACAGCATTGTACAACTCGACCACGCACTTGCTCGGCACATCTGATGTCTGCCTTCATCTCGATCTTTTAGTCACAGGTCGTCCAATTTTAATGCAAATGGCACTGCAGGTGATCCAGAGGTTGATATACAAAATTGAATAGTGCTCAGTGTGGCATCTCCTTCGCTCAGTAGTCCAGTCCAGTCCACAGTTCGGATTACTTTGGATTTGGCAGGCATTTCAACTAGTTTTCACTAACACGGAAAATCTGCAGTATAGCTCAGTAAGCCTTTTTACTTTCTCTAAACGTACTATGTGCATAGTTTAAAGAGAAAGTATTGCACTCCACCAAATAATTCGATACCGAGATTTCACCGGAAATATGTGTTTTAGGGTCCCCTGTATCAAAAAAAAAAAAGTATTTTCAGAAAAAGGTATGTGTGTGTGTCCGTGTGTCTCTGAACACGATAACTCAAAAACGAAAAGACGGTAGAATACCAAACGTGGTATTTAAGTTTAGTATCTTCCAGGGATGCGACACGAAGATTTTGAGAAAAGTCCCCCCACCCCAAACTACCCTTTATATGGCACTTTTTTCGAAAATTTTGATTTTCTTAAAAATGGCTCTAACGATTTTGATGAAAATGTCGTATATTAAAGATATTTACCTGACAAATAAAATGTATATTTTGAATTTTCTGGGAATAGCCTCTGAAGACTACTTTATTATGAGTGAATTTTACGAAATTTTGCATAATTGCTAAACCGTAAGAAACGGACAAAAACTTATTATACAAAAAATGTAGAGCACATTAAAACACACAATTTATGTCCTATACATTTTTTTTGTGGAGCTGATCTTTTTTTTAGATATTCCTTGTTTTTGGTTTCAGCTTTGAAAAACTTAACTTTTCTCATACAGGTATTTGTCAACTCCTGGCACAAAGGAACTTCATTCACATAGCAACCAGCTATTGACTATCTTTTTAGCCTATGTTGTTCCCTTATTACGCTTCTACTTACAAGGGAGCAAGTAATAAGACTATTTCTGCTAATTATCGGAATCTTTCGCCATCTATGACTGCAATCCTTATTGGTTCTGCGAATATGAATGCCGTATTTGCCTGGCTTTTTAGACATGCACATTTTGGCACTTAATCTTCCACGAAATAGATTCAACATTTCGTCAATAGTGATATTTTCACGTGGTGCATAATAAGACTTGCAGTTAGAAATATCGTTTTCATATTTCCGGCACAGCTGCTAATTTATCATAAAGTCTGGTCATCAAATCGGAGACTAGACACAATGAACAAAAATCGTGACACACTCATGGTTGCATGGAATACGTCCCTGCCAGTAACATCCGATCAAATATTACCAGAACATTTTTAGGCCATGACTTTATACATCCTGATAAATATAAAAAACCGAACAAAAGCCTTTAGTTCAATCAAATCCAAGAACTTGATGAGTGTGGTTCTTTGAACTTCTCTCTGGTCATTTCTATTTTATCATTTGGATATAAAAATAATATTTAGAATGGAATCAGAAATAAATACGTTTCAGGCTTGTGACCCATTTCCAGGCTCAGGACTCCTTGTTACACCTTTCAGGCGTTTCACTCTTGAATGTCCTAAGTCCTTCTGAGGATGCCCCAAATTCTGAATGATGCTCACAAGCGATAGATTCATCTTCCCAAGCATCACTTTCATTGTCTGAATCGAAAACTTGTGGATCATTAACAATGTTCCTTATTTCAGCTTCTGCGAGGGGCATGCTAGGTAGTTTTCGCGAAGCCATTGTACTGAAAAGTAAACATAACCTTTAATCAGATGAGTAACAAATCAACATTTTCATATACTTTGATTTGTAAGATAAAGTTAATTATTTGGAAGATTACCTTCCCTAGCAACAGACAAAAATCTTATTTGTTCAATTCACATGTCTTTCTCTATACCGTTGTAATACATAATTCTTAAAAAGCTTATACTTCTATTAACTTTATGCTAATCAGAAAAAAATGAGCAGTAATAGTCTTATTACTTGCTTCCTTGTAAGTAGAAGCGAAATAAGGGACTACCATAGGTTAAACTGATAGTCAAAAGGGGGTTCCTGTATCAATTAACTTCCTTTGTATCTACTGGATAGGAGTTGACAGGTTCCTGTATGAGAAAAGTATACGTTTTTCATAGCAGAAGCCAAAAATAAGGAATGTCTCAAAAACGACGAACTACACGAAAAAAATGTATATAACATAAATTGTTTGCTTTAACGTGCTCTACATTTTTTGTGCAGTAAGTTTCTGTCCATCTTTTACGGTTTAGCAGTTATTCAAAATTCAGTAAAATTCATCCAGAATAAACTACTCTTTAGAGGCTATTCCCAGAAAATTCAAGATGTACATTTTATTTGTCAGGTAAATATCTCTAGTATACGAAATTTTAATCAAAGTCTTTAGAGCCACTTTTGAGAAAATCAAAATTTTCGAAAAGGTCCATGTAAAGGGTAGTTGGTGTTGGGGGATTTTTCTCAAAATCTTCGTGTCGCATCCCTGGAAGATACTAAACTTAAATATCAAGTTTGGTATTTTACCGACTTTTCGTTTTTCAGTTATCGTGTTCACATACACACACACACACACACACACTGACCTTTTTCTGAAAATACTCCTTTTGATACAGGGGATCCTAAAACATATATTTCCGGTGAAATCTCGGTATCGATACCTTCTCTATACACTATGCACATAGTGCATATAGAGAAAGTAATTAAACGGTCTTTCACGCCCAGTATAAAATGGGACGCTGAGAACCAAAGCAGTTAAGAGCGTCCATAAATAAAACGCCATTTCATTTCTTTTCTGCATCGATGTAACCCATTATTGTTAAAAAACATGCTCTGCTATCTACTTTATGATAATCGAGATATAAAAACCAGTGGAGAAGTACATCAATATGCCTATACTAAAGAACAATCACACAAAATCATGATCACAACAGAATCAAGAGAATTTTACAGGGAAAAAGTCAGCGTAAAGGGTGAAGCCATCACGAGCATGAGTTGAACTATACTAAGCTCAAATTATTAACATAATTAGTTGCGATGGTGTAGTGAAGAAAATAATTTCACCATTTTGATTTAAGATCATACAAATAATCAGAATCATTTCAGTTATATACCAACTACAATAACGTGCTATTTACAAGAATTTGCACTAAAAATACGAAATTCTTTTGAAGCATTGTAACAGGTTTAGAAGTCCCTAGTAAAGTAAAAGCTGGAACTGTTAAACAAAGTGAAAAGAACTATAAAGTACAAATTTAGTAAAGAATCAGGGTACACCCAGTATGTATGAATAATGAATAAGTGTAATTATTGACATAACAATATTATACATACAATTTCAATAATCGCACGGGTCAACAGACCGTACGTGCTTTTGTAATATATACTAAAAATCAATATTAAGCAACAACAAAGATTTAAAAGAGTAAACCTGAAAATAAAGATACACAGATATTCAAATATGACAATTTAAATTTACAGCACAGAGTACACCTTCATAAATGCACCCTCTTGTAATAGATAATTACACTTAAAAGAAATACATACATTTAATATGTACTCAATATATAAAACCATAACACAACAGTGACCTAAGTATAACATAATATATATGTAAAAACACTGTAGTTATTTTTGTTTAGTTGTTTTATCCCCCTCCTTCTCTGGTAGCCTCCTCAGATTCCAGCTGTCTTGCCTTAAGTATAAATTTACCTAGCCGGTCCGCGTCTTCCGTGCCTGCCAGTAGCGTCCAACATGCTTCTAGCCCTACATTCCCAGTGGTAAAGAATCACGGTAAATATTTTTCCCGCCATTCCTCCGTACCCCTACATCTTACCAAGATGTGAGTCCACGACTCTTCCTCCTCGCAAATAGGACAGATTCTCGTAACATTCTCGTCAGCAATTTTTGTGTTCCTCCATGCTCCTAGTCTAATCCACGCGAGCCCTTCTCTAATGAGTTTGGTACCTGTTTTAATGTATTGCTCCATAGCCCACTCCAATTTTAGCCCAGATTGTACTTCTAATGAAACCATCTCAGAGTATGTAAAGCCAGAGACACATTATTAAGGTAGAGAATCTCAAGTAAACCTGATATTTTGCTCCAACTACGTCGGGTTTTAGTCTCCACGTCGGGTGGTATGAAACATAGATTTTCAAAATATTAAAGCTGTCTACATACTAATCGTTCGGGGTTTATGTTCCATGTATTTCTTCAATTCATGTTTAATTCTGTAAAACTCGAGATGAAAAGAAAAGCTAATAAATCTTAGATTTCTGTAAATAAATTCCTAAAATTAATGATTAAGTAGTTTTATAAGCAGTGTGTAGTGCTTCAACTGTTCAAATTTTGTTTACAAATAACAGTATAAAGTCGCGGTCGCTTCCACCATCCCTCACTACCAATATTGCAGGACACCCAGTATGGGGTACGAGTTGCCTCTCCACTGTGCATCTCTAGGGGGTCGTAGGATCAGTGGTATAGCGGCTCGCGCCTGCGAGAAGGAAACAGGTGTGTTCAACCTCGGGGTTGAAACTGCAGGGGGAAGGGCATTTGGGGAGAAATCAGGAGCTATAAATAGTAGTAGTATTTTATTATTAAGTTTATAATAGAACAATATTTGCGTCGCATGGGTCGGGTGACCGTACATGCTGTCTAAAAATACTTGAATTTAAAATATTAGCTACATATATAGTTTATATATCTTAACAACATTGGAAATACACACACACACAGACACATGCTCGCCTACGGCAACAGAACCACAGAACAATAAAAGAAAGAACACTCTGATATCACACACTACACACTCACACACAAACGCATACACACATGCGCACTCATAAATACAGCACGTATTCATACATATAGTTTACTCAAATACTAAATATGTCTATACAATGTTTACACAAATATTTTATCTCTTAGTGCACGAACTTCCATTAAGTACGTGCCCAGGCTTGGCCAGTTTTTGGCTGTTTAGAATCAAATCCCAGAATGCTATCCTTCGTCTGTTTTTTCCTAATATGCTCCATCTACACGCAGTCTGCGAAACTATGCATCCAGTCTTCCTGATACCCGCATAATGGGAATATCCACATACCTTATGGGTTTTTCACCCTCCCAACCTGAGCCACGTTATTCCCGACCTTTGTTTCATACCGAATTTTAAAATATATGTTTCTTTACACCTACCAATTTTTATTTCAATACACTAGGGTGCGAGGAGGCCCAGGGCTTTTACTATTAAGTAACGAATGTATGGTTAGGGATGCAAATAGAAGAAAACCCAATGAGTTATCCAAATCTCATTCAGTTTTCACATTGTGATTTTTGAAGTTAAAACCTTTGAAAGACGACGTAAAGCTTTTTGTGACCCAGCTACTGGAGTTTTTACAGTTAAACTCAAGCTGATGACACCATAGCTTTATGAAGACACAGCTATGTCAGTATTTCGACATCTTGCTATCAATATTGATTCCTGAAACAGATGCAACATTACCTATTGTTAAAAATATAATTTATTCAAAATGAGCTATCAGGGACCCTGAAACATGGTGCTTTCTAACTTGATGGTTTACTTACCAAAATTCCTCTGCCTGTTTAGAAGACAGAGACAGATAACTATTTTGTTGATAATTAACATTAATTATAAAAATCTGATGTGTTCCATTCACATGACTTTCTCTATAAATTATTATTGGTAATAAGCTCATCTTTTATTTATTTCATGCTAATCGAGAAAAATTAGCAGAAATGGTCTTATTTCTTGCGTTGTTGTAAATACAAGCGAAATAAGGGAGTACCATAAGTTAAAGTGAAAGCCAAAAGCTGGTTGCTATGTGACTGATGTTCCTTTGTTTGTATGGACAGGAGTTGACAAATTCCTGTATGAGAAAAGTATCAGTTTTCAAAGCTGAAACCAAGAAAAAGGAATATCTCAAAAACGATCAACTCCACGAAAAAATGGTTATAACATAAATTGTGTGTTTTAACGTGCTCTACATTTTTTGTGGTTAAGTTTTTATCCATCTCTTACGGTTTAGTAGTTATGAAAAATTCATCCAGAATAAAGTAGTCTTCAGAGGCTATTCCCTGAAAATTCAAGATATACATATTATTTGTCAGATAAATATATTTAATATACGATATTTTAATAAAAATCGTTGCAGCCATTTTTATGAAAATCAAAATTTTTGAAAAAGTTCCATGTAAAGGGTAGTTTGGGGTGGAGGGATTTTTCTCAAAATCTTCGTGTCGCATCCCTGGAAGATACTAAACTTAAATACCAAGTTTGGTATGTTACCGACTTTTCGTTTTTGAGTTATCGTGTTCACAGTCACACGGACACACTGAGATTTCATCGGGGCCAAGCAGTTTTAGGCGGATCCATAAGGGATGCTTCCTAGTGTTACAGCACTAGCTGGCATTTTCAGCATCTCTTTTCATTCTGAGCTGATTAAAAATTCTTATTCATATATTGGTCGGCATGTATCATTTATAGAATATACTTCAAAGATACTCAACTGTTAAGTTCTACAATTTTGGTAATTTCTGCATTTAATATTAGAATAAGAGACTTATTTTTATACAGATAAGCTATAGAAAATCCTTCCTTTAATATTAACAGGCATCTAACTTACCACTGCCTGCAAATATTACTCACAGAAATACCGCTTACCTGAAACAGAAACAAAAGCTGATTTTAATAACATTCAATTCTGCTACACATGTAAATGAAACATTTAAACCAGTTAATATTTAGCATCCGAAGTTGAAGTGACTATGAGCCTCCTTTTGCCCTACCACGCCACGCCGAGCACGCTGACACTTCCAACCCCAAAAGAAATAAAGAACATTAAGGAATAATGAAATCACAATGAAAACAACATGGAGGAACAGGAAATTCGTGGAATTAAAGAAATCCACGCAACATTCGCCTGTCGACCCGGGAATACTCTAAAAAATTCACGTGTCAAGTAGGTCGACCAGGGATCGAAACTAATGTTAGGAAGAATTAATGTTTAAACACTCAAATAACTTAAAACCCGTCGGATAAAAGACTGTTGGGTTTATAAACCGTCATACTCAGAACATAAAACCAATATAATGTCGGTACATAAATTAGTTATCTTAGTTATATTAGTTACCGTAGAAGAAGTGTAAACATCATCAAATTATGCTGTTTATTTATTTATTAGTTTAATATTTATTACTTTCTCTACACTTACTATATTTGTATCTATAGAGAAGGCATTGTATTGCACCCAAACATTCGATACCAATATTTCACAGGAAATACATGTTTTGAGACTCCTAAATCCAAAAAAGAAACATTTTTAGAAACATGTCCCTGTCTGTGTGCGTGTGGGAGGGAGCAGCATTGTACAAAAATGAAAATTCCCTTGAATATCAAACTAGGTGTTCAAGTTCACTGTTTTCCAAAGATGCGGCACGAAGATTTACCAGAAGATCCCCACAGCATCAACTACCCTTTACATGGAAAATTTTTCAAAAATTTTGAATATCTCAAAAATGGCTCTAACGATTTTTATTAAAATATCATACATTAAAGGTACATACATGACAAATAAAATGTATATGTTCAATTTTCCGGGAATACTATCTGAAGTAATTTATATTGTGAATGAATTTAGGGGATTTTTTCTTAACTGGTAAACCGTAAAAGACAGCAAAACATATTTAGCATAAATTAGAGTTCGCTAAAACACATATTTCACGTTAAAAACACAATTTTTTCTTGAGTTTCACTGTTTTTTAGATATTTCTTGTTATTTTTTTATTAATATTTATTTATAGTCGCTTTGACTCGTAAGAGTCTTATCACGACTATAACACTGATACATTGTGATAACAATAATTGTTACAGGATGGTTATAAAGATACATTGGAATATAATACAAGTTGTGCTAATTAACAAGTAACAATGAACACAAAATTACTTCTTATTAAGTTAATATAGAGTCATATTAAACTGTACAGATATATCTAATTTTAATGATCTATAATATATTACTAACATTTTTGTGAACGAAAGCAAATAAAAGCTTTGTTAATGTTTATTGCAATTTTAGATTAAACTGTAGATATTGATAGCTTTTAGGAACATAACAACATCTTTACTTTCTCTATACGTACTATGTACATAGTGTACCGAGATTTCACCGGAAATATATGCTTTAGGATCCCCAATATCCAAAAAAAAAAGTATTTTCAGAAAAAGGTATGTGTGTGTGTCCGTGTGTCTAACACGATAACTCAAAAACGAAAAGTCGGTGAAATACCAAACTAGGTATTTAAGTTTAGTATCTTCAAGGGATGCGACACGAAGATTTTGAGAAAAATTCCCCCACCCCCAACTACCCTTTACATGGAACTTTTTTCGAAAATTTTGATTTTTTCAAAAATGGCTCTAACGATTTTGATTAAAATTTCGTATATTAAACATATTTACTTGACAAATAAAATGTATATCTTGAATTTTCTAGGAATAGCTTCTGAAGAGTAGTTTATTGTGGATGAATTTTACGGAATTTTGAATAACTGCTAAACCGTAAGAGATGGACAAAAACTTACTACACAAAAATGTAGCGCACGTCAAAACACACAATTTATGTAATATAATTTTTTTTCCTGGAGTTCGTCGTTTTTGAGGCACTCCTTATTTTTGGTTTCTGCTATGAAAAGCATTTTTCGCATACAGGAACTTGTCAACTCCGATCCATATAAACGAATGTACTTCATTGACATAGCAACCAGCTTTTGACTATCACTTTAACCTATGGTAGTCCCTTATTTCGCTTCTACTTACAAGGAAGCAAGTAATAAGACTATTTCTGCTATTTTTTTCTAATTAGCATAAAGTAAATAGAAGTATAAGTTTTTTAAGAATATTTTGTTGCAGGGATATAGAGAAAGTCATGTGAATGGTACACATCAGATTTTTATACATGGTTTCATTATTTAGTGCTTTTATATCACCAGTGATTTTGTACTTTTTCCTCTGGGGGTTATAACGGCGGCATTCTGAAAGTATGTAAGACACAGTCAGTGGAGTACTGCAAGTTGTACACTGAGGTTGGGCGTCTTTGGTGATTAAGTAGGCATGAGTGACCAATTCTCAGACGAGTGATAATGGTTTGATGTTTCCTATTTAGGTTTCAAAACAGCAAACAGCAGTGGAGGATCCTCCAACTGAGTGTAGTTTAGTTCCTTGATGTTGAGACCGTTGAGTTTTCCAGGCATTGTTGATTTTAGTACGGATGTAAATGGAGAAGTCTGAATGGTGCACTGGAATGTCAGTGTTGCACACAGGTTTCCGAAGAGCAGTTTTGGCTGCCTCGTCTGCTTTCTCGTTACCGGCAATTTGTTGATGAGAAGGAACCCAACAAAGGATCACATGTTTTCCTTGTTCTAAGGCCTGATTATAGGAAATGTGAACATTTTGGGTAAGTTGGTTGTCTGTATAAATATTTTGAGTTGCCATTAGGGCCGATTTGGAATCTGAAAAGATTATGAATGACTGATTCTTAGAGTCTGTTATATACGAGAAGGCTTCTTTTATAGCGTATAGTTCACTGGAAAATGTAGAGAAACAGTCAGGAAGTTTTACCGCCTGAACTTGAGTTGGTAGGATTATTGCACATCCTACCCCATGAGCTGATTTTGAACCATCTGTAAACATTTTTTCATAATCAGCGTGTGAACTAGACACTTCTTTAAAGAGTTGTTGATAAATAATTGCAGATGTTTGTACTTTTCTGCAGGGTCCCATTTCGAGGTTAAGTTTTGGTTTTTTAAGCCTCCAGGGAGGAACATCGTGAAGTCCGGTTGTTGTTATCTTCGGAAGGCTGGTTTGTTGTTTCTCTAAGTAGTAATTAATTCTATTGTAGAACGGTATTGATTTAAATGGTCGCTGGAGTTTATCTCTTTTAGGCGTTTTGGGAAATACATAGTTATAAGCATTTGAATAGGGTAATCCAGCTATTTTCATTACCTATTTTAAACTTAAGTATTCTAGACGTACCTCAAGGGGAGATTCATCTAATTCGATATGTAAACTATCGATTGGACTAGTATGGTAGGCTCCCAGAACAATCCTCAAGGCTGCGGATTGTACACGGTCGAGATCTTTAAGCAGCAGGGGGCTGGTGAATTATAAACAATTGAAGCGTAATCTAGCTTGGATCTTATTAATGCTTTATATGTCGTGTGAAGGACTTTTATGTCGGATCCCCAGTTACTAGCGCAGAGAATTCTTAATATATTTGACCTTTTTTTGCAATCTGTTGCCAGTAATTTTATATGTGAAGACCAAGTTAGTATTTTATAAAATGTTAGACCTAGTATTTTCACGGAACTGACAACTTCAATCGTTTTGCCATTATACATAATTTGGGTTTATTTCCATCGCTCTTGAAAATTTGATACATTTAGTTTTATGCTCAGAGAATTTGAACCCTATTTCATTGGACCAGGTTTGAATTGAGTGGAATGATTTCTGTAAACTTTTTTGAGTTGTGGATGCATTTCTTCCTGAGCAAAAAATAAAAACGTCATCTGCAAAGAGACATGCTTTAGCTGGTGGTAAAACATGATTCGCTATTTTGTTCATTGCAACAATGAATAGTGTAACACTCAAGATTGAGCCTTGAGGAACGCCATTATTTATTAATGCGCTCTGAGATGGACTGCCATTCACTCTGACTCGGATCTGTCGGTTTTGAAGGAAATTTGAGATGAAGTTTAGCATGTGTTCATTTATATCTATATCTTGTAATACTTTTAAGATGTTTTTCTGAAGTGTGTCATAGGCCTTTTATATATCTAAGGTCAGACACAAAAGGTACTGGGAATTACTAAATGCCTCTTTGATTTCAGTTTGAAGAGCAATTAAATTATCAATCGTAGAGTGAAACTGACGAAACCCACTTTGAGATTGGCTGAAAAAATGGTTCTTCTTCAGCATCCATCGTAAACGTTTATCTATTACTTTTTCCAAGACTTTGCACATAGTCGATGTTAGTGCGATGGGCCTATAAATTTCTGGATGTAGAATATCCTTTTTTGGTTTAAGAATAGGTATTACTATTGAGTGTTGCCATGATGAAGGAAATACATTATTGACCCAAACATGATTGAATATTTTCGTGAGATATTCTACACCAACTGGAGGTAATTGCTGCAGAAATTCATAAGGAATATTATCTGAGCCAGGACTTGTGCTTTTAAAACCAAATAGAGAGAGCATCTTGCACTTCTTCAATACTGACTGAATCGTTGTAAGCGTAGCTAGTATTCTTACTCATATTAATAATTTGTAATGGGTTTAATGGTGTATCATTTTGGTGTGGGTTCGACACATTTGCAAAACAATTCGCAAAGGTATTGGCTATTTCTTCGGGATTAGTTTTGATACAGCGATCATCAGGATTACCAATACCCGTTATTTGGGCAGCATAATTCCCTCCTTTTATCTTCTTTATTTTGTTCCATAAAATTGAATGGGGTGTCTTGTCAGTTAATGTAGAGAGAAAGGTCAGTCATGTTTCTTGCTTTGTTTAACGATCCTACGTGCATATGCACAATATTTTAGGAATTCCTGCTTTGTACTTAAATTAGGGTGCCGTCTGAAGCAATTAAAATTACGATCCTTATTTGCTATAGCTTCCTTGCACTTTTCATTCCACCACGGAACAGGCATTTTCCAGGTGTAATAGATGTTTGTGGAATACTTAATGTTGCAGATCTAATAATACAGTCAGTGAATTCTTTTAGAATTGCATCGATATTCTGGAGGTATTAAACTTTGGACATTTTCACTAAATAACTTTCTAAATTTTAACCAATCAGCTTTTTTTTTAGGTTCCATTTGATTGTAGTAAATACCTGAGAGGCTGTATTAAATATATTGTGGATGATAATGGGAAGATGGTCATTATCTTGACTAGATTTAGTTACTTCCCAGCTGAAGAAATGGCATAGAAGGTTAAATCAATGCTGGTGTACGAATTATTGGCTAAATCAGGGTGCGTGGGTTGTCCATTGTTGAGTAACACTAAGTTTGCTGTATCTAATAGTTTTTCAATTATTCTGCCGCGTCGATTAGTATATTTTGAACCCAATAAAGTGTTGTGACTATTAAAGTCACCCACAACAATGTCTGCCCCAATAAATTATGCAATGTCGTTAGTTCTATTTCATTGTTGTTTGGAAGGTAAATGTTACACATTGTTATGGTTACTGATAGGTTTACTATAACTGCTACAGCTTCTAGAGAAGTGTTTATGTCTACTTCTCTATGTGGAATATTGTCTTAAATAAAAGTGACAACGCCACCACTAGCACGTAAAGCGCCTATACGATTCTTGTAATATGAGGAGTATGTTTTCATGTGAGCTACGTAATTTTGCTTTCTTGAAGGCAGATAATGTTGGGATTATTTTTGTTTAAAATAAGTTGAAGATATTCGTATTGTTTCCAGAAACCATTGAGGTTCCATTGTAATATTTTTAATGCCATTTGTAAGCTGATTGATTAAGTGAAATTTAGGCCTCGTTGGAATCCGTGACGTTGACATTTTGCTTAAGTTTCTTTAGTAGTCTCCAGTTTTTGATGCCACGATGTGTGCAACAGGGAGAGAGAGCCTTTTTATTGTGTTTACTAGGCCCTCAAGGTCACTGGTATAACTGAGTGCCAAAGATTGTACGTCTGAAATTCCAAGAGAATTTTCAAGAAAACTAAGTAGTTGTAGGTATGTTATAGCATGATCGTCTGGGTTTGCTTCCATTAATTTCCGCACCGGTGACATTGCCTCGCTAATTCTTGTTTTCTTAGTATCTGTTGTTATTTGTTTCACAGTTATCAGGTGTGTCTTCCTGAGAAGATTCAGAGGAAGAGAGCTCCTGTTCTCCTATTTGTGTTATAGATGTGCTACTTGTGGAGTGCACACGTTTTAGGGGAGTGAGTGGCATCTCTTGTCTGTTTTCAGCGTTTTCGTTCGATGTGTGCTTGTGTAATGATTCAGTTTTTAAGGAATCCATAACATGCGGATGTTTAGTATGATTAGAGGATTCCGCGTTTATATTTTGCTTGAGTATCATATTTGTGTTGGGATCAGAGGCAGCTGTTTGTGTGATTTCGTTTGTGTTTTGTTTCATGTTCAGGTTAGGAGAGTTAGCAGTACACAAATCTAATTCGTTTGTGTTTTGTTTCATGTTCAGGTTAGGAAAGTTAACATCATATAAATCTAACGCGGCAACTGTTGCCTCATTTTCATTGCCATCTTGAATTGTTGCCATAGGTAAAGCTACGTCATTAGCGTTTGCCTGGCACTGCCTTGTAAGGTGCCCTTCCTGTTTACATGTAAAACAAATTACAGTGTCTGATGAAAAATAGATCCAGTAGTTTGTACCTTCATACTTAATCTGCGTACCTTCAGGGAGCTTTTCTAGGTCATTAGGATTCACATACATTTGTCTCCTAAAACTTAGGATGTGTGTAAAACCTGGTTCGTTCATTCCTGCACGAATATGAACTATAGATAAAGTCGGCTTAACCCCTAGTACTGCGAGCTGCTGTTCTATTAGGAAGTGTTGGACAAACATTTGAAAGAATAACCCTTTGCGTTTTTGTGACGAGGGCTCTAATACTTAGAGACACATTCTTTATGTTTACTTTAGGATAATTACGTACTAAGTCTTGTACCATTTTCTTATTAGCCAAGTACATGCAAATTCTTGTATGAAACAAATCTAATGCAACTTGGATCGATTAGTTTACCTATGGCTAAAACATATTCTTTTAGCGCGATTTCACTATGAGAATCTATAACAATAGCCTGATCTTTAGATGGTGTCATTTGTGTTACTGAAGCATAACTTTGCTTACCTTTAGGTTCTGGATTCATTTTAGCTGGAACTGTAGAAGCTACATCGTTGTCTTCTGTCGGTGAAATTGTAGAACTTGTACGGCTCTTGTTGCAGCTTTCCATACGGAAATAATGCCGCGTAACCTCTAGGAGGTTATTAACCTCCTTTAAACTTAGTTTAACACTATTAGCTCTCGTTTACATTAACTGATTTAAAAACTAAAGTGTTTATTATCGTAGTGCACACACAATAAGAGGCTATAAAGCCTGAAAACACTCACAATTTGTATATTTATGGAGAGTAAATTACTCGTAAAACGTTAGCCAACCCGTTTTTCTTTTGTCCTCCTTTCTTGTTATTGGTTTCAGTTTTAAAATGTTTAACACCTGTCCAAAGAAACAAAGGAACTTCCATCACATAGCAGTCAGCTTTTAAACGCTTTGACTATCGTTTTAGCCTATTGAATACTCTTATTTCCCTTTTACTTAAAAGAAAGCAGGTAATAAGACCATTTTCGCCAATTTTTTCTTGATTATCGTGAAGTAAATACTAGATTAAGCTTTTTAACAATAATCTGTTGCAGAGATGTAGAGAAAGGCATGTGCAGCACAGCAGATTTTTTTAAATATATAATTATTACATTAGTTAATTGTACCTTGCATTATATATATATATATATATATATAGGCTGAAAAATCTAATGTGTTCCATGCACATGACTTTCTGTATATCTCTGCA
Source organism: Hymenopus coronatus (assembly GCA_030762935.1). Lineage (NCBI taxonomy): Eukaryota > Metazoa > Arthropoda > Insecta > Mantodea > Hymenopodidae > Hymenopus > Hymenopus coronatus. Next base: position 41,060,540 of record CM060880.1, read on the forward strand.
ACAAATTATTGTTAAAAAAAGGTTATGCCTCTATTTACTTCATTCTAATCGAGAAAAATTAGCAGAAATAGTCTTATACATGCTTTATTGTAAGTAGAAATGAAATAAGGGAGTACCATAGGTTAAAGTGAAAGACAAAAACTGGTTGCTATGTGACTGATGTTCCTTTGTTTGTATGGACAGGAGTTAACAAATTCCTGCATGAGAAAAGTATAAGTTTTTCAAAGCTGAAACCAAAAACAAGGAATATCTCAAAAACGATCAACTCCACGAAGAAAAATGTATATGATGTAAACTGTGTGTTTTAAAGTGCTCTACATTTTGTGTATGGTAAGCTTTTGTACATCTCTTATGGTTTAGCAGTTATGGAAAATTCCGTAAAATTCATCTAGAATAAAGTACTTTTCAGAAGCTATTCCCAGAAAATTCAATATATACATATTATTTGTCAGGTAAATATATTTTATATGCGATACTTTAATCAAAATTGTTGGAGTCATTTTTCGGAAAATCAAAATTTTTGAAAAAAGTTCCATATAAATAGTAGTTGGGGTGGGGGTATTTTCTTGAAAATCTGCGTCTCGCATCCTTGCAAGATACCAAATATAAATACCGAGTTTGGTACTTAACGATCTTTTCCTTTTTGAGCTATGCTGTCCACAGACACACACAAGCACACATACACGGACCTATTTCCAGAAATGCTTTCTTTTTGGATTCAGGTGGACCCAAAATATGTATTTCCGGTGAAATCTCGGTATCCAATTTTTGGGTGCATTACAATACCTTCTCTATACACTATGCACATAGTACGTGTAGAGAAAGTAAAAAAAAAAAGAAATATGATGTTTTACACTCACAGGACTTTCTCTAGCTGCTCTGCAAACGTCCTACAAAAGATTATTCTTCTTTGTACACAATGCTAATCGAGTAAAATATTAGCAGAATGTTATTACTTAGTTCCTAATAAGTAGAAGAGAATAAGGAAATGCGCTATGCTAAAATGATTGTCAAATGTTTAAAAGCTATCGTTATGCGATTGTCATTGTAAATCACTTCTTTGCTTGGCCAGGAGTAGAACAAAAGAAAAACGGACACTTCCTGTCTGAGAAAAGTTTAAGCACTTCACAATTGAAACCAATAACAAGGAATATCTCAGAAACGGTTACCTCCACAACAAAAACGTAAAGGACATAAATTGTGTGTGTTGTCGTGATGTATATTTGTTGTGCAGTAAGTTTTTTTCTATGTCTTCGATTTAGCAGCTAAGCAAAATTCATGCAGAAGTCTTAAGAGGCTATTCCCCAAAAATTCAAGCTATACATTTTATTTCGGACATAAATATCTTTAATATATGGGATTTTAATCAAAATCGCTGGAGCCATTTTTAAAAAAATAAATATTTCGGAAATTGTTTCCATGTGAAGGGTAGTTTGGGTGGGGGGATTTTGTTGAAAATCTTCGTGTCGCATCCTTGGAAGATACCAAAGTTAAGTACCAAGTTTAGGCTTTAACGGTCCTTTTGTTTTTGAGCTATTCTCTCCACAGACACACACACAAACACACATACACGGACATTTTTCCACATTTTTATTTTTTTGGATTCGGGTTGACCCAAAACATGTATTTCCGGTGAAATCTCGGTATCGAATTTTTGGGTGCAAGACAATACCTTCTCTATACACTTTGTAGATAGTACGTGTAGAGAAAGTAAAAAAACAAGTAGTCTAACCGAGCACAGTAATTGGCTCTGGGTCGCCGGGATGCTGCTGAAGTTTTCAGTAAAGAAGAAGTAAGAAATAAGAGGAAAGGAATAGAGTACATCTCTTGAAGGAAGGCGCAAGTAACGTAGTAATTATCAATTGAGTCTTTGTAATTCGAATTCGAATTAAAGTTTACGCTGTTCTCAGACATAATTTCAAAGCATGGTATCACCATTTTACAGACGAAATAGTACAATGTTGATAATGATGATAGTAATAATAATAATAATAATAATAATAATAATAATAATCTATACGGTGACAACTTTGCAGGATTATCCCTCATGTGGAGGTAGCAATTCTCTCAGTGGTATTAGTATTACTTTAAGAATCAGCTGCGAACTGGAGTAGACAAGATTAAGTATAGTTGGAGCATTAGTTTCGTTAATGAGCAATACGATTGACAACTAGTATTACGTACATTCTCATTCTGAGTTGGAACGCAGATGTCTCTTTCGAGCAGATACTCCTGTCATTGGTTATAAGAAGAATGCCATTGGTCAAACAATTAGTGAGATCACTGATGTCTCCTGACTTATGAAACAGTAGCTGAGTGTAACTCGACTTCGAGTCGAAGTCTAGCTGTTTCATAACAGTTACGCTACCACTGGTTACAAGGGGAATGCCATTGGACAAACACTAAATAGGGTCGCTAATGCCAATGTATCCCTTCAGAGCAGTGGCGACTTCTAAAATGGTAGCTAAATCGCCATGACCTTGTTTTCAGGCCTTTGCACAAACCATACCGACATTTTTCTTTCTCTGCTATAAGTAGAGCAGGTAAAAATTTCGAAACGAGTTTTCAACGGAAATACACGCTTGAGGGTCCCTTGTTTGTCCATTAGTCCGGGCGTCTGTTAATACGATAACTCAGAAACGGAAAGTCTATAAAAAAAACCAAACGTCATATGAAGTTTAGAGTCTTCAAAGGATACGACCGGAAGATTTTTAAGAAAATCCTCCCACCATAAACTACCCTTTTATGTAAAAAAATTGGAATTTTCATTTTCTCAAAATTGCTTTTGAAGACTTTTATTAAACTACACATTCACGTGACAAATATAATGTATACCTTCAAGTTTACAGAAAAATCCTTTAAAGATCTCCTCATTCTGAATGACTTTTGCTTAACTGATAAACGTAAGAGATTCATAAAAGGCTAACACTCAATTTATGTCATACAAATTTTTATATGGGTTTTGCGATATATAAGAGGCGTTCAAAAAGAAACGAGCCAGAGTCTGGAATGCGCAAAGCGGTGACAGGATGGTCACGAAGTGTGCTTCCGACCAGTGAGTGGAAGTTCAAAGCCCGTCGCTAGAGGACACGCGTGCACGTCACGTGACTATACACAGCTAGCAGCAGCAGCATGCTATCTGCGAATAGCCACCAACCTCCCATGGTACCTTCCTAACCGTACAAACCGTCAGGGTCTGAACATCCTGCGCCTGGCCCAATCCTTCTTCCAAAACCTCCCAAATAATTTCCATGCCCATATCCGCGGTCTAGGTGAGTACGACATTGACCCAGACTCCTGCTGGGCACTTAACACAGATTAATCAAATTCCAAATCTCCTGTATAAATCTCCCACCAAAAAACATCCTCCGCTTTTCTCTTATGTAACAAATATCCTCCAACACTTCATCCTCCCGCTATTCCCGTCCCTAAACAAAAAGCCCTTCACCTCCAGTAGAGGTCCTAGCCCTGATCTGGAAGGCTTGCTTCCTTCCAACGTCAACTCGTTGCTGCTGCTGATCAATCGTCCAACGATGCCAGTCGCATTGCAACATTGAAAAGGAGGAATCAAAAGAAGAGCAAAGAGGTGTTCGTTTTCTGAAAGCGGAAGGAGATGGGGAAACGGACATTCATGACGAATGTCACAAGAGTACGTCGAACACTGCATGTCCCTTGCCAGGGCCAAGGCGTGGCACAAACGCTTCAGGGAAGGACGGGTGTCGTTAGCCGATGATGCACGGTCTGGAGTACCACATGCAGTACCGATGACATCTTCTAACTTGTTGAGGCACTCATTACCCAGAACCGCCGAGTGACAGTGAAAGCCCTAGCCGCCGAGGTCGAATTGAGCGTCGGAAGTGTTCACACTTCCTGGGTCATCTGCAGCGCTGTGCTAGGGAGGGGAATGAGTTCCTGGCCCGAGATGAGTCATGGTGTCATCACTTCGAACCAGAATCAAAACGATAAAGTTTCCAGAAGTCACCACCACCAAAAAAGCTAAGGCCATCCACACGAGTGCAGGAAAGGTTATGCTGATGCTCTTCTTTGACCAAGATGACCTCCTTCCAATACACTTCCTGCAACACGGGACATCAGTAAGTGTCCAGCGTTACTCACAAACCTTGACCAGCCTTCGCCAAGCGATAAAATCAAAACGACCAGGCAATCTCACACGTGGGGTCACTCTGTTCCACGACAGTACAACGCCTCATACGGCCAACACAGTCGCGGCACTCCTGCAGAAACTCAAATGGGATGTTCTCGTCCACCCTCCATACATTACAGACCTCTCATCCTGTGATTACGCAATATTTGGTCAGGTTAAAAAGGCTCTGAGTGGCAAATGATTCACCTCGGACGATGACGTCCAACTGTACAAATGGAAGTGGTTCACATCACAGCCCCGAGAATTTTATAAGACAGCCATTCACCGCCTTGGGTCACAGTGGGACCAGTGTCAGGGCGAATACTTCCAACATACAGGTACTGGTTTCGGTACTGATACCTCCGGCTCGTTTCTTTTTGAAAGCATATTATATTTCTTGTTTTTGCTGTCAATTTTTAAAAACTAATACTTTTTTCTCACACGGGAATTCGTGAACTCATCGCCACGAATTTCAATCACAAACAACTTCTGTAAAAAAGATTAGATTATCTTTAATCTAGTCATAGTGTATTCCCTTATATACCTTCTGATTACAAGGCAGCAAGTAATAACACCATTTCTTCCGCCTGGGTAGTGTGGTAACACCCTGTCTGCCTCACATTCAACAGGTCGCGAGTTCGAATCTTGTTAACCGAGTTAGGTGTTTCTTCAAGGTTTTCCCTTATCATGAGAAAACGAATGTTGAGTAACTTTAATCTCTATGGACCTCAAGATAATTTGAGCATCATTTCACCAATTTAATTTATCGACCGATATGACCAATCAGGTTAAAGAACGTTAAGTTACAAAAATAAATAAATAAATAAAAATAAGACCACTTCTGCTAATGTTTATCTGGGTAGCATAAAGTGGACAGAAGAACACGCTTTCTAACAATAATTTGTTACAGAGATGTAGAGAAACTCATGTGAATAGAACATATCGAATTGTTTTGTAATTTTTATGGTGTGAATAGCAGCTAGATTTACTAGTTATACAAAATTCAAAAACATTCATCCAGAATAAAGTGGTATTTGGAGGCTATTCCCAGAAAATTCAAGATATACATTATGTATGTCCTGTATATATCTTAAATATAAGAGATTTGAATTAAAATCGTTATAGCATTTTTGAGAAAATCAAAAATTTCGAAATGTTTTCCATGTAAAGGGTAGTTGGGGGTGGAGGAATTTTCTTGAAAATTTTTTTGTCGATCCTTGGGAGATACTGAACTTAGATATCAAGATTGGTGTATAACAGAATTTTCGTTTTTGAGCTATGTTGCCAACAGACACACAAGGACACTCACACACATTCGAGGGCCGTTCAGAAAGTAGCTTCCGGTTGATTGCAAGAAATTCACGAAGTTAAATAAAAATATTTTAATATATACATCTTACAACTACATCTTTGCACTATTTTTCTACATAGTTTCCATAACGATTGAGGCACTTATCGTATCTGTTCACAAGCTTTGAAATTCCTTCTGCATAAAAATCACCCGCTTGTGCCTGGAGCCAGCCTGTGACCGCATCTTTGAGCTCTTCGTCGTCATGAAACCGCTGGGACCCGAGCCATTTCTTCATATGCATGAAGAGGTGATAATCGCTTGGCGCTAGATCTGGGCTGTAAGGTGGATGGTTGACAACGTCCCACTTGAAGGACTCAAGAAGGGCTGTTGTTCTGCGAGCAGAGTGAGGACGGGCGTTATCGTGCAAAAAAACGATACCGGAAGTCAGCATACCACGGCGTTTGTTCTCCATAGCCCGTCGTAATTGTTTTAGTGTTTCACAGTACACGTCTTGATTAATGGTCGTCCCACGTTCCATGAATTCAACCAACAACACCCCTTTTGCATCCCAAAACACCGTTGCCATCAATTTTCGGGCAGAAAAATCTTGCCGGGCTTTTATTGGTTTGGTAGGTGAATTTGAATGTGCCCACATCTTTGATTGTTCTTTTGCCTCAGGGTTCACGTACTTAATCCAGGTTTCGTCCCCGGTCACGATTCGTATATACAGATAGACACACAGCATGCCCTCCGTGGTGTAGTGGCTACCATGCTAACTTCATAAACCCAAGGCTACGAGATCAAACCAGTAGGAGGTGATGCAAAATCCTTAGTATGGCTTCCTTCGGAAGGGAAGTAAAGCCCTTGGTCCGTGTCGTAGATTTACGTAAAAGAACAAAGAGGCCTGATAGAGAGGCCTCTGAGTAAAATTAAGCTGTCTTTCACACCCAGTATAGAATGGGACGCTGAGAACCACAGCAGTTAAAGAGCGTCCATAAATAAAATGACATTTATATTTACAACACGTACATATTTCGAAAAATGCTATTTTGTGTATTCAAAGGGTTGCAAAACATGTATTCCCGATGAAATCTCGGTAACAAATTTTTTGGGTGCAACACATTTATGTACATACGAGGGCTGTCCTAAAAGTACATGACCTAACAGAGAGAACACAAAAATGTTGGAGAAAAATATATTTATTTCTCTAAATACTCTCCTTTCAGCTTGATACACTTTTCCCTGGGATATTCAATAGCTTCGATACTCTGTTTATAGTGAGAACTATCGAGGTCTACAAAATAGCCATCAACTGCAGACTTCACCTCTTCATTGTTGAAAAATCTTCAATCACCAAGCCATTTCTTCAAGTTTAAAAATAGAAAATAATCAGAGGGGGATAAATCAGGTAAATAGGTTGCACGAGACAGCGATTCGAACTTTTAACTCATTGATTTTGGCCACAGCGATAATGGACGTGTGAACGGTGCACTTTCTTGATGAAACTAAATTTTCTTTTTCGTTAAATGTGAACGTTTATACTTAATTTCATAACTCAAACGCTGTAACAAGTTCGCATAATATTCCCCATTGATTACTTTTCCTTTTTTGAGAAAATCAATGAAAACTATCCCACATGCTTCCCACGATGCTGAAGCCTGCAGATGGAACCGTCTTTGCCTTCTTTGGAGCCGATTCTCCCTTTCCAATCCTCTGTTTTAATAGTTCCTTCGTCTCAGGTGCGGATTGATGGCCCTAGCTTTCATTTAATGTTATGAATCGACGCAAAAACTCAGCTTTTTGCAGCGAGACATTGCCAAACATCCTCACAACGCTATTGTTCTATTGTGAGCAAGCGCGCCTCCACCTTGCACACAACATTCTCATATCCACATTTTCAGTCAGTATGCAATGTACAGAACTTTTTTAAATACTTGTAATATCTGCTAGCTCACGCACTTTCACTCGATGGTAATCCAATACCATTTTGAGGGTTTTATTTATAGTTTCTGGACAGGTAACTTAATTTGATCGACTACTGTGATGTTCGTCTTGGCAGCTCGATGGTCGTTCTTAAACTCTGCCACCCAGTAGTTAAGTGTTGTAAACGAAGAAACAGACTCTCCCAAAGTAGAACCTAGCTCAGCTTTGATATTAGACTAAGACCTTTCAAATGAAAGTATTGCATCACATAACGATGACCAGTTTTATCCATGTTTACTATCCATGCTATCTATACATCAGGGACAGTCACTGGGGTACGTGTAGAGAAAATTTCCTGTTTCCTGTATACCTTTAAGAGACTTACATCTTCTCACGTCCAAGATGCAAATGATGCTGTGTTATCTGCTGTCGACAAAAGCTTACGAGACGAAGGAAGTAAGTCCAGTGCTGAAGGGTTCGTGGTCACCCGCACACTGGGCGTTTATTGGAAGAAACAAAGGAAGGGAGTTACAATGTTATGACGACACACAACCCAATTAACACGGTGGGCAGACGTGTACAATGTCCAAGGGCTCTACTCCATCGATCCTCTCACATGTGACGTCAACACTTCACGTGGTACAAGCCTCTGGAAAGTTTGGGTAAACATCCATGTAAGTATCCCCTGCTGTACTTGTTCTCAAATTCTCTCGATTTTAAGACTCATATTCTAGACGACGTCACAGTATTTTTACTCTGTCTATACTTACTATGTACATAGTGTATAGAGGAAGTATTGTATTCCACCCAAAAATTCTATCGTGTCTACGTGTGTGTGGTTCTGTAGACAGCATAGCTCTTAAACGAAAAGACGGTTAAATACCAAACTTAGTATTTAAGTTTGGCATCTTCCATGGATAAGACACTAAGATTTTCAAGAAAATATCCCCAACCCTATCTTTACATGGAAAAATTTTCGAAAATTTAGAAATTTCTAAAAAATGGCTCTAACGATTTTGACTAAAATATCGTGTCTTAAAGACAAATAAAACGTATATTTTGAATTTTCTGGGAATAGCCTCTAAAGCCTACTTTATTCTGGATGGATTTTACGGAAGTTTGCATAACTGCTAAACCGTAAGAGATGGACAAAAACTTACTCCACACAAAATGTTGAACACGTTAAAACACACAATTTATGTCATATACATTTTATTCGTGAAGTTGATCGTTTTTGAAATATTTCTTGTTTTTAGTTTCAGATGCTTTCTCATACAAACAAAGGAATTTCATTAAAGTTCGAAGGCTTTCACGGCCGGTGTTAGAATCACTTATAGAAAACAAAACCGGGCTTGTAGGCCGTGGTCCACTGGGCTTCTCCAGTGGACCACGGCCTACAAGCCCGGTTTTGTTTTCTATAAGTGAAAGGAATTTCAGTCATTTAACCTATGGTACTCCCGCCTTAGTGAATAAGATAACAGTGAAAGCATACATCGGCTGATAGATACTCAGATGTAATTACCGACCAAAAAGTATGCAATTTCTCAGCAACAAGTGTTCATCCGGAAGCAATATGGAGGTATTAAGGAGCACAAGAAGTTTGGGCAGCCCTGTGAGGTTCATCAGCAGCTCTTATTTTCCAGTTGAGGCAACAAGAGTCTGGATTGTGTTTTTGTGGGTGCCGGTACGCCGGACTGTCGACATCTGGGAGCATGAATATTGCCAGAAGATGTTTCATCAGTTATGTATTACCTGTAGACTGTTAAGCAATTAAATACCTTACCTCAGGGTCCTGGTAATTGTATCATTAGCAGACACAGTTCCTGTTATTGCCCTCAGCGTTTTGCTCAAATCTTCCTTCAAAGTGTCTGAAGGAAAACAAACATCTCTGCTACGCATGACAATAACGGAGGGATGTTTCTCCTTGAATAAAACATGTGATGTGTTCCATTCATATGACTTTCTCTACATCTCTGCAACAAATTATTGCTAAAAATCTAATGTCTCTATTTACTTCATGCTAATCGAGAAAAAATTAGCAGAAACAGTTTTTATTAGTCATTAGTATAATTATTACTTGTTTCCTTGTAAGTAGAAGCGAAATAAGGGAATACCATCGGTTAAAGTGATAGTCAAAAATTGATTGCAATATGAATGAAGTACCTTTGTAAGGACAGGAGTAGACAAATTCCTGTATGAGAAAAGTATAAGTTTTTTATAGCTGAAACCAAAAACAAGGAGTATCTCAAAAATATCAACTCCACGATAAAAAGGTATATAATATAAATGGTGTCTTTTAATGTGCTCTACATTTGTAAGTTTTGTCCGTCTCTTATGGTTTAGCAGTTATGCAAAATTTCGTAAAATTGACCCAGAATAAAGTAGTTTTCAGAGGCTATTCCCAGAAAATTAAAAATATACATTTAATTTGTCAGGTAAATATCTTTAATATAAGATATTTCAATCAAAATCGTTAGATCCACTTTTTAGAAAATCAAAATTTTCGAAAAAATTTCCATGTAAAGGGTAGTTTGGGGTGGGGGGATTTTTCTCAAAATCTTAGGGTCGCATCCCTGGGAGATAGTAAACTTAAATACCAAGTTTGGTATTTTACCGACTTTTCGTTTTTGAGTTATCATGTTCAAAGACATACGGACACACACACACACACACATATGGACCTTTTACTGAAAATACTTTTTTTGGATACATGGGACCCTAAAGCATATATTTCCGGTGAAATCTCGGTATAGAATTTTTTGGTGGAGTGCAATACCTTCTCTATACACTATGCACTTAGTAGGTATATAGAAAATAAAAAAATAGCAGAAATAGTCTTATTACTTGTTTCCTTGTAAGTAGAAGCGAAATAAGGGAATACCATAGGTTAAAGCGGTAGTCAAAAGCTGGTTGCTGTGTGAAAAGAATACCTTTGTAAGGACAGGATAAGACAAATTCCTGTATGAGAAATGTATAATTTTTTTCAAGGCTGAAACCAAAAACAAGGAGTATCTCAAAAACGATCAACTCCACGAAAAAAAGGTGTATGATATAAATGGTGTCGTTTAATGTGCTCTGCATTTTTTGTGTGCTAAGTTTTTGTCCATCTTTTACTGTTTAGAAGATATTTAAAATTCCATAAAATACATCCAGAATAAAATGGTCTTCAGAGGCTATTCCCAGAAAATTAAAGATATACATTTTATTTGTCAAGTAAATATCTTAAATATAAGAGATTTTAATCAAATTGTTAGAGCCATTTTTAAGAATATCAATATTTTCGAAAAAGGTTCTATATGAAAGGTAGTTTAGATTGGGCGGATTTTGTTGAAAATCTTCGTGTCGCATTCTTGGAAGAAAGCAAACTTATATACCAAGTTTGGTTTTTAACGCTCTTTTCGTTTTTGAGCTAAGCTGCCCACAGAAACACACATACACACACATGGACATGTTTCTAGAAATGCTTTTTTTTTTTTTTTTTTTTTGGATTCAGGGGGTCTCAAAACATACATTTTCGGTGAAATCGCGGTATTGAATTTTTGGGTGCAATACAATACATAGTACATAGTACGTATAGAGAAAGTATAAATCTTATGTGATTCACCCACATGACTTTCTCTACAGCTCTGTAACAAATTATTGTTAAAAAGCTTGTTCTTCTATCTACTTCATACTGATCAAGATAAACGTTAGAAGAAATGCTTTCTTTTAAGTAGAAGGGCTAAAACTATACTTGCATCTTTTAAAGGCTGGTTGCGATGTGGTTGAAATTTTTTTTCTATGCAGGGCAGGAGTTTATAATTACCGTGGGAGAACATTTTTAAGTATTTTAAAACTGTAACCAATAACAAGGAATATCTCAAAAATAGTCAACTCGACGATAAATTATAGAAAGTGTGAGTTTCAGTGAAATCTACGTATTTTGTATAGAAAGCATCTTTAACAGTTTATTAGTCATGCAAAGTCCAGTAAAATTCATCCAGAAAAATGTCGTTAGAACGATTTTTTAGAAAATCAAACTTTTAGAAATTGTTTCTTTGTAAAGGGCAGTTGCTGGTGGGGGGATTTTTTTTTTATTTTCCTATTGTATCCTTGGAAGATACTTAACTTAAACTTCAAGTTTGGTATCTAGCGGACTTTCCGTTTTTGTGCCATGCTGTCCACAGACAGACACAGACACGAACATTTTTCTAAAAATGCTTTTTTTGCATTCCGGTGAAATCTCGGGGTCAAATTTTTGGGTGCATTACAATATCTCCTCTATACACTATGTCCATCTGATGTATTCCATTCTCATAGCTTTCTCTACATCTCTGCAACAAATTATTGTCAAAAATCTCATGCTTCTAATAACTTCATTCTAATCGAGAAAAAATTAGCAAAAATAGTCCCATTAGTTGCTTCCTTGAAAGTGGAAGAGAAATAAGAGAGTGCCGTAGGTTAAAGTGATACTCAAAAGCTGGTTGCTATGTGACTGATGTTCCTTTGTTTGTATGAACAGAAGCTGACAAATTCCTGTATGAGAAAAGTATCTGAAACTAAAAGCAAGAAGTATTTCAAAAACGATCAACTTCACGAAGAAAATGTATATGGCATAAAGTGTGTGTTTTAACGTGGTATACATTTTTGGTGTAGTAAGTTTTTGTCCACTTCTTACGGTTTAGCAGTTACGCAAAATTCCGTAAAATTCATGCAGAATAAAATGGTCTTCAGAGGCTATTCCCAGAATATACAAGATATACATTTCCTTTCTCATAAAAACATCTTAAACATATGGTATTTTAATCAAAATCGTTAGTCATTTTTTCGAAAAAAATGTCATGTAGAGGCTACCTAGGGATGGGGCGATTTTCTACAAATATACACACAGACACGCGCGCGCACACACACGTATATTGAGGTTTTTCTAAAATACTTTTTGCTTTCTCTACACGTACTGTGTAATTAGTGTATATAAAAGGAATTTTATACCACCTATAATTCGAAGTCGAGATTTCACCAGAAATACATGTTTTGGGGTCCCCTGAGTCCGAAAAAATACCTTTTAAAAAGAAGGTCCGTGTGTGCCTCTGTGTCTGAACAGCATAGCTCAAAAACAAAAATACCGAACTTGGTATTTAAGGTCTAGGATGTGACACGAAGATTTTGAAGAAAATTGCACCAGAGCCAACTACCCTTTACATGGAACTTTTTTCAAAAATTTTAATTTTCTCCAAAGTGGCCTTCACTATTTTGATTAAAATACAGTATATTATAGGTATTTATCTAATAAATAAACTATATATCATGAATTTTATGGGAATAGCCTCCAGAGAATATTTTATTCTGGATGAATTTTACGTTGGTTGTTAATGGTTTCACCTTTAAAGCACTTATACTTTTCTCATATGAAAATTTGTCAATTCCTGTCCATATAAACAAAGGAACTTCAGTCACAAATCAACCAGCTTTTGACTATCACTTTAACCTATGGTACTCCCTTATTTTGCTTCTACTTACAAGGAAGTAAGTATTAAGGCTATTTATACTAAATTTTTCTTGATTAGCATGAATTAAATAGAAGCATTTGCTTTTTAACAATAATTTGTGGCAGAGATGTAGAGAAACTCATGTGAATGTAAAACATCAGAGTCTTTTGGGGGGAAGCAGGGGTGAAAAACATATATTCACTTCCCTATTCACTATTTCATTCCGCATATCTGATAGGGAAAGTAAATATAAGTTTTCAGAGGAGTAATTTTTAGAAGGTAGGTGTACATAAACGACAATAAATGAAGAGTATTTTGAATATAGCGCAACGATAATAGCTTTTAAAAAGTATCTATGACTGTTGTTTAGCATTTCAACGCTAGATGTCGCCACATTGCAGCAGTTAGTCTGCAGTGGACAGTTCCTAAATGTGTTACTCGATTCAGGTTAACGAGATCATGAATTTTGACGTTTGCATTCCATTTTGCACAAATTGTATCCCTCGCTTTATGCATTCAGTATGAATTATAGCAAAGTACTAATCATAGCGAAGTCAAATTGTACGCAAATAAACTTGCTCAAAGTGAAACAACATAAGTTCGTACCTGACGAAGAACTTTTGCTTTTTCTACACTTGCTATGTACATAGTGTACAGAGATGGTATTGTAATGCACCCAAAAATTCGATACCCAGATTTCACCTGAAATACATGTTTTGAGACTTCCTGAATCCAAAAAAAGCATTTTTAGAAAAATGTCCATGTGTGTGACTGTGGGAAGCATAGCTCAAAAACGAAAACTACCCTTCACATGGAACATTTTTCGAAAATTTTGATTTTCTAAAAAATGGCTGTAACGATTTTGATTAAAATATCCTATATTAAAGACATTTACCTGACAAATTATATGTATATCTTGCATTTTCTAGGAATAACCTCTGAAGACTACTTTATTCTGGATGAATTTTCCATAGCTACTAAACCGTAAAAGATGGACAAAAACTTAACTCACAAAAAATGTAGAGCACGTTAAAACACGCAATTTATGCTATATACTTTTTTCGTGGAGTTCATCGTTTTTGAGAGATTCCTTATTTTTGGTTTCAGCTTTGAAAAACGTATACCTTTCTCATACAGGAATTTGCCAACTCGTGTCCATACAAACAAACGAACATCAGTCACATAGCAACCAGCTTTTGGCTTTCACTTTAACCTATGGTACTCCCTTATTTCGCTTCTACTTACAATAAAGCAAGAAATAAGACATTTTCTGCTAATTTTTCTCGATTAGCATGAAATAAATAGAAGAATAAGCTTATTAACAATAATTTGTCATGTGAATGGAACACATCAGATTTTTTATACCACCAACACGTCAGTTTGTGGTTGAAATAAAACTATGATGGTCAAAAATCGGGAATATACCGCTCGGCGACATTCGCTTGAGGGAGCAAACACATTAAAGTCAAATTAAGCGCAAATATCCACGTGGGAATAAAGCAATATAGGAATAGGGGAATTTATTCGTTTCATCAGAGTACCGGTAAAATGTTTAGTGTTTTGTGTATGACATTGCGTTAGGTGAAATAGAGCTTGCGGGGTTATATATTAACCAATCCTCGAGAGGGCGTCGGTACATTACAACTCAAATTATTTCCGTCTAACTCGGTGTTAGTATTAAAAGAGATGGTATGTAAACTATAACTGAATACCTTCTGGCTATTTCAGAAAATCCTCTTAGTAAGAAGCCTTCAGAGCTTATTCCAAGATGTGGCGGTACCGGATTCGTGTCCCGGTGCGGGTTTTTGTTTAGCGGAGTTGGTTATCTCAGGGTTGTTGTTAGCATGGAAACTCTTTCAGGTTGTGGTGAGACACAATAGCTTTATTAACTGAGTCCGGCCTTTTTCCGCCGTAGAACACATGCGTATACTTCTTAATTTTCTACTGTGACGTCACACTTTACCCGCACGCGACTATTATAATTTACTCGTTTGTTGCAGTGACATGTCTGTACTATGATCTGTCTTAAAATCACTTACTTCCGTCACAACTAAGGGTTACACCACGCGCTCAAATATCACATCTTGGTCGTGCGGAGCTTCTTCGTCAAGTGCCTTACAGTTAAAAGGTAGCCTGTGCGGCTCCACCCCGGATTCTAAGTTTCACATCTTACTGGTCCGGTGGTTCTTCACCAAGTGCCTCAGAAAGCGTCCTCTTGACCAGCGGGAGTCATTGTCTTGTGTCCCGTTAGTTTTCCTTGGGCAGGGCATTCTCGCCCCTTTCCCTCAGGTCAATGCACGGCGGGTAACGGATCTTGTACCCCGAGCTCGTGCCTTATACGTGCTAAAAGTCTTTCTACATCGTATATTAAAGATATTTACCTGACAAATAAAACGTATATCTTGAATTTTCGGGGAATAGCCTCTGAACACTACTTTATTCTAGAGGAATTTTACGGCGTTTTTCATAACTACTTAACCGTAAGAGATGGACAAAAACTTACAACACAAAAAATGTAGAGCACCTTAAAGCACACAATTTATCTAATATACATTTATTTCGTGGAGTTGATCGTGTTTGAGATACTCATTGTTTTTGGTTTCAGCTTTAAAAAACATACTTTTCTCATACAGGAATTTGTAATAGGACTATTTCTGCTGATTGTTTCTCGATTTGCATGAAGTAAATAGAAGCATAAGCTCTTTAACACTATTTTATTGTAGAGATGTAGAGAAAGTCATGTGAATGGAATACATCAGCTTTTTCTACCCTTTGTCTTGTCTTTCTTCGTTAATCTTATTAGTAGAGGAACTCTAATTCTAAGCTTTGAAGTGAGCAGCACGTTACTCCATAAATATCCACAAACAATCCACACTGACATTAAGCCAAGAAAATCTTTTACAGCTGCACTTTTGATTTCATATGCAACACCGACCAAAAGTTTTGCATCGCACTAAAGCCGCAGTGCATCATATGCTCTGTGGCGGCTATCACAAGCAAAGACTCTAGAATTAATATGTAGCAGCTCGCCAGGCACAGGACAAACCAAAATGTTAACATCAGCCAATCTAAAGTGAGACACAGCAAATTTACTCTCACTTGTTTTGTGACATCAGATCCTACTTGAATTACTGATGCATCCATCTTGTTATAAGCTTTAATACTAAACATACACATACGCACACCAAATTATCATTGTTATTTCTTGAACCAGAAATAACATCAATGCCATCGCTGACGAGTTTATGAAAAATAAGAAATGGGGAACAGAAAACTGATATACGTAAAATTTCCTTGGTGAATAGAATAATTGACGACTGGGCAAAAAACAAGTACCTGTAGAATTACTAGAGGCTTTGCTTCAAAGTGTAAATATATTTAAAAAACCTGATGTGTTCCATTCACATGAATGTCTCTACATCTCTGCAACAAATTATTCTATTTACTTCATCTAATAGAGAAAAAATTAGCAGAAAAGGTCTTATTACTTGCTTCCTTGTACGTAGAAGTGAAATAAGAGCCAAAAGTTGGTTGCTATGTGACTGAAGCTCCTTTGTTTGTATAGACAAGAGTTGACAATTTCCTGTACGAGAAAAGTATAAGCGTTTTAAAGCTGAAACCAAAAACAAGGAATACCTCAAAAACGATCAACTACACGAAAAAAATGTATATTACATAAAGTGTGTGTTTTAATGTGCTCTACATTTTCTGTGGGTTAAGTCTTGTCCATCTTTTACGGTTTAGTAGTTATGCGAAGTTCCGTAAAATTCCTTCAGAATGATGTAGTCTTCAGAGTCTATTCCCAGAAAATTCAATATATACATTTTATTTGTCAGGTAAAATATCTTTAATATACAACATTTTAATCAAAATCGTTAGAGCCATTTTTGAGGAAATCGTTTCCATGAAAGTATTCGTCTCGCATCCTTGGAAGAAACCAAACTTAAATAGCAAGTTTGGTATTCACTGACACACATACACACGGAATTTTTGTAAAAATCCTTCTTTTTGGATTCAGGGAGACCCAAAACATGTATTTCCGGTGAAATCTCGGTGTCGAATTTTAGGTGGAATGCAATACCTACTCTATACACTATGTACATAGTACGTGTAGAGAAAGTAAAAATAGTCTAAGGAAGAATGGTTTGGACAGTATATTGCATTATTACTATGAAACATTATATTATATTAAACACTTATTACTTTCTCTATATGCACCATGTACACGGTGTATAGAGAAAGTATTGCACTCCACCCAAAAATTCTATACCGAGATTTCACCGGAAATATACGTTTTAGGGTCCTCTTATCAAAAAAAAAACATTTTCAGATAAAGGTGCGTGTGTTTGTGTATGTGTGTATGTCCGTGTGTCTGTGAGCACGATAACTCAAAAACGAAAAGCTGCTAAAATACCAAACTTGGTATTTAAGTTTAGTATCCTCCAGGGATGCGACACGAAGATTTTGAGAAAAATCCCCCACCGCAAACTACGCTTTACATTGAACTTTTTTCGAAAATTTTGATTTTGTTAAAATGGCTCTAACGATTTCGATTAAAATATCATATATTAAAGATATTTACCTAACAAATAAAATGCATATCTTGAATTTTCTATGAATAGCTTCTGAAGACCTGTTTATTCTGGATGAATTTTGCTTAATTTGGCATGACTAGTAAACCGTAAGAGATAGAGAAAAACTTACTATAAAAGAATTTAGGTCTAGTTAAAATACACAAGTTACGTTATATGCATTTTTATCGTGGAGCTTACCGTTTTAGAGGTATTCATTGTTATTAGTTTCAGTTGTGAAGTACTTATACTTTTCTCAGACGGGAGTGTCCGATTTTCTTTTGTTCTGCTCCTGGCAAAGAAAAGAAGCGATTTGTAATGACAATCGCATAACGACAGCTTTTATAACACTTGACTATTGGTTTAGCCTAGTGTATTCCCTTATTTTCTTCCTACTTATACGGAACTAAATAATAAGAATGTATGAAGTTTGTAGAATAGCTAGAGAAAGTCATGTGAGTGTAACACATTAGATTTATTCTTCAATTTTGCACTTTTTGACCAATTTTCACAGAAGGCAAGCACGGTATTGATGGGCCAGACGAGGAAAGTTCTAACACTGGGTGCGAGAAAAGAAAAATCACGTGAAAGAAGAATGGAAAAGTGTAAAAATGAGGACAGTGGTGGAGTTTCGTGTTGAAGAAGGCAGTGTTTACATTGCATGCCAACAAAGCGTTAAGTTTGGAGAAGGAGGCACGTGGTGGTATCCAAAATAATGTATTTATTAATCACCGCTATCAGATGTTCCTTCCTCCCAGAACAAACGTCGGAGAATAGATATGCTGAAGATAGCGCCTTAATTCCATAGCCATAGTAGTGGCCATACATTACACCTGGACAGCCGTGACAGGCCAACCGCTTCTCCAGCTCTGAACGCACTTAATTCTCGCGATTTCACAGATACACTGGTTATTATTAATTTTTCCTTTATCAACACTGGTATTTTTGGCAGTAAATCTCCTGCACGGCGCGTTTTTATGAATGTTTCTGATTATTGAATAACGAAATGCAGCAGTCACGCTGTTGGTGTTTTCGTGTTCTTCCTCGGGCATTTTTGTGCAGAATCCATTTATGTAACGAGCATTTGAGTCACCATGTGGTCCGATTGTTTTCTAGGCACCTTCACAGAATAATTCAGTACAGCACGAATTTGGATGCTCTAGTAAAATCATTTCAATGAATACCATTCCGGAAATAACAACTCATTGATTGGGTAGAGTCAGACTAAAAAATTGGATACCGCAGCCGGGATTTGAACCGCAGATCTCTCGGTCTCTAGCCCATTGCTCTACTACTGAGCACGAAGATTTTGAGAAAAATCCCCCCACCCCAAACTACCTTTACATGGAATTTTTTTCGAACATTTTGATTTTCTAAAAAATGGCTCTAGAGATTTTGATTAAAATATCGTATATTAAAGATATTTACCTGACAAATAATATGTATATTTTGAATTTTCTGGAAATAGCCTCTGAAGACTGTTTTATTCTGGGTGAATTTTACGGAATTTTGCATAACTGCTAAACCGTAAGAGATGGACAATCACTTACCACACAACAAATGTAGAGCACTATAAAACACACAATTTGTGTTACATACATTTTTTTCGTGGAGTTGATTGTTTTTGAGATACTCCTTGTTTTTGATTTCAGCTATGAAAAACTTAACCTTTCTCATATAGGAGTTTATCAACTCCTGTCCATACAAACAAAGGAACTTCAGTCACATAGCAACTAGCTTTTGACTATTGCTTTAACCTAAGATAATCCCTCATTTCACTTATAGTTTCAATAAAGCAAGTAATAAGATCATTTCAGCTAATTTTTTCTCGATCAGCTTGAAGTAAATGGAAGCATAAACTTTTTAATAATATTTTGCAGAGATGTAGAGAAAGTCATGTGAATGGAACACATCAGATTTTTTTCACACGAGTCCTGTGAAGTTTAATTCTATGTCGACATGCTCAGTGACAGAGCAACCTGCTAGAGACTGGGAGATCCGTGGTTAAAATTCCGGTTGTGGCATTGAATTTTTTAGTCTGACTCTACCTACCCAACTCCTGTCCTAGACACTACTTGTGTGAAAAAGCAATAAAATCAATACTAATTGGAAGCAAAAGATGAACAATCCCCAATACCTGATCACGAGTCTTCAAATCAGCGATTCTTTCTGAACGACGACACCTGCTACGTTGACACGATTAAACGATTTTGATATTCTTTTCGACTCATACGATTCTTTTTGAACGACAATTCATGTTGAGACTAGCACAATTCTCGTGATTCTTTATGAATGACGATTCATGCCAAGATTGACACGATTCAAACGATCTTTTCCTTGAATTCGCACATGAATCGCCCCATGTCTAGTAGGTTGGGAACTCAGCTTTTATGGGGGTCTTCTGACATAGCGTCAGGAGGGCGCATCTTCTTCGACGCCATCGTCGCCGTGAGGAATTGTTCTAGAGCGAGCTTTCTGTTTGTCAAAATTAACTACATTAATTGTGTTATATTTCTGGTTTAAATTGGCTACATTTCTTAATCTTCTCGCTCCCAAATTATTATTAACTATTCAGACCAGTTTAAAGAGGACCTATAACTTTTGGTATTTTACTTTCTCTACACACACTATGTGCATAGAGTATAGGGAAGGTATTGCACTCCACCCAACAATTCGATATCGAGATTTCACCGGAAATATATTTTAAGGTCCCCTATATCCAAAAAAGTATTTTCACAAAAGGGTCCTAGGGGTGTGTATGTCCGTGTGTCAGTGTGTCCGTGTGTCCCTGTGTCCGTGTGTATGTGAACACGATAACTCAAAAACGAAAAGTCGGTAAAATACCAAACTTGGTATTTAAGTTTAGTATCTTCCAGGGATGTGACACGAAGATTTTGAGAAAAATCCCCCCACCCCAACTACGCTTTACATGGAACTTTTTTCGAGCATTTTGATTTTCTTAAAAATGGCTCTAACGATTTTGATTAAAATTTCGTATGTTAAAGATATTTTACCTGTCAAATAAAATGTATATCTTGAATTTTCTGGGAATAGCTTCTAAAGACCTATTTATTCTGAATGAAATTTGCTTAATTTGGCATAACTAGTAAACCGTAAGAGATAGACAAAAACTTACTAAACAAAAAATGTAGGCCTTGTTAAAATACACAACTTACGTCATATACTTTTTTCGTAGAGCTTACCGTTTTCGAGGTATTCATTGTTATTAGTTTCAGTTGTGAAGTACTTATACTTTTCTCAGACGGGAGTGTCCATTTTTCTTTTGTTCTACGCCTGGCCAAGAAAAGAAGCGATTTGTAATGACAATCGCATAACGACGGCTTTTAAAACATTTCACTATTGGTTTAGCCTATTGTATTCCCTTATTTTCTTCTTACTTATACGGTGCAGAAAGAAGAAGAATCTTATGTAGGAAGTTTGTAGAACAGCTAGAGAAAGTCATGTGAGTGTAACACATCAGATTTTTTTTATTTTCCGTGTGTCCATGTGTCCGTGTGCCTGTGAACACGATAACTCAAAAACAAAAAGACGGTAAAATACCAAACTTGGTATTTAAGTTTAGTATCTTCCAGGGATACGACACGAAGATTTTGGGAAAAATCTCCTCACCCCAAACTACCCTTTACATTGAAAAAATTTCGAAAATGGCTCTTAAGGACTTTGATTAAAATATCGTATATTAAAGACATTACCTAACAAATAAAATGTTTATCTTGAATTTTCTGAGAATATCCTCTTAAGACAACTTTATCCTGGATCAAATTTACAGAATTTTGCATCACTGCTAAATCGTAAGAGATGGACCAAAAATTGCCACACAAAAAATGTGGGGCACCTTAAAACACACAATTTATGTTATATACTTATTTTACGGAGGGTTGATCGTTTTTAAAATATTTCTTGTTTTTAGTTTCAGTTTTGAAAATCATACAGGTATTGGTCAACTCGTGTCCAAACAAACAAAGGAACTTCAGTCACATAGCAACCAGCTTTAGCCTATCACTTTAACCTATGGTACTCCCTTATTTCGCTTCTACTTACAGGGAAACAAATACGTTTTTCTGGAGTAGTATGAAGTAAATAGAGGCATAAGGTTTTTAACAACAATTTTTTTGAATAGATGTAGAGATGTGAATGGAACACTTCAGATTTTTTTAGTTGTGCCGAGCACGAATCTTGGTTAATATTTCTGTATTCAATTTGATTGGGGTGCACATTTTTAAATAAAATGGATGAAGTTGGGTTGAAATCTTTGAATGTTAAGGTTCATCTTATTGCTGTCATTACCTACGCATAGATTCTGGATTGGGGGTTTTCTCCTTAAACTTGCCTGTTTCCACAAAGAACAGCTTTAACATTTTGGCCCAGCGGTGATAGAAGAATACTTAAATCAGTGATCAGACTAGTTCTTTTCTTGTAATGTCAGCGTCAAGTCTCAGGCTATTAAAGCCAAGTAAAGTGATTTTATGTTTAATGTACATATTTAATAACTTTAGAATGTATATCTTAATATCAAACAGGACACTCTTTACAAACAAGTAAG